>REGO01000542.1:1003024-1099520 GCA_010120015.1 Rhombomys opimus
GAGAGAGACCCTTTAAGTCATTTATAAACAAAAAGTCAACAAATTATTTTGGTTTTGTTTTATACTTTAACTTGGGGACAAAGAGTAATATCATCTATTTACTGTACAAACAAAACCTCAAGAAGAAAAACTGGACCTTAGCAAATGCTGGATAACATTCACTAGCAAAGTTTCTGACAACGGCATGTTTACTCTTGGACAGGCAGGACTGGAGGACTGGCCTTTTCAGTGGACCACATGTGGGCTCGAGTCTCAACTTGGCCACTTAAGTTGTAGGGGACCTGCCAAACTAGCAGAGTCACTGGTCACATAATGTTGAATTACCCTCAATTTCCCTTTCTCTTTGCAACAGTTTTTTTTTTTTTTCATTTATTTTTTAATTAAAAAGTAAGTTGAGGTTGCTGGAGAGATGGTTTAGCAGTTAAGAGTACTTACTATTTTTTTACATAGAATCTTGGTTTGGCCCATTACCACAGTTATAGGATAACTGACACCCTCTGTCCTTCAGGGATACCTATATGTATATGGTACACCTAAAATAACGCAGGCACACATACATATACATAATAAAAATAAATCTTTAAAATTGTTATTATACTGTTTTATGTGCATGGATGTTTTGCCCCTATGTATGCAGGCCAGAAGAAGGAGTCAAGAGTCCCTGGAATTGGGGTTAGACAGTTGTGAGGGTCCTACTGTTTTAGTCATTCTAAAGATGAGGCAGCTGAAGCTTAAAAAAGCTATCTAACTTTCTCACACTCACACAATTAAATTCATAAAGAGAGCCAGGAGTCAAATCTCAAAATCTTCACTGGATGGGGCCAATGAGCTACACTTTGATACATAGAAAAGTGACTAACCATTGTTAAGAATTGACAGCTAAATGCTGTTGTCTGTAGTGATTACTAAAATGTACAAAATCATGAAATAAGAACTAGTAGGAAATTTCCCATTGTGAAATTCTAGAAAATTCTCATTTAATTTAGTATTTATTTTCCTTCCTAAAACTTAAGAAAACTCTCATGTCATTACTGAACTAGAATACTCAAGCCCCTTTATCAAATGTAATTTGTCCATTATTAGCATCAAAATAAGAGTAAGACCAGTATATTTCATCAGTGGTTGAAATATTATTGCATTGTCAGCTAAATGATTTTGAAAACCCTCCTATCAAAAAAGTAGGCTTTGTGACGAGACATATAGCCGACCCACAGAGTATACATTTAGTATGTGAGGACCTGGGTTGAATCCGTAATACCCCCACCCCCTAAAATGAGTAATGAATATTCATTCACGTTGAATTTATACTTTGTAAGATATTATGTGAGACACTAATTTTTTTTCCTGTAAGATGTAACACATATTTATTTCTTTAAAGTGATTTAACATTGGAAAAGGGAATTTTATAATAGTCCTAAAAGGTTAGAAAGCAGCTATTGTTATCAGTCAGTATAATCATGCCACCATTATACCATCATCAGTGATATATAAAGCTTCTGTAACATAAATGCTAAGCTTAAGGAGCGTCTTCTCTTCAAACTTCAAAATGAAACCTCAGTGAAATAAATAAAACAAAGAAAAAAAATCATGTTGATTTTTCCCTTTTATCTTCTCTTGCCCTATACCTGCCATTGGTTGCTTTCCTCTTCTCCAATTATTAACAAAATAAGCTAAATCCAGAATTAAAGTGCCTAAATAAATTACATTCAGAAAAACAGGAGGACTGAAACATTTATAATTCCCATTAGGAATAGCTATTTCATTTCTGAAATAGATTTATTTTCAGATTTCAAGTGTATAAATTTTGCTAATGATTTTCAAAATAATTGATATACTATTTCTCTATTTAAAAAAAATTTTTTTATAAAGGCCAAGCGGAATAGATGTGTTGAAAAATATGAGATTTTTTTTTGTTCTGTTACTGTTTTATTTTTGTTTTTGTGGGGCTGGGTTTCACTGTGTAGCCCTGGCTGTTCTAGAACTTACTCTGTAGACCAGGCTGACTTTGAACTCTTGAGATCCACCTGGCTCTACATGCCAAGTATTGGGATTAAAGGTGTGTACCCAGCACTGCCCAGCTAAGAAAGAATCTTAATGCAGTTTTGATTTCTATTTGTCTAATAACGAAGGATGCTGACATTTTTCAGATACTGACTGGACATTCTTCTCCTTATACTGATTAAGCATATTAAAATGTTCATGTGGATTTTATGACATTGCTTCAGTTATTTTGAATTTATTAAGCAAACAATTTTTTCTTAAGATATTTTCCTTACAGTTTTATATGTGTGTGTTCTTATGACAAATTGCAGTACAAAGAGAAAACATGCTGTCTCTTCATTCTGATGTTTCCTCTGCTGTAGAGAAGCTCTTTCACTTCATGTAACCCTGTTGTCATTTCTTGCTGCTATTTACTAGATTACTGGAGTTCTGTTCAAAAAGTCCTTATTATGCCTATATCTTCAACCTCTTCTAGTTTCATACCTTATATTAAAGTCGTTGAACCACATAATAGAAATTTTGAGGCCAATACAAGTAAAAATGCTGAGTTATAACGTATATACATTTATAGAAATATATTCTAGAAACAAGCTCACTTCAAATCATATACTTCATATTGAAGAATGCAGTTTCTCTATTTTTTTATCATAATAGTGGATGCCATCATTTTCATAAGAACACACATATACAAAACTGCTTTCAAGGAAAATACCTTAAGAAAAACTTGTTTGCTTAATAAATTCAAAATAACTGAAGCAATATCATAAAATCCAAATGAGCATTATAATATGCTCAATCAGTACAAATTAAGGATTTAATTATACCTGTTTAATACTCAATTTGCATTTTAAAAGGAAACAAAAAGTATTCTATTTAAGTCTAAAAATAAGGTTCTGATTTAAAATTTTAAAAGAAACCTATCTATAGTATATTTATGGATTCCCCTCCCCCCAAAAATTAGAACATGCTAATAACAAAGCATACTTTCAAGTATTGGACTATGCTCAACTTTAATCATTTATTCCAAGATGAAAGAAAAAGGTATGTGTAAACAGAACTATAAATTTATAAGTGTCATTTATACACATATCAAGTGCTTCCTAATTACTAAATGCAGTGGTTTCTAAAGTAGGGGAGCACCAAAACAAGTCTTTAGGGACAACTCTTTTTTGTGGTTGCTGGGTTTAGGGTTCTACTGGGAAGCACACTTATGTCTTTACCACTGAGTTACAAACCCCTCTTCTTGGAAAACAGCTATGCAAGGGAGAAGAGAAAGGTAAATGTAAGGAAGAACATGGGAGCGAGGGGCACACCCTACATTTACTGTGTCCAAAGGAAACACTCATTCACCCCGCAATCCAGACTGCCTTACTCATCTCCCTTGCATATGCTTAACCCTACTGGTGTTAGTAAGCTTCCTATCACTGTAACAAATACCTGAGATACAATAGTTTTAGAAGCTTCCAATCACGGTGGCTTAGTTCACTGCTTCGGAACCTGGAGTGTAGCAATATTACCATAAAGGAAGGCTCAGTGACAAAAGCCAGGAAACAAAAGGGAAAAGAGACTAGCCTCCCTCTACCCCTTCCAAGGACAAGCCTCCAATTGCCTTAGTTCCTATCTATCACTAGCTCTGCCTTCTAAAGGTTTGACCAGCTCCCAAGAACCCAGAGACCCATTCTGTAACATTAGGACTATCCTGAAGAAATCCTGGGAAACTCAAGTTCAGGCATCCCTTTCAGCCAGAGCAGTTGCATTCCTATGAAGTACAAGGGTAGAAACCACAGATAAAGAACTAGGGACATAAAAAATGATGACCAAGAAAACGAAGGGAAAAATGTGACAATTTCCAACGCGAGAAAAGCCAGCAACATTAAGTGACACTTGAGCAAAAACTGCTGGGCAGACTACCAGAAGCCATTGTTAATGGGTGTATGACATAATGGTGAGGGCAATGTCTTGCTGGGGAATGAAAAGAAATTTAGAAAACAGGCAGTTGTTGAGACAGGAAAAAATGGAAAAATAGTTTAGAGAGAGAAATCTGATAGAATTGGAAGCACTTTATCAAAGAAAAGACAATGGAGAAAATTTAAGGTACTGAATAGGAAATCCATAGAGTACTGAGTAGAATCATATGAAATCAGATATTTGATTATTTTTTAACTTATAAAACAGTAGTTTCATATGGTTCACATAACATAAGAATTTAATTTCAAGGTAGGAGACATAGCTATCTGCTAAAAAGATAGAAAAAAAAGAAATAAAATATTTATGTACTTTACTATTATTGTGTGTGTGCATGCAGGTGTCCATATTGAGACCAGAGGACAACTTTCAAGTGTTGACCCTCTTCTCCTGTGAGATCTGGGGGTGAAATCCAGGTCATTTACCCACAGAGCCATTGCACCAGCACCTAGGGAAAGAGCTGTAAGAGCTCTAGCTCTGGACGAAGCTGGGGAGGAAAATGTGTAGTAAATATAGCTGGCACTACTACCCTCTTCCACAACAATGCTGGCTGTGCTTTTTAAACTTAGAAATGCAGCTTCTTGAATGGGCTGCTTAAACATGAATGTGGCAGGATATCTTCAGAACGGTTCCTCTTACTGAATGTGGCAAACACATAAATCTACACAGACACTGATGGCTTTGAATTCTGATTATTTTTCTTAAAATGAAAATTTTATTTTACTTTAAAACTATGTGCAAATGTATATGTCTATGTGGTTATGTGCATCTGAGTGCAGTGCCCAGAAAAAGGTATCAGATCCCTCAGAGCTGGAGTTCCTGGGGGTGGTTAGCCATCTGCTGTGGATGCTGGCAACTAAAATCAGTTCCTTTGTAAGAGTAGTGCATGCTCTGAATCAATGAGCCATCTCTTGGGCCCCTATATTCTGATTTCTTCTTTTGTTTTCCTGGTAAAGGCACTAGAAACACAAAGTTAGAGTCTGACAGGAATTTCTGACTCCAGGTCTATTACTTGACAGCCTCGTTTCTCTCATTTCCAACCCCAGCATCTGTTGCCTATAGAATAACCATGGTATGTCTAAGTCCAAGCTCTGTAGCCTGCCCTGTAGATGGGTCTTGTATCCACCGTCCTTTCCACTATGACCTCCACTTTTCTAGTCAACTGAGCTGTAAACCTTAAGCATCAATTTCAGGTCTTACTGGAACAGTCCATTACAACTTTCTGTTTCGATCAGTCCTCAGTTTAATCCAGCGCCAACTTGGCTCTCTGAACTAGTCTTGCTACATCCACTCAGGCTCACACAGAACCAATGCCAGAATATAAAGGCCATCATCAAACACCACTCTTGTGTCTCTCTATAGTCATAACCTTTCAGCCTTCAATGTGGAATTCCCTAACCAATTTCTGCTTACATACCAAAGCAAACACTTCACTAGTTACCAAACTTCAGCTATTTATGAGATCTTGACCACTAATGCGCCCTTAAAATATATGCATGAAAAGTGGAAATGAACAAATTAAGAGAGAAGAGAGAGCAGAGGCAAAGAGAATGACAAAGAAGAGGCCTAGTGGCTCTCTAGGTATGAGACAGAAAAAAAAAAAATCCACAGTAGAGACAGGAGGGACAGATTTAAGCAACAGCTAAGAAAAAAGGGCAGGGGAGGGTGGGGGCAGGGGGGGAACGTACTTGAACTAGCACTGCCATCCAGCACATGCAAGGCCCTGGCTTTCATACCCAGCACAGCCAAAAGTAAAGAAAGGGAGGGCTGGTGAGAGACAAGAAAGAGAAAAAAGAAACAGCAACAAGATTGAAAGAAACTAATAGACAGATACAGATTGGATTTAAGTTATAAGGGTTGTAATGACGAGAATGAGTCTCAGCTTTCAGGCTGTGTGGACAGTAATTCAAATTACCCAAAGCAAAAACTATAGCTTGACAATTAATGTGAAATTACCCAGGCTCTTTTGTATAAGAAGAAATAAATATTTAAAGAACTAAGTACCAGCGGCCTGAAAAGAGAGCATTGCCATTACAGGAGGGGATAAACGGGGAATAAGTCACATAACGAGAAAGAAACAGGGAAACCTGAGCTGGCACAGGGCCTGCCTGACACACACCATGGATGCTTCAGAAAGTATACGAGACAATATCAGTCTATTCAGTGTATACATATGGGGACAAAGATCTGGATGCCTAGGATCATACCAACTAGAAGCAAATTATATTTTGTAATATATTAATAATAAAAGGTTAAAAGTGACTAATTCTAATCCTACTAATACTGGTGATTATTTCAATATTGAAAATATGGCAAAGGATGCCGGGGTGGTTTAAAGGATTAAAGGGCCCATACCTTTAATCCTAGCACAAAGGAAGGAGAGGCAGGCAATCTCCAAGTTAGAGGACAGCCTGGTCTACACAATGAGTTCTGGGACAGCCAGGAATACAATGAGAAACCCTGTCTTGAAAAACAAAAGCAAAGGTAGAAAAATGTTTTCATTTTCTTAAATATTTTTCTATCATATTTTTCATTGGTTTTATAAAAAGTTGTAACAGCAGAGGGCTGGGGCAGGGGTGGCTCACAAGCATGAGTACCTGAACTTGGCATTCCTAGAACCCACCTAAGGTACGACAGCTTGCATGTGTAACTTCCCCTTAGCATCAGAGGGAGGAGAAAGGTGAGGACAGGTGGCTTCCTAAAGCCCACTGGCCAGCTAGCCTAGCCATATTGCTGAGCTTCAGGTTCAGCAGAGAACCCAGCCGCAAAGCAATAAATGTGGTCAGTGATCAAGGGAAGACACCAACGTCTAGAACTACTATATGTGCACATACATGTTCATTTACCCATATGCATATGTGCACACACCTACACTAATAAATGATAGACAACACACTGAAGTGGAAGTTTCTGGTTTCCTTGGAAACTCAGTCATGCCATGTGAATGTTTTTGTTTTGGTCCCAAGAGTAAGATGTGAGAATGTCCCCTCCCACCCTCAGAAAATAGCCCCAGTGAAAAGATGAATGATGTTTGTCAGCTGAAAACTACCTCGAGCAAGGGGCATGGCGTGGTTTTTGTGAGCTGGAAAATGTCCTCGTGTAGACTCTGAGGAGGGATAAACAGAAGCCCACAGACAGTGAGACATTACTTTTTGCATCTCTATGCTTTGAAATGGTTCAGATCGCTTGGTTGGTTTTCACAGACAGAAACACTCCAGAGAACTTTTCTTGCTGCCTTGGAGGAGTTTTGCTGCTTTGGCAGACTGGTGCCATGTGGGCCGAGTCTGGCAGCTTTAGCTGAGTGGTACCAGCTCTGTTGCTGTGGCTTGCCGTCTGTTGTGGTTTGGTGCTTTTCTGTTTGAGTGGACTGCTGGCATCCTGATGACTGAGACTGGTATATCCCCAAAGAACCCAACAACCCTAATTAGCTGGAAGTAGGTAAAAGAGGACTACAGCCCCTTTTCCTACTAATCTCTGACCGAAGGTGGGGGAAGGGGTTGAATGGAAGGTAGAGGTGTTCAAGAACCTTAAGTAGGTATTTGGAAAATCTAAGCCTACAACACACAGAAATTTTAAAAGCAGTTTTGTTTTGTTTTTTAGAATACAAGTTGAGCTTTGTTCACACACACAAACACACAAAAATGTGCATAAACTTTGTGCACTTGCATATAAGAGACAGGCCAATCCAAACTCCCCCATGAAGTAGGCCTAGTGACTCACTTCTTTCAGAGCAGGTTGTAAGTGAAAATGCATGCTCTGTGACACTTTTGCCATGACTTCCCTGGCTCACTTTCTTAGGTCACTCATGAAGACACTCATTCAATCTAGATGGAGAGGTTTATGTGGAAGAACCTGAGATCTCCAGCCAACAACCAGCATGTTAATACGATGGTCTGGCTACAGAATGTTCTCCAAAGATTTAGTGTTTATGGTTTGGTCACCAGCCCATGGTACAGCTGGTAGTCCTCTACTCCCAGCCAAGCCTTAAGATGACTGCTGACCTGGCAAATACCTCAAATGAACTACCTAAGAGACCTCAAGCAAGAATCATCCAGCTAAGGCACTCATTGATTCCTGGACAACATCAATACAGGAGACTAAAAAATGTTCACGACATAACTTGTTACATACCAACAATCATACTATGTGCATTCTTTATTCTCTGCCATGATTCATGCTACTTCCCCAGAAATGCCCATTCATTACGTAATTCTCCATGTTTTAGATTCTAAAGTTTCATGTTTTAGAAAATTTTTTTTTTCATGCTTATGAAACCATCTTAACATTTTCTCTAAACACCTCATTGACTTGGGAATTTGTTTATACATTTCTCTGCATGACTACTGTGCTGTATAGATCTTTTCTCCTAAAGATATGTACAGCTTTCAAATTGTATTCAGCGTACTATATGCAAGAAGTTTACTGAGGAAAATCAAATTACAAACACAGGCATGCACATAAGCACACTTATATTAGAGGTGAATCTGACAGCATAAAGTAGCAAAGATGGACATGAAAGAGCTACCTCAGATATGCTTACTTGCTAGCTGCCAAAGCCTTGGAGTAAATTATTTAAATTATTTAAAGTATGCCAGCTTTAGTTTCTTCAATGCTTCTTAACTATTAATCTTAGAGTAATAAAAATGTTTAAGAAAAGAATGCATGGAGCTAGGCGCTGTGAGTACGCCTGTAATTCCAGCACTCTAGGAGACAGAAGCAGCTGATCGCTGTGAGTTCTAAGTCAGCCTGGTCCACAAAGTGAGTCAAGGACAGCCAAAGCTACACAGAGAAGCCCTGACTCAAAAAAAAAAAAAAAAAAAGCATGAATTTTCTTTAAAACGTGTTTTACATAGAGGGAATATTCAACAAATGTGAGATATTGCTTATTTTATAAAAACCACAAATTACAAAATAAGTGCTGAAGTACTAGTCCAAGTCTCTAGATGTTAGCAAGCAGCAATAAATTCAGGCAAATTATACAAGCCAACGCAGAACCCAGAACTTGTATTAAAACAACTTTAATGTTTGGAACTTCCACTCTTGAGCCCAGTGTAGGAGTGAAGCCCTGACTTTCCTTCTCCATCCTACTGAGGTCTGATGTCAAAGCTTTCACAGGAACACGTAAAGGGTGGCATTCCTTGAGCGGCTGCTCCACTAAGCCATGGGCAGACCCACTCTTGATCTCTGCAGTCCTGAGATGGCATAAAAAAAATTCACCAAACATTTCTTTTGACCATCTCTGCCATCTTTGACCACCTGGTATACACAGGTGATGACTACAAAGCAATCAGTTCTGCTAGCAACAAAAACAACCTGTAACAACCAAGCCAACAGAGCCAAATCCAACAGCAGTTTCTATGACATGCAATCCAACTAGGGAAAACTTGAAGCCTCCTATTATGCACAGTCTACACCACATATTTCCATATCTCGGACACTTCTAGAAAAGATCATAAGTTACAATTTGACTATGTCTTTCACTTAAAAGTTAAAAATAATGCACTTTTTAATTTTTAAACTATCAGAGATTTATTAAAGAAAAACTGCCTCATAGGATGAGTCTAAATCACCAATCTAGGCAAAAATAGACATACTTTTAAGGTATGTTCTATCTCTTTTGAAATAGAGACTCAATTCAAATTTTTATTTTCTCTTTGCCAATAATACACCTTGAAAACTTGAGTCTTTGAAACATTCACAATATATTCCACTATCTATTTGACCCTATATATTTCATAACCTGAAATAGAAACAAAGACTGGGAAATTAGCTTGTTTATCCCACCCCAGTGTCAAACAAAAGTACAAGTAACATTCAGGGCACGTACAAGTTACCTTAGAGCTGCCAATCATGCTTGTTTTGAACCTCTTCGATTTTCAGAGCTGTCAATCATGTGTGTTGTGATAGAGATGCCAGAGTAGAGATGATGCATTAAGAGACACAACCCTCATTTACACATTATTAAATAAAAGGACTTTTTACTTATACAACTGAGCTGTAGGATTTTAAAGAAATGCTTAAAATTCCTGAAATATGAAAACATAATGATGAAATAAAAAGGTTTGTAGAATTTGACAAAGCAATAAGCATTGATGAACCATGGAGATTGTGTACTCTGGTAAAGACATAAGTGTTTCTTGACTGGTAACTACACAGAAATTGAATGCCCAAAAATTAGAATGAGAGAATCAAACCAATCTTAATGTGACCAAAGAGACAAAAAAGTCAAACAAACAAACAAACACCCTTCTGCTCTACCTCCCCAATACAACAGCACCCACCACCTACCTTGTAAGTCACATCTGAAATGGAATACTGTTCAAAACCCACCCTCTGCCTCCTGCATTACTAGTCATCCAACAAGACCAGTCTATTCTCACCTTTGCTGAGGCCTTTCTGATTTTCCCACTCTCAGACTTTATTCACCATCATTTCTTTGTAGTAGTTTCCTCAATGATCTAACGCTACCACTTTTCTTAAACACTCCACGACTCTTCCAGAACGATCTCACTGAAACCCAAATGGGATCCATGCTACCGGTTAAAATATTTCAATGGCTAATTGCCACCTTCGAAACAAAGCCACACTTAGAGCAGCACATGTACTCCTCAAAACCTGTAACCTGCCTGCCTGCCACCCCTCTCATCACATCTCCTTAGCCAGCTTGACTAAAATACCTAGGTTCCCAGGAGGGACACTCTCAGTTGTGGTGACCAAAATCTCTTGTTCTCACTCATCCTTCCTCACTCATTTCAGCAGCAACAGCCTCCCTGACACAAGCAATAAAGATCATGACCCACAGTCTCCATTCCTGAAGAATGTAATCAAAAGAACGAACATGAATGGTTTTCAACTTTCCTAATGCTGTGACCATTTAATACAGTTCCTCATGTTGTGCTGACCCCAACCATAAAACTACTTCACTGCTAATTCATTAACTGTAATTTTGCTACTGTTATAAATCCTGTTATGAATAATGTAAATAACTGTTTTCCGATGTTCTTAGGTGACCCCTGTGAAAGGCTTGTTTGACACCCAAGGATATCATGCTCCACAGGTTGAGAACCACTGCTCTAATCCCTACACACTTAAAGTTTGCTGGACTCAATGAACAATTACACTATGCTCTGTTTGTTTAAAATTAAATGTTTTGCAGGTATATTCCAAAGTAACCAAACTAATCAATATCATAAAGCTATTCTTTAGGCTTAATAATCTTTTAAAGGAATTTCATCATCTACTTACAAGTTCACGGTAAGTATCTGCACTATCTAGAATACAATAATCCCATCTTATTTTCCCTAGCAGTCCTACTGGAGGTTTTCAAGTTTCTACCATGACAAATGCTCATGTCCCAAACACTCAGCACCTTGACTGCTTCAACAGACAATGCTCTCATATGTGACAACCCCAATCAAGGTCATCAGTGACCAGAGGCAAGCCCTATACCAGCTACACTTCACTCATCAGGAAGTCACTTATCTGGTGACATCAAGTGTTCCCAGAAGCCAATGAGAACAAAGCTAATGCAGTTGAGAAGCTGTCACAACACATGTTCAAGCTCATGTGCTGAAGTGTGTGCACGTAGAGAAGAGGCTGCTAGCTCCTTATTCAGGAGCTGTTCGGATTTTAAGCACAACAAATTTGGTGACCAAGTTCTCATGTTTCAGCACACTGAAGTAGGAAAATGCAGATTTGAAAGAGCAGAAATGGACTCATAGCAGAAAAGGAGAACTGAAACAAAACTACAGAACTGGGGGTTATTTGGTTACTGAGCACTAAGTCTACTTGATATCTGTATGATTATAAAACATATAAATTCATATTGATAAATATGATGTTAGGACATAAAAAACATAAAAGATTACGTTTTAGGCCCAATGAAGTTCAAAGATGTTACGTTCTACAAAAAGCACTAAAGAATTAAAAATTAAGTATTACGTGTATATCAGTAGGCTTCTGTTCTCTGCCAACTAAACTGCATTTCTAAATAGCATGAGGCATGTTGACCCTACCTATCACTGTTAAACATAACCAATTCCTGTTATTAATGGCTTCACTAAAATTAAAATCTTGATTCATCCTAAAAAGCCTGGGCCCACTATTCATTATCCACTGACAACAACACTGTCAAAATGCGGAATACCATTTCCTTATTTCAGAATGCTACAACAAAGCCTCAGAAAAATGATAGCCTACACACAACAACAACACATTCCTCATATTTCTGAAAGGTAAGCAGTCCAGGAAGGTGGCAGCTGAGTCAGTGTCTGAATCCTCAACTGGTAGAAGGATCAAGCACTAACGCCACTTATAAAAGCACTAACGCCACTCATGAGGGAAGCACAAGACTTAAACCCTTCCCAATAGCTCAACCTCCTGGTAGCATAACACTGGTGATTGTTTTGTCATTTGAATATTGGAACACACATCCGCACACCCGCACTGAGACCACAACAACCATGGCCAGCATGGCCGGAATACTCTAAGAGACTACCCTGTATTCTTTAGCATATCTGTATCTACCTTTCTCACTAATACGGTGCTTCTGGTGTCCCTGGTAGAAAAGTACTGCACAGGTGAAACTATCTAAGTTTTGACACATGCGTGATCTTATGTATCATGATCTGGAAAGCAGCAAATTCTGGCAGAAAACCATCAGGGACCTAGATTAACATAGAGCCCTGGGATGAATCTGCTTTGTTAACTACTAATTGTGTAACTACAGCAGTTATGCCCAGAGATTCATTTCATTTATTTGGAAAGTAGCAGTTGTATACATTTTGTTTCTTTTGAGCTATTCACACTGGGACAAATCTATTAATTGTGTGCACAGTGTGTGCATATAACAAGAAAAATACCTAGGAAAAAGAGAGAGTAGGCAGATACTGAAAACAGTACTTTATCTAAATCACAGCAGAAGCCCTCTGCTCATGAACAAACAGGAGGAGACTCAGACAAAAGAGACAGATACGCTGTAAAGATGAGAAGCAAAAGCAAATCAACTTAGACACAACACAGAACTCTGGCTTTGTGTAAGAGGCCTCCAGAGAGCTCGGCCCCAACTTCTTTTCATAGCCATGCCTACACTATAAGACTTTTTATGCCTGTCATTGGCCCTATAAGGACCACCAGACAGAAAGACATCTGTGAAGCAATACCTTCCAAATTTTACAATCTTTTATTCACCTTTTGTGTGTATGTATGAGTGGAAGAGTTTAAGGGAAGGTCTTACACTGCGTCCCCAGGCTAGTCTGGCCCTTACTGTGTGCACCAGACTGACCTTGATCTTCTGCCTCAGTTAGACAAGCACTGTCAATCTTAGCTTTGGATTTCAACCTACAAATATTCTTGTTCAACCAGTTCTTTAGAAAACTCAAACTCTGGAGTCTTTCAAAAACATTAAGATTAGCTTTCATAGCAGGGTATAGTGACTCATGCCTGTAATCTCAGCATTTAGGAAGCTGAGGCACAAAAGACTATGGTGAGTTCAAGGTCAACATTAGCTACTTAACAACACCCTATCTCAAAAAGCAAACCAGCCAAACAAACAAACACATAGGCAAAGAATTAACACTGATGAGAACAATAAAAAGGATATAATGGGGCTCAACACAGGCTGGGTAAGAGCATGGGTTGAGCCTTCAGAGGACAGGCTCAGAAGTACTGAGAGCTGAAGGAACTCTTTTTCTTAGCACTTTCTATTCCCAAACAACCCCTAAAGCCTTTCTGTAAAATGACTTTTGGTGCAAAGATTAGAAACCAAATATTTAAAATATAATCCAATAAAAACTAATGTAAATATTAAAATAAAAAAGCTAAATCTAGGCTTGGTGACAAACACCTGTAACCTGTAACCTAAGAATTTGGGTGCCTGAAGCAGAAGAATCATCAAAAGTTCATGACCATTCTGGGCTATAGTTGAGACATTGTCTTAAGAAACAAGACAATAGTGCGTGCTCACACTCACACACTCACACGCTCACACACACACACACACACACACACACACACACGGCGAGTTGTGGTGACACACACCTTTAATCCCAGTACTCAGGCAGGCAGAGAGAGGCGGATCTCTGAGTTTGAGGCCAGCCAGGTCTACAGAGCGAGTCTAGCACAGCCAACACTAAACAGAGAAACTGTGTTTTGAAAAACAAAAACAAAAACCAAACACAAACACTATGTAGCTTATTAAAGGCTGTTCAACCCATTGAAATACTGGATTCAACAAAATAGTTTTCAATCCCTATCAGTTTTTCTAAGTCTGAAACACCATTAAACATATTTGCTAAGATAATGATAAAGAAGTTAAACATATATCTAAATTTATGTTACCTTGACTTTGGTTTTCTTTCACTGTATCTTCCCATTCTTTAATTGTCCTAAATTAGAATGCACACAAGCATCCAAATGAAAGGCTAGGGAGGCAGCTGAGCAGTAGAGCACTTGTCTAACAAGTACATGCCAGTGTGGGGACAAGCAATCCCCAGCATGCAGGAGGGAAGTCCCAATACGGGTAAACATGGTTCTCTGAAAGTACTGAAAGAAAAAGGGGGTCAGGATGCATCTAATGAATATTAAATACAATACGCATGCCCTATCTGCAGTGACTCACATGTGCCATTACAGGAGATCTGGTGACTCAGAATCTGCCCATCAGAGGACTGACACTATGGAAGCAGGATGAAAAGACCTTTCAAACCATAATTCCGTAGCAAGCTACAACATCTCAACACACAGGGACTACCGAGGTGAGGTACTGACCATTTCTGTGAGAGTGACAAAGGTCAGGCCACTGCTGGAAAGCTCCCACTCAAGTGTTTTGCATACAAACAGTAATGAAACAGGGCTGAAGCAGTAACTACACAGGCCTCACACTTTCCTACTGCACTTTCAAAGTGACAGACACATATGTAGACCTACAGTGAACTACAGACTTTTAGAAAGAACATTCCTACACACATGGAGCAAGAGATCTAATGCTCGGGGGGATAGTAGAAGGCCTCATGACACAGTAAAAGCTGGACCAAGACAGTCTCTCCGAACAGTCTCTCTCTTCTAAACCATGTTACATACTGTAGGTCGCAGAAGAATCAAACCCTCCAGGGCACAGTGACTGAACTGAACTACTCTTGGGGTACACTTAGATATATCACTCCAGTCCACAGAACTGGGAACAGAGTTTAAGCAACCGTTTCTGTCTGTCCTTTGTAACAAGGTCCTCTGAAGGCATTTTCACATCTCCGTCAACACAGGCTGTGAACACAGGCCTTTTCTAACTGCTGTTATTTTCTACTCTTCTGCATTTTGTCGCCATATTATCCCTTTCCGCTTGTAGAGTTAGTACTATTTTAAACTAATTGATATGCTTATCCCTCTTTCCCATCTTAGATGGAATCTTTATTTCACAAGTATAGAGAATGGTGGTTTTCACTTGCTCTGTCAATAGTTCCTGGCACACTGAAGAGTCCAGGAGTATGACTGAGTGAATAGGTGAAGACACAAATTAGCCTATCAATCCTTCTGTGATCTGTGCAGGTACTTGGGAAGTTAAGTAGATATTTCTGGAGGTAGTAACTGGTTATTGGACAGAGGCTCTGTGGAAGCAAGAGCTGAGAGATAGCTACTGCAGGTAACTACAAAACCAAGACATGTACACATTCAACTCTTCAATACAGAAAGAAGGAAGAATGGAAAAGGAAAGGGAAGGAGGGAAGGAGGAAAGGGAGGGAGGGACAAAAGGAAGGACATGAAAACAGCAACTGCTCTAAAAACTAGACATCTTATTTGCAAAAGCACTGTGAACGGCTCCTCCCATTCACTCAAACACTCACGTAGCGACGGAGGTCGGGCCACGTGCACACTCATTTCTATAAGAATGACTACTAGTGTGGTGTGTAGACAGTTTTACATGAAATTTTAAGATTTAATAAATAGTGCAACAGATTTTAACATGTAATCATTTAAAGCTACACTATAAAGAAATTCAAAACATACTATGTTGACACTTAAAAATTTGCCATTTAGTAAATAAGGAATAAGAATCAATTCTGTAATTCTGAAATTTTCTATTCAAGACATGCTGAAGACATTCTGAAATATTATGTTTAAGAAAATGACATAATGGCAAAACAGATGTTGTAAAATTTTAATTAAATGAAACCACTATTCATATAGAATTATCCATGAAAAAATATTAACAAAATTCCGCCCTTATACACCTATACTCCTAGCACTCAGGAGAGGCAGGTTCAGGAGGGCTGCTACAAGTTCCAGGCAACTTAACTAGACCATGTTCTAACTAGAGCCAGAGCCAAGTGTGGTGCTCACCTGCAATCCCAGTACTCGGGAGCAGAGGCAGGCAGATCTCTGTGAGTTCAAGGTCACAAAGGAAGTCCAGGACAGCCAAGGCTACTCAGAGAAACCCTGTCTCCAAAACTCCAAAAACAAAACCAAACAAACAAAAACAAAACAAAACAAAACAAAAAAAAAAAAAAAAAAAAAAAAAAAAACGGTCTCAGGTATTTGGAAGTTACAATAAGTTTGACTGAATAGGGAACTATGTACTGAAAGGTATCAGCAAAGCTGACTGTAATACCTGATTTACCACAGCAAGATGATATAAATGGAGACAAGAGACTTTCTCTGCATAAAATAAGTTACAGATACACCTTCTATTAATGAAAAATGCTACTGCTTCTAACCACAAAGTTTAGGATGTCTGAGGAGCAGCTTTAGAGGACATATATCCACCTCTGCTCCTCCTTAAGATTTCAGTAATAACTATTTGCTACATCAGATTCAGGGAGGGGAGAAGTCATTTCCTGCAGTGTGGACCCACTGGTGACCTTCCCAGGCTCCAATGTGTAATTAATATACACTAGTTATATAGAAGGTCCTGGTTAAACTTAAGTGAGTCACACAACAAAACCAAAAGTCATCTACCTGAGCAAGGGTCCAACAGGAAGGAGGGTGTGTTAATAGGGATGGAAAGGAGGTAAGAATAATCAAATGTATGATATGTATGTATGAAATTATCAAAGAACAATGTTAATTTTTAAAAGCCACCTGTGTTCAAAACTCCTTTACGGTACATCAACCTTTATGAATATGGACATGTACACACAGACACATAAATGGGCAGAGGTATGCATTCACATGTGTATGGAGACCAGAAGTCAACATCTCAACATTGGGTGTCATTTCTTTTGTTTGTTAGTTTTGTTGTTATTTTGAGACAGGGTTTATCTTTGTAGCCCTGTCTATCCTAGAACTCTTTCTGTAGACCAGGCTGGCCTCAGTCACAGAGATCCACTTGCCTCTACCTCTCAAATTCTGGGATTAAAGGTGCACACCACCACTGCCAAGCTTGGACATCATTTCTTAGGCACTGTCAATCTTATATTCTTTTTTGAGATCAGGTCTTTCATTGGCCTCAAGCTCCTCCGGGTAGGCTAGGCTGGTCAGGGAACCCTAGGAATGTACCTGTCTCTGCCTCCCCGGCATTAGGATTACAGGTGCATGGCACCACGCCTGGCTTTTATGGGGATCCAGGGTTAGAACTCCAGTCCTTATGATGGCAGAAAAAGCAACTTACTGACAGTCATTTCCCTACCCCTATGAACACTTTAAAGTCACTTAGGAACAATTCTACTTACTCGCCATCCACATTTGGTCTTTTACATACACAGTGAAACTTGCCACCAAAATCTATATATAGATCATCCTTCACAATATGAAAGATCCGTCCAATGACCAGTTTGTCCTTGGCAGGCCCCATCTGTATCAGTGCAGAGTGTCTCAGCATGGACGCAAAGGATTCCACAGTTTTTGGAGGCTCCTAAATATGAAAAGAAAAATTTATATACATCAAATCTATCAAAAAGATGAGGGTAAATTTAACAGGGACTTAAAGAACAGACTTCAGAAAACCATTTGCTGTACAATCATACTGTGCAGAAATAATTCAAGACCAAAAGTGGAAGTTTGCTCTGGAAGACAGTTATAGTCTTCACTTCCTCTTTCTCCCTTTGCTTCTCACAAAAGAACCAGAAGAAAGGGCCTAGTAGAGGAGAACCGGACGCATACAGCCATAATGACTCTCAAAAGCCCAGAGGTGAGGAGAGCAGGGATGGCAGTGGTGCTCTCAGAACCCGGGCTCTCAAGCACATGCAAGGAGAGCACACTGACCTCACTCCCAGAACTGACCATCGGAAAAAAAAAAAAAATATGCCTATTCCAGAGAGTTGTCTCACTTAAAATAAATGACTGGCTATTCAGTTAGAAAGGACTAACAGCTTTCATCACAATTTGTCTGAACATGAGTTCTTGTTATAGAATAATTCTAAACAAATTGGGGTTGTCTTCAGAAGCCCTCTTTTTTTCTGACATAAGCTTCTTCAGAAGCTTATCTATGACTACAAATATGTTTTCTAGTCATCTTTAATTTGAGTATGCAATGTGTGTATAGATGTTGGTGTAAAATAAATACAAGCTTTCTATTTGTGAGGGCAAATACCAGAGGAATATTAATAAGTTGATCTCAGTAGCTCCAACTACCCTGAATTATGAATGAGTTTTATATGTTACTCAAGGATTACTAATCATTCATGTATCTTCAATTACACTACATTTGTAACAGAATTTTAATGTATTTCTCTGAGGATTACAAATTCAAATGCCTGGCCCTGTGAGGGTCCCTGGGAGAGAGAGAAGCCAAGCTGGTGAAGAGTCACCACTCAGCCTTTTACATGTTGAAAAAGAAAGCAAACAAACAAACACACACACACTCCATTTTGTAAATGAAACAAAACATGCCTAAGTTGTTGAATTTCTCTCATGGGCCATAATATTATAAGCAAGATAGTTGGCTGATGTTGAGTCCCGCAGGTGCTAAAGGCAGGGGCAGGGACAGTTTCTGGAGATGATCTATTGCAGTATGAAGTAACATGACAGGAAGGACTCCTTAGCAAAGGTCACCATAAACCAAAGCTCTGGACGCTAGGGCCAGGGGCACATCCCACCAGCTTATAGCTCCTCAGAGTACAATAGTAAATCTCCTCAGAAAAGTATTTTTAAAAGCAGGTCTTTCAGAGAGACAAGGGAAATTCATTCTAGACCAGTGGTCCTCAATCTTCCCAATGCTGCAACCCTTTAATACAGTTCCTCAACTGTAACATTTTCATTGCTATTTCATAACTGTAATTTTGCTACTGTTGTGAATCATAATATAAACATCTGTGTTTTCCTGTGGTCTTAGAAGACCCCTGTGAAAGGGGTGACCGCCACACTCAAAAGGGTCACAACCCACAGGTTGAGAACCACTCGCTGTGCTAGAGGCTCAACACTAACCAGCCCCAACTGCACTCTAGAGACAGAAAAGTCACACCAAGTAAGCCATGGGCAAGAAACAAGGCAGCCACTATAGTCCTCTGCTGGAAGCTGCTAAGCCACCCACAGCAGTCACAGGCAGAGTAGCTGGGAAGACCAGAGAAATATCCATGCAGGACCTCAGTGCTCTGCAGCCAGGAGGGCCCCACCCACACCGCCTTACTTTCTATTACTCCACTCTGCACTGACCCCCACCAGGTTTCTTCTTTTCGTTTTCTTTCAGCTGACTCATTAGAGCCATAGCCCAAGTAAACAGAAGAGCCTGAGGTTAAACATCTACTTAAAGCCTCTTCCTAAAATCTACTCTCCTTCATAACCATGAAGAGATAGGCCTGGGCTAAGGGCAGTGTGGCAGCAAGTGGCATGTCTCCCTTGGGTTTAGAAAACAGTGTGCTTGACTGTTTAATAAGGATTCCTTTGGGCTGGCAAGATGGCTCATTGGGTAAGGGCAGCTGAATTCAATTCCTGAAACCCACTTAGGAGAGCTCCAGCAAGTTGCCCTCTGACCTCCACAGACAAGCTGTGACATGTGCACACACACACACACACACATACACACACAGACTCCCTTAATATTCCCTTAATATTTTTAGTAAATCTGTTTTAAAATATTGCATTATACATTTTTCTAAAAGTATAATTATTTTTAAATCAAATGGAAATTAAACATTTTTCTCTTGTGCTACTTTTGCTTTTACCACATTTATGCACAAAAACATCCTGAATCATACAATGGGGCAAATGTGTTTTCAATGAGCGAAGGATTTTACTGCAACCCTAAGATTCCTGTCTCAACACCTAACTCTATTCTTACGCTGTATATTCATCACTCACTGACTTTTGGAAGTCATTTTAGATAATCAGATAAAAAAAATAGTCTAGAACCATCTCTAAATTCCAGGGGCCCAAACCAAGCTATATTCATCTAATTGTCAAGTGGTTTCTAAAAATATCAAATGTGGCAACTCCCACAATACATTCCGACAAGAGGAAGTTCTGTTTGTTAAGTGTCTGAAGCAACACTTGGCTCCTTGCATGTTGGCACAGCTCACTGACAGTGGACACACTGTCAACTGCTAGTCTGCCTTAGAACTCAGTGAGTGAAAGAAAACAGCACCACAAAGCTCAGTCACAGAGTGGGTAGAGGGAAGGCAGATATCCTGGAATCAATTG
This sequence comes from Rhombomys opimus, assembly GCA_010120015.1. Lineage (NCBI taxonomy): Eukaryota > Metazoa > Chordata > Mammalia > Rodentia > Muridae > Rhombomys > Rhombomys opimus. The sequence continues at coordinate 1,023,557 of REGO01000542.1, forward strand.
TTTCCTCAAAAATTGGTTAAAGATTGGGGCTGGAGAGATGGGTCAGTAGTTAAGAGCACTGTCTTCTCTTCCAAAGGACCTGGATTCAATTCCCAGCACCCACATGACAGCTCACAATTGTCTGTATCTCCAGTTCCAAGGGATCTGACACCTTCACGCTAATGCACATAAAATAAAATTAAATAAATTAATTTTTAAAAAATTGGTTATAGAGCTTGGCATGACAACTCATGTCACCTGTAACTTAAGCAGCCATGGCAGCAACAACGTCATGAGTTCAATATCTGTCTAAGCAACTTACTGAGTTCCAAGATACCCTAGATTACAGAATGAAAAGCTGTTTCAAAAAAAAGGGGGGAGGTGATAGGGAAAGTTGGCTATGAAGCTCAGAAGTCCTATTACTCTGTTGTACTTTGTTTCTTTCTTAGAAGACTGAAAATTGGACCGAACTACCTGGATAAAAAGGGAGGAAAGGTGAAGTGGTTTCAGATACAGAAAACAGTGCAGTCTTCCTTCCTTCATTTTTCAGATACAAACTGACTGCTGAGTGCCATCGTTGTCTGAGTGTGAAATGTCTCCTGTTACTGTTCAAGGTTGTGGAACTTCTAGGAGGGGGATCTTGCTGGAAGTAGGTCACTGGGGGAAGGTCTTGGAAGTTTTGTTAGGCCAGCCCCACTTCCTGTAGGCTCTCTGTTTCTGTTCTGCTATATGTAGGGAGGTGGGGCGGTTCCACGTGCACACTCCTGCCACCATGGAGCTATCTGCCACCACACCATCGCCTTCTTGATCAACTGTACCCACTCAAAATATGAGCCAATAATATGAGCAGCTTATTTCTGTGAGCTGCTTCTTGCCTGGTATTTGGTCACAACAGAAAAAAAGATAAAAAACAAAACCCAGAAACAACAACAACAAAAGTGTCTTCATATGAACTATGTGAGAGTAGAGGAACATAGAGTTAAAGCAACGTGACAACAAAAGTATAAGGTCCAAACAGTTGCTGAAAGCATTAGCTATTCACACTTAAGTATGAAGAGTCTTGTACCGCCCACAGCAGCGGTGGACTTAAACATCTGTAAGGAGCTGGGAGTCAAAAGTGGACTCTAAGTAATGGAATGATAACATTCATTAATTGATAAGAAAGCTTTGTCAGCAGTATGCAAGGTACACTGGAGGAAAGGAGGAAGTTAGTTTTATACAGTTGAGTTTTATTACATAAGCCTATATAAAATTTCAGGAAATGCTGGCTAACAGAGCTTATGTACACACTGTATATATGCCTATGTCTAAATGCCTATTAACACAAACATAAGCATGTTTAGTAGTAGTATACAGCCACAAATCCCCCAAATTACACCAAGTACTAAGTGTATTAATTTTAGCCTTGAACTATTTTTTCTACAATTATTTATAATAAAAACTCTATAATACAAAGAATATCATTTTAATATGTAATATATATAGTGTATATGTAACACTACACTATCATGTTTATGAGCACATTTACTACATAGCTTTAAATCAAAGGTTAGTAGTGCTGAAAAAAACAAAAACATGAACTAGTACAAGTACTTGTTTAGCAGATGAGCACTAAGGCAACAGAGTAGAGCATACAGTAAGGCCAGAAGATGTTCCCCAAAGGTTATAAATTGAACTGTAAGAAAACTGCAGGCCAAGAGGAAGGCTGGGAACCCCAATGGAAGGCAGCTAGAACAGGATAGAGCTCCTGGGACAGGCACAAAAGCACTCTAACAGCTGAAGGTGAGCTGGGACTCACTATAGTACACACACCTCTGAGTAGAGATTTAAGATGCTAATGAGACATACAATGCACGAAGTTCTATGTAGAACTACATATAAGACAATTAAGGAGAAAGCACATGCTACGTAAGTGAGCAAAAGAAGTCTACACTATGTGGCATAAAACCCTTCAGCCTTCATATGGTGTTGCTGTTTAACCCGCTTTCTCTGCTTGGTCCACTCCCACTCCTTGGGAATTTACTGTGCCTCTGCTTCTGTCCAGTTCCTCACTTCACCACATGAGAGCTTCTAAAACTCCTCTGGAGGTGGCTATGAAGTCACTCAAACAGTGCCTAGAGGAAAGCACTCTCAAAAATTAATTTTAAAATAGAAATTTAAATTTCTTATAGACTCACTACCCAATTTTATCAATTAACCAGAATAATAACACACACAGACACCAAGGGAACATTTGGCAATTTCTGGAAGCATAGTTGTTAGAACTGAGGGTACTCCTGAAATATAATAATAACAACAACAATAGAAAGACTACATTACCTACATGCCTTCCAAGATAGCTTCAGAGAATTCTTTAGTGAGAAGAAAATTTGTACAGGTCAGAAACTTGGATTAAATAAAGGAAATAAAAGACAATAGAAAACGAGTGAGTGTGTAAAAAGTAACTTCTATTTCTCTTATTCTTTCCTGAGTCTATCTAACAGATAGCACCTTGTTCACAAGCACAAGTTTATCAATGACACAGGGGTCAATTCCCTACAACAATGCAACAATCCTATCCATCTATGGCAAAGTCACAGCAGCCCTAACAGAGCAATGAGAGTCAACACATGAGGCAAAGCTGACAGAACTACAAGGGCAACTGGATAAAGTCTCATTTCCTCAGAGATTCCAACACACCCACCACGAGAAACAGACAGGTCCAGCAGACAGAACATGGTAAAGATATGGGAGCGCTCAGCACCACCAACACTCAACTGAACGGAAACACAATCGTCGAGATGATTTCATGCCACAACAGAACATATTCTTTTCAAGCTCATGTGGAATGTTCATCATGTTAGACTAACTTGTAGATCATAAACACCTTCCCAAATTTAAAGCAGTACTTAGCTGGAGGTGCAGACACTGATAGAGTGCTGCCTAGCATTTGCAAGACCCCAGAATCACACAATGGGGTAGAAGAGAGGGGAGGAAGGGAGAGAAGATGGCAGAAGTAGAAAAGAAAGAGTAATCATATAGTATTTGATCTCAGACTGCAACAAAATTAAACTAAAAAAGAAAGTTCAAAACTCATATAGTACTTGGATAGTATATTACATATTTCTTTCCACACAAAAGACAAAGTAGAACTCTCAAGAAAACTATAAAAGTACTTTGAAGTATTTTTAAATAAAAATAGAACTTAGCAAACTGTGTGCCATGCACTGAAAACAATGCTCTGAATGTTATGGGACTGATATCCATGATCTGAATGTCCAAAAAGCTCTAAAATCAACCACCTAAGCTTCCACCTTCAATTAAATACAGAGTAAACATAGGAAAAAATCAAATTTGAGAAGAAAACAGTAAAATTAAAAACAAGAAGTCAATAAAGAAAATAAGCACAAACAAACGTTGTTCCCTTAAATATTCTGATAAAATTCTAGCCAGGCTAACCAGGACAAGGCCATAAGGAAGTGAGCAGGGAAATGCCCAACAGTTAAAGAAGACCTGAGCTCAGTTCCCAGAATCCATGTCAGGAGCGGCACCACCACTTGTACCTCCAGCTCCATTATGAATCCAATGCCCTCTTCTGGCCTTCACAGGCACCCACATATACTTACACAGACATACAAGTAAATAAAAATAAAATAAATAAACTAAACAGAAAGAAAGACACTACTACTAACGCAGTAGCCCCAATACTAATGGGGAAATGCATTCCAAGAGTCTCCAGACACTTAATACTGCAGAGGGTACCATATTCTAACTACACCAGACTTTCCTCTATAGATACATTCATATGATAAAGTTTAATTTAAAAGCCAGACACAGAAATAAGTTAAAAATAATATTTTAGGGGTGGGGGCAAAAGGGGGAAGATGGGACTGGAAGGAAAGGAGAGAGAAGGCTACGATTAGGATGTAAAGTAAATAAATAAATAAATTTTTATAAAAAGAAAAAAGAACAATGACTAGGTAAAAAACAATAATTAAGAAAATATAATAGCCATAACAATGTAGCTACTATTGGAATTATCCTTCTCATTGACCACAAAACACACAAACCACAGAAGGTGAAACTGTACACTTGAGAGGAACAATTATATTAAAAACAAGAGGGAGCATCACTGCAGATTCCAAAGATATGCGAGGATAATAAATGAATGTCATGAGGAACTCTGTGCCCACAAAATTGATAACCAGGTGAAATGGACCAATTCCATGAAAGACATTGTCCACCAACACTCACACAAGAAGAAACAAACAATTTAAAGGCCATAATCTATTAAAGAAACCCAAACAATAGTTAAAATCCTTCCAAAAGAGAAAGCTCCAAACACATATGAATGTACTGGCAAATGCCTCTAAACATTTAAGAAAGAAATTATTCAAACACTTCACAATTTCTCTCAGAAGACAGAAAGGAAAGGGATACGTCACAATTTATCCTATCAGGTCATCATTACCTTAATGCCTAACCACACAAGGACATTACAATGAACAGAGAGCTATCTTTAGTGAATACTAAAATATCTATAGCAAAATAACAGTCAACTAAATCCAACAACATATAAAAAGAATTATATACCACAACTAAGTGTGATGTGACAGAGTCAATATACAAAGATCAATTAATGTAACCCATCAAATCAATAGACTACAGAAAAAATCACATGGTCATGTCAACAACTGCAGAAAAGGCCTATGACAAAATCCAACACACAGTCATAGGCACTTTCACTAAACTAGGAATAGAAAGGACCTTTTCAACTTGATAAAGAATACCTTCAAAGACCCCCCTCAGCTATCATAATCAATGATGAGAACATGAGGCTTTTCCCCACTAAGCCGTGAAAGAAGGTAAGGTGGTTCCCCAGTCTTGGAAGTTTCGGCATTAGACTAGAAGTCTTCACTAATGCAGTAACGAAACAACAAGGCATACAAAAGAAAAGACAAAACTGTCCTTACAGGTGGCATGGTCATCTATGTACAAGGTCTTAAAGCTCAGCAGGACAAGGAAGGGGAGCTCAGCTAGGGAATAGTGACACAAGCTTGTAATCCCAGAGCTCAGGAGGTAGACTTAAAAGGATCAGAAGTTCAAGTCCATCTTTGCCCACATAAAGTTAAAAGCTAGCTGGTGTTGCTATTTTAATGTAAGCTAACTTAATCCTTGGGAGAGGAAAAGTCAGCCTGTGCTACATGAGAGCCTGCACAAAATAAAAATAAGTAAAATATCAATAAACAACCCTGTTCCCCTGGGAGTAATAAGTGATTACAGCAGGTTTGCAGGGCATCAGGGTCTGTCAGAGTAGCCATCGTGCTTGATGGGCATACAATTACAAAAGCCAGGCTCACATTTCTCTGTCTCCCCTCTCACCCTCCACTTCTTACCAGTCCCCCTTCTCTCTTTCTCCGGACCCTCTCTCTTTGCCCTTCTTCTCCTTCCTCTCTTTGTCTAACTAGACAGATGTGACTAACTAGAAGTTAGGTCATGCAGCTAAGTGCATGGAATTTTACTTCCAGCTATTCTACAAAGTGAAACATTTTCCCAAGCAAGACCAAATGTTTTGCTGTAAGACTTTCTGTAACTCAATCTGTACTATACAGTTTTTCTAATAACACATAGCACATTTAAAATTTATTATTATATTTTATCTTCTTCACTATACTCCAAGATAAAAGAGCTTTCTGTGTTGATCACTATTAAAAAAGATAATCATGGCACATAAAAGACAAAGAAAAGTGATATATTCACTGACTATCCTAAAAGAGTCTTTTAGAAATCAATGTCTATTCCATCTATGGTATTGTCCCTCTGAACAGTACTCAATCTTTGATACACTAAAAAAAAAAAAAAAAAAAAAGAAAGAAAGAAAGAAAGAAATCCTCCCCAGAGAAGACCCTCTTTATAGTCAGCAACAGTTACTGCAGACTCAAAATCCTCAGAGTACTGAGAATAAGTAACTGCTCGGTGCTCAGCCCTAAACAGGACATTTGTTATTATCCCTCAAAGGCTCAGAGAACACACAGAAGAAGAAAACAATGTAAGACCTGGAGGACGGAGAAGGGTGCTATGAAATGCTGGCTTCTAGGCATGACAGCATCACTGTCTCATGAACTCGCAGCAGCTGTGCAAGACTCACAGGGTTCCAGGGATCGAACTCAGATCACCACACCTGCGTGTCAAGTGTCTCTAGTGAGCCATGCTTTCCAGCCCCACACATTAAATTTAAAAGTTAAGTGATTAGCCACATCTTAAATGCTCAATTTTTGTGTGTGGAGAACTTGCTACAAGACATTTCTACCATCCCACAAAGTGCTGGGCAGATGGCTCAGTTCAGAAAATTCTTGCTGTGAAAGCATGAAGACCTGAGTTCAGCACAATGGGGTACATCTATAACCCTACTGATTATAAAAGTAGAAATAGGAGAATCCCTGCGGTTTATTGGCTAGCTAATCTAGCTGAATTCAGTGAATGCAGGGTCAGTGAGAGACCCTGCCCCCAAAATATGATGGAGAGCAATCGAGAAAGATATTGAATGCTAGCCTCTGGCATCCACATGCATGCACATATTTACACGTCTCACCTACACACACCCTCCACAGTACACATATATACACAAAAAAGACTCTAGTAAGGAAAGCCTGTGTTAAAAAGTTTCAGCAAACTTTCAAGGACAAGAAAGTCCAGTCTTATAACAGACCAAGGTACACAAAAGAACTGTATTACCTGTCAATTCTTTTGTGTTTGTTTGTTTGTTTGTTTGTTTGAAACAAAGTTTCTCTACATAGCCCTGGCTATCCTGGACTCACTTTGTAGACCAGACTAGTATCCAACTGAGAAATTCCAGTTTCTACCTCCCAAGTGCTGGGATTAAAGACCTGTGCTACCACTGCCCAGCTTATCTGCCAGTCCTTATCAACAAACACTGGAGTGACATGTAGCATTGACCTTCCATGTACCATATCACAATGAGAGGAAAACAGCATTGTTCCAGGTCCTATATTAAGATGGGCTTGCTACAAAGAGTTTGTAAATACAGAATGTCAGTGGTAAGTGACTGGCAGTAACTTTCAAGAGTCTGCTTGTCTGGCTGAGTGAAAGCTATACTAAATGAGGTTGAAATGCCCTCCTCAGCCCAGTGAAAGCACTCAAAGGGCCTGGAGAGGATGGAATGCTGGAGTGGATCACCTACTTAAGAGCTGCTCACCTGCCCTTCAGAGTATCCCCTCACCAAGACAAGGAGACACTGACGGTCCTGAAGGAACATGTGCTGTGGTGGCTCTTCTAGCCACCGTTAGGAGGCAAGACTAGCAGTGGGAACTGCTGTCAAAAAGGGCTTCTGAATTCAAAGGGCATGGCAAGGAACAGCAAAATGGGTCAGCAGAGTCCCAGAGCTCAGTGACTATCAAGAGTCTAATCTTCAGGCTCTCTGGTTGCTTGATTTTACTGTTCCTGGAAATTAAATGGATGAAAACACTCTCAATTTCATGAAAAAAAGTCTTGGTTTGAGTCACAAGTGAGTTTCACGGCCTACTCCTCCCCACAACTTGAACCAATTTCCAAACTTTCCATTTCTTAAATGAAGAGGAGTTCATTCCAAGGCCCTGTTGCCTGAATATGGGAGACCAGTCTGGGAGGAAAATATCTAAAAGGAGGAAAGAGGAGGAAACAAGAGCGGGTAATGGGGCAGGGAAAAGAAAGATAAAAAGTATCCTATACCTATAGAATACACATGTCTATATAGGAGATATAGGAAATATAGGTAAGACATATATAGGAAATGTACATATGGGATATACATATATATATATATATATATATATATATATATATATATATATATATGACATGATATGAAAGCAGAAGCGAGAGGAAGAGACCATCAGGGATGGTCTGGGAATTGGGAGCAGGAGGCCAAACAGGAGCAAAGTAAGATACATGTGTACAGAAGCGTCATGTTGAAATGCTAACTATTTATACTATCAAGCCTCTTCCTCACTTTCTCAAAGAGAGCTATGGTTACTGATCAGGGTGACTGTCCACTGAGTAAGGGAAAACAGATTTTCAGAGCTGAGCTGGCATTAATTCCTGGACAGACAAAACCCACCAGTAAGAACAGAGGTTGTCGGAGACCACAGCTCAATGGTGTTTTTGCTCAGTTCTCTCCCATGTATCTACTCTGTGGCTATCTTCTCATTCTAGAATGTATTACTGTAATACATACACTTGGTTAACTGGCAAAATATCAACACTGGTTCTGATTTGTGAACATAGAACGACTATAATAGGGAAAGCCAGCAGAAGACATTAGAACAGTAGTTCTCAACCTGTGGGTCAGGGCCCCTTTGACAAACCTCTATCTCCAAAAATATTTACATGATGGTTCATAACAGGAGCAAAGCTAGGCTCCTGTTAGGAAGTAGCAATGGGCCTCCACAACATGAGGAGCTGCATTAAAGGGTCACAGCATTGCTCTAGAATGTCCCATTTAGCAAGTAAACTAGAAGCAGTTCTGAATTCCTTGGAAGGACTGCAAACACTGCTGCCAGCACAAAGGACTTAGTAGATCCATGTATACAGGTCCTACCTCATTCCCATTCAGCTTGTCTACATGGCCCTGTAGAAAACAGATGGACTTACAGGATGACAATTTATTATCAGAAACTTAGTGGTAGAGCCAACTGTAGCTACTGTTGTAGATATAATTTCGGGGCTGGAACAAATCTGGAGCATCTGGCAGGCCACTACTGATCTGACAAGAGCTTCCTTTTACTGACTCTGGAGTAAAGATCATATACCTCATAGCTCTCTAAGGTCTCCAGATCTATGCTATTACCTGAGCCTTAGGAATTTTACTGTCAACTTATTCCGCTGGACATCATTCTGGTGATGGAACATTGGGGTAAGGAGCTAAACAGTGCTACAAAGGGGAAATTCTAAGTTTAGTGATCTGAGACATAAAAAGGTTCCCCTTTTACCTAGTAGAGTCACAATAACTAGTGTGTCTCACTAATGTCTAGAGGCAACAAATACATTTTGATCTGTATTTCTATCCTTTTTACAAGTTACCCTCAAACCTGCCAGTTTTTAGTGGACCCATATGGTGGTTTGACTATGCTCAGCCCATGGGCAGTAGCACTATTAGGAGGTGTGGCTTTACTGGAGGAGGTGTAGCTTTGTTAGACGAAGCGGGCCACCATGGAGGCAGGGCTTTGAGTCTCATATAGATGCTCAAGTCTGGCCAGTGTGATCCGGAGCCTCCTCCTTGCTGCCTGTGGAAGACCTCCTCCTGCTGCCTTTGAATCAAGATGTAGAACTCTTGGTGATTCCAGCTCTATGTTTACCTACACACTGCCATGCTTCCCACCATGACAATACTGGACTAAATCTCTGAAACTGTAAGCCAGACCCAATTAAATGTTTTCCTTTATAAGACTTGCTTTGGTCATGGTGTCTCTTCACAGCAATCAAACCCTAACTAAAACAACCCAAGAGCAAGAAAAGGTTTTACAATAGATCCAAGTGTTCATGCAAGCTGTTTTGGTTCTCGGCTGCACAAGGCAACAGATATAGTGGTTTCTGGAAATGTGCTGCAGCAGAAGTAAAGAATGGAGACTTGAACAGGTCTACAGGTGACACAGAGTGCAGAACCAAGGAGAAACTGAAGGACAGGGGAAAGATCAGTAGGCAGAACTCTGAGCACTATACCCAGGTAGTATTTACGCTTGGCTTAAACTGATTATGCAGATTATGTAAAAGCAGTGAGGAGTTTTGCTGGATGTGCAGGAATTCAGAAGGAACATGATGGGAATAATAGAAGACAAGGCACAAGAAAGATATAAACAGATTTATTTGACTGGAAAGAGAACGAAGATAAGCTAGTGTTATTCCATTATCCTTCGCTATTTTTCAATATTCATTCATCTGCTGATGACACCAGGCTGTTTCTAAGTTCGGGCTATGATGAATGAAGCAGTGAATATGGATAAGCAAGTGTCTCTAGTAAAAAATAGAGCCCTGTGGATATATGTCCAAGAATTGTACAGCTGGATCTTCTGGTAGACATACCTGTTTTCAGCTTTTTGAGGAACCTCCATACCCAAACCCCCCCACAATGGCTGCTCCAGCAGTCCCTTTTTTCCACCTTTGCCAGTATCTATTGACACTTTTTAAATTTTAAAAATCTTTTGAAAATTTAAAAATTTTTAAATTAAGAAATAAACCTGCTATGAATATTTGGGTTTGAGTTTAGGTTTTATATAAACATTTTGCTTTTTAACGTTTGTTTGAGAAAGGGTCTCATGTAGTCCAGGCTGACCTCGATCTCCTTATGCAGTCAAGAGTAACCTTAAATTTCTGGTCCTCCTGCCTCCACCTTCCAAGTACTCCACCAGCCATACTGTAACCATCACTATTCCTTGTTCATGTAGTGCTAAACAGAAGCCAAGGCTTCATGCACGCTAGACAAGGACTCTACCAACTGATCCTCATCCCAAGCTTGAAGATACGTTTTCATTTCTCTGAAATAAATACATCTAGTTTTCAGTGCTCCTTATTTCCTCGGGAGAACTCAACTGAGTCCAACTAATCTATTTGAATAGTCAGAGTCCAGACAGTTGATTGAGCTGCAGATCCCTGAAGACAACTGACAACTGCCAGCAAAGACTCACTGCCCATTCTACCAACAGTGGAGGCCACAACCTTAAAAAAAAAAAAAAAAAAAAAAGACAAGGGTAAAACCCAAACTGAATCAATACTGTTTACTTTCATTTCCTAAATCCCACAAATCAGGTTCTGCTCAAATGTGGTTAGTTTCTTTTATTTCCTCTGTTAATTAATGCTAATAAATAAAAACAAAGTTAAAGACTATAATGTAACAAAAATGAAATTTTAATCTAACGCTTAGAAGAAGAAAAAAAAACATCAAAAGAAGATTTTGCAAGATTGCTGGGCAAAAATATGGGTATAAGCAAAGACCTACAACTAGAGAAACTAAGACTGAGCTGAAAGTAAGAAAAGGGTCAAAATGGGTCATGTCATAAGACCACCCTTTAAATATAGTACGTGCTAACTATAAATCACATTGCCTTTCTGGAAATGCACTGCTTTTAAACACATTTTCAGTGTTGATAAAAGCCTACTCCCTTGAAGACGTCTATCTACTTCAATTTACTATTTCATTGTCTTAATATTCACTAGCAATTTTCTCTAACATGGAAATTAATATATCAGAAGACTTTTATCCTTAGTAACTCTTCAAGAATCCTACAATGTAAAGAAAAAAGACTGGCATAATGGTTATAATCTGAAACATTTTTCAACATTCCTTTACAAATTTAGGAATTTTTTAAGTGTCTAATTTCAATAGGAAACTGGAAAGAAAAAAAAAATAAAATTGGGAGGGTAAAATTGAAGCATATAATTTTATTATTATACTCATTTAGTTAACTTAAAACATATAAAATAAGCTCATTTCTCCCTTTATACTGAAACAAATCCTTTGGTATTCTGACAAGAACTCAATGACCAATTTAAATGTTTTATCATGAACTGCATATTAAACAAACAAAGCCCTGGAAAAATCACAGGTTTTTTTGGTTTTGTTTTGTTTTGTTTTGTTTTGCATTAGTTGGTTGGTTGGCTGGTTTGGTTCTTTGAGACTTTCTTTCCCTTATTATGCTGAAACTCACTATGTAGACCACGCTGGCCTTGAACTCATAAAGATCTACCTGTCTCTGCCTCCCAAGTGCTGAGATTAAAGGTATGTACCACCACACCTGGCTAAGTATTTTCAAATTTTAAAAGATATGTATGTATATATGTATACAGTTTTAACCAGAAATAAAAATATTTAAAATTATTTGCATGAAACTCATCTAAGATGTTGTAAAAATAAATAAACCTACAAAGTATCCTTTAATGCCAATATTCTCAATAACCTAAAGTAGAAAGATGTTCCACTGTACAGACTCTAAAGTCCTTGCAAACTACCTTTACAATGTACTGAAGAGGGACAGAACACCCTTTACTGTAAGGAAATAGCCTGGACAAAGAAAAATCCATTCTTTGCTCAATACTGCCATCTTTGGGCAGTTAATAAATGGGTTATAAACTACAACAGTTTCCAACTCTAGTCATATTGTCTCAGTAACATAAGAGGGACTTAGAATTCATGAGAGAAAGGCTGGGATGTCACTCAGATACAGCAAAAGTCCATCATGGGCAAGGATTAGGCTTTGATTCCCTACCCCACAAAGGAAAAAAATACAGAAAATATATGTACAAAATTATCTTCAGCAAATATTTACCAGCCCTTTTATACACCAGAATAAGCTATATTATTATATACAGTAATGAATAATATTTGGTCCTTACATGCAAAATAAGCAAAACCACCAACCACTGAAAAATAGCATCCTCAAAGCTGGTGAACCAAAGAAAAAGAGATGTGACCACATGAGCACACGAATAACCATAGAAGCCACAGGCCTTTCAAGCTCCCTTTATCTAGTGAGAAATTAGGATAAAAAAATTATGTGAATCAATTCTTGGCTGCTTAGAATACACGAAAATGCCACAATGAAACCCATGATGTAAAAATGAGTGGGAATCACTTGAAATTCATTACTATATACATATTTTCTAATCTAAAAATAGGCATCTCAGTTGCTATTTTTGCATAATTGTTCAACCGTCAAACTAAGTTGTATTCCACCTTAAATAACCATATATTCCTACTCACATGTATGGCATCATGCAGTGGATGGCAATGAACTCTTTCCAAGAGTTGCAACTACAAAGTAAGACAAAACAGGCTCAGAAGTGAAACCATAGAGCTGTCAATGTGTGATAAAGGCAGAATGAAGCAAAGCACGGGACAGTCATAGGTGTTTCAGATGGTTGGTAAGACCAAGACTAAACAGAGGGTGAGTTTTACAGTGAATCAGCACATGAGAGATGCATCTCAGGGTGAAGAGCAATGTGTTTAGGAAACAGCAATGTTTATCTTAAAAAAAAAAAAGCATAAACCATCTTACTAATGAAATCTTACATAAAACTCCTATATACATTTATGGTATCTATCTAATTACAAGTATATCTGTAAGTTCATTTAGCAGGTAAAAAAATATAAACATCAGCAATTTTCACTTAAAATCAGTTCACATTCCCCGAAATTTGGTTTGGTTATCTAACACCTAAACAATCCACTGCTGGCCGAGGACAGAGCTCAGCATCAGTGCACTTGCACAGTCATGTATGAGGGCCAAGGACGCGCTCCATCCTCAGAAATGCAGAACAACAAAGGCAAATGCAGACATAATGAAAAGGGGACGGGTGGTACGGAAACACTGTTCATGGGAGTTCTTCTGTCTAGGCAGACCATATCCACCAAATGCAAATCGTGTGGAAGCTTCCTCCTGGTGGGCATCCTCTAGATTTGCTTTCATACTCTCACAAAGCCAAAAATGTCCACTGTAGCATTATCTTTATTACAGGGAAACAAAACAGCAACAATCTAAACATTTTGAAGGAAGGTGTTTCCTAGTTAAATAAAGTATGTTTTGGCCATAATATAAAAACATCAGCAGAACTGTTAATGCTGTGTATACACTGAACGTATGAAGCAAAAAGGAAAATACTCAACGTTTTACTTAGGTGAATATAACAATTTTCAGTCGTAGCAACTAAACTTCACTATGTTTATTGGCAGGGGCTAGTTTCAAGTGCTTTAAATACTGAATTATTTAAACTTGCAATAATCCCATGACTCAGATTTCTAACAAAAGGAAAAGAAGAAAACAGATACACAGTAATTTTTTGTTTTGTTTTGTTTTTAAGAAATAGAGCTAGGAGAGGCTAGAAAGATGACTCAGTGGTTAAGAACATTGGTTATTCTTCAAATTGACTGGGTTCAATTCCCAGCACCTACATAGTAGTTCACAATTGTCTATACTCCAATCCCAGAGGATCCAACCCCATTGACTGGCCACACACACCACACACACACAAACACATACACATGCAGTGCACAAACACACCTAAAAATAATTAAGAAATTAAAATACAGCTAGTAAACAGAGCAAAACCAAGAATTTAAACTAGGACTTTCTGAATCCAATGATGTAGCTGAAAAGTGTTTTTATAACATGAACCAATTCTGTTTTTAACTATATATACTATATGTAGTTTTATACATATATATATATATAATTAGTTTATATTTGTGCTGTGTATGTGTGTTTGTATATACAAATGTACATAAACAAAATTCAAGGGGCATACATTTAAAAACTCTCCATCCTTGAGAATGATTTACATTTCACATAATACTTTCCTGTGCGATTTAAATGCTTTTTACCATCAATAAGAAATTAACTTATTTATTTTTAATCCAAATGCTGGCATTCTCCAGAAAAAATTAACAGGCTTATTTTTAATAAAGTTGAACTATATATAGGTATAAAGTTATATAGATACTATATATAGTAGTTATAAAGTTGAAATATATTCACTGAAACATTTTGTTTGCATTAATGCTTTACACCTTGCACTTACTTTAAAAATTAACATACAAATGAAAATGGAAAAATGGAAAAACTGCCAATACCTGATTTTTTCCCCCTATTTTTCCACTCACAATCATAAACTTAGGTATCTTCTGATCCCATTGGGGAAAATATCAAACATTTAGCACTACTGATAACAGTAAGATGAGGAAAAAACTGTTTTGAGAATGAAATGTTTCCCCTCATAGTGGACTCTTAAGCCTATATGGCATGCTACCTGGATATCTTTTGGCATAACTGTTAAACATTTGGCAAGGGTAGCACAAAACAGCCAACCAGAGAAGCCTCACTTGCTTCCTGCAAAGCACAATAGCACTGGAAGTGCAGATCTGTTTCAAAGTCCTGCGCAATTTCTCCCACTAGACACAGTAAGGGGAGCTAGTGAATCAGACATTTGGTGGACGTTTGACAGCATCTGATTTCATGGAGAGCCACAGTACCAGGCCTGTAATGATGAGGTTTCTTCACTCCTCCAATGCAGGGAGCACTCTTGCGAGCGGGTTTTCATATTCAGTTGTTTCCTGGGTGCTGTGCTACTGGTGAATTTGTGGGCAGGCTGTTTTGTGCGAGCCATGGTAATGCTCCTCCTTACTAAGCCCGCTTTCTCCTTCAGCTGGAGCTGGGCAAGCGAGAGGCGGCAGCAGCACTGCTATGGCTGCGAACACCTATTTAAACTCTTTTTAAATATTACTTTTATAATTTGTAAATAAGCTCCTTCAAAAGTCCTGATCACAGTATTTATTTAATCTTCTAATTTTTGGTTACTCTTCAATTAATTAATTAATTAAACACAGGAACTCCAAAAAGTGATGTGAGACTCTTCAAAAAACTAAATCCCTATCAATCCCTAACAACTGCTTGCATTCCACATCATAAACATAAGACAGAAATGTACCAAAACTTCCAGTAAATATTAATACTAGCAGGGTATTTTCCGCTTCCTTACTACTCTAAAATCATTGTATTACCATTACTATTATTATTACTATTAATTTTATTATGAAGAAGCACATGTAACTCTCAGCCCAAACTGTCGTACGTGTGTAGTGGTTTGTGAGCAGTCACTAGCTGGCGTAACTGACGGTCCAGTATGAACTGTGGACTCCTTATCCATGCATCCACTTGGTAAGCCTGACATTTACTCTTCACAGTCAACTTGACTAGACAATGCAATCATTGTGCAGTGTAGGAGACACATCCCTGGGCATGCATGTGAGGGTGTCTCCAGAGAGATTCTGATGAGGAGGGAGACGGACCCTGAATGTAGGTGGCGCTATCCCACAGGTCCCACTCAGAAGAAAAGGGAAAAAATGGGAAAGAGCTGGGCACCACCACCCATCTCTCTGCTTTCTGGCTGCAGGCACCTGGAAGGAGCTAGATCCTGCTCCTGATGCCCAGCCCCGCCTTCTCTGCCAAGTGGGCTACGTCCTTTCTTCCATAAGCTGCTGTCGCCAGGTACTTGGTCCCAGGAAGGAGGAAAGTAACTAAGACAGCAAATATTGCCGAGTACCTGCCATGGGTCACATACTGATCTATAGCAGAAACAAACTAGAACAAGAGACAAAAAGACCTGACCCTCCTTAAAAAGCTCACTCTGTTGAGAAGAAAGCCATGAAAATCTTTATCCTAAAGTGTACTTATGTGGCACAAGCTAATATATCAGAAATTACCAATTCCTATAAGTTAGGGTTAGACATGTGCATAGTGTCTTTGTTGTTTTGGTTTTCTACCTCTCCAGTGAAAAACTTGATTTTACAGTCTCACTGAATTGTACATTTCAACCTGTAGTTATAGCATACAAAGACTTCCTTTTGCGGGGGGAAGCTAGGGAAATGACATGCCACAGGACTTATGTGGAGGTCAGAAAACAGTTTGCAGGGATCAATCCTCTTCAGCAGGCTTGGCAACATGTGCCCCAACCCCAAGTGACATTTAAAATACCATTTACACAGACCCAAGCCAGTCATAATGACATGTGAAAGGTAGGAGAATCACAAATCTTAAGCCAACCTCAGGTGATATTGGGGAACCTGTCTCAGAAAAAAAACAAGCAAAATAAAATAGCTGTCACTGGAGCTATTTTAGAGCTGTGTTAGAACTTGAGCCCAGCACATACAGGGCTGTGGGTTTAATCCTCAGCTGCTGGGATTAAAGGTGTGCACCACCACTGCCCCGCCTGAATAATGTTTTCTACTCTAAGTTAGATAAAGAAAAACTGTCCTTGGAGACTCCATACAGTATGAACTTGGCAGAGCAAACAAAAAATGCCCTGGGTCAGCCAGGAAACACCTTGCCACCTCCTAAGAAAACAGAACAGCCTAATTACAACAGTACTCAGAAAGAACGGGAATCATGGTCACTCTCAATCTCAGATCTTTCCTTCATTAAACTGATCATTATTGACTATGTGAAACCCACAGATCTGATTAAGACTTCCAACAAGCAGTCCTTAATATAGGGAGGTTATTCTGGTTTACTGGGTGGTCCTAATTTTATCCCCACAGAATGCAGAATGCAGGGTCATCATGAGGTAGTGAGTATGAGGAGGACTCAGTTGTCACTGTTGGCTTTGAAGTTGGTAGAAGGGGCCCTTGAGTCAAAGAGCACCATGTTCCCAGAAAAGAAGCAGACAAGGAAAGGTACTCCCCAAAACATAAAGAACTGAAACAGTGGTGCACACCTGTAATCCCAGAACTCAGGGAGACAGAGAAGGTGGATCTCTGTGAGCTCAAGGCCAGCCTTGTCTACAAAGTGAGTCCAGAATAGCCAAGGCTACACAGAGAAAACCTGTCTTGAAAAAACAAACAAAAAGAACTGGAAAATTTCAATATCTCATTTTTAGGCCAGTGAGATTCCTTACGAACTCCTACTGTATACAAAGTGAATAAATTGTAATTAATATTAAAATTTTTAAATAAAAAGAAAGAAAGGACTCCTATTGTGCAAACTTGTACAGCCAGTATGGAAATCAGTGGTTCCTTCAGGAAGATGGGAACTTCTCTACCTCAAGATCCAATTATACCACTCTTGGGCATATACCCAAAGGATGCTTCATTAAACAAGAACACTGCTCCATCATGTTCATTGCTATTCTAGTCATAGAACAGAATCTGTAAACAACCTAGATGTCCCTCAACTGAAGAATGGACTTTAAAAAAAATATGTGGGACATTGACACATTAGAGTATCATTCAGCTGTTACAAAAAAGAAAGAAAGAAAGAAAAAAGAAAAAAAAGAAAGAAAATAAATCTGCAAGTAATGGACAGAACTAGAAAATCATCCTGGGTGAGGTATCCCAGACCCAAAAAGAGAATTACAGTTATGTATTTGATGATATGTGGCTATTAGCTAAGTCGGTGATAACCAAGCTGCAATCTGTAGAACTACAAAGGTAGGTATAGAGTAAGGGACTAAAGAGACAAACAGATTTCCCTAGAAAGGGGAAATAGAATAGTTATGGAAGTTATGGATAGATATGGAAAGATTAAGTGGGGACAGGGAGAAAAGAGGAAGCCAAAAGAAATAATGCGGCGAGAGATCCCTAAAATTAAGGACCATTTGAGAGGCAGTATAAGAACTTAACACAGCAGAAACTTCCCAGAATATATACATACACAAAAGTAATCTAATTGAAATCGCCAAATAATGGGGGAGCCAGGGTCCTAACTGGCCATCTTGTCACCAAATGAAGCTTCCACTTCCAGGACTGTGTTACCACTAGTTGAGGTGTTGGCCAAAGGTCCCATGGGAATCCCCATATAACCCAAGCTGTTGCCAAGACTATAGCTTGCTCTCCACAAACTGACAGCAGTGCTCCACTGCTGAAGACAACACCTACGCAACTCATGGAACATGAAGAGCCTTCACCCCCTACAGCCTAGCATCTTTGGTACATGAAGGTACTCTACATACTACTAAAAGCAAAATAGACCCAGACATAGACCCTCTGATCTAAAATGGTGTCCTGTTTGCAAGATATGCTAGTGCAATGGTGGCACAGAGCTTTTGGGAGTAACCAACCAATATCTGATTTGACTTAAGGACCACTCCACAAGATGAGACATATACCAAACACTGCTTGGGTGACCAAGAACATGAGACTAAATAGCCCAGGGATTTAGGGTAAGGGTAAAGCTAAAGAATACTGCTAAAGTGATTAAAGGATGGATAAATGGAGAGAGAGAGAGAGAGAAACAATGTACCAGTAAAACTACTCCAAATAACATTGTTATGTTTATAGATCAGTGCCTTAGCCATCATCAGAGAAGCTTCCTCTTGCAGCAGAGGGGAACAAATAACACAGAGACCCACAGCCAGACATTACTGAGAGGTGGAACACTTAGCCCTAAGTGGGATGTCTCCATCAAATCCCTCCCCTCAGAGTAAGCCCTGGGGAAGAGGAGGTAGACATGGTGGAAGAGCCAGAGGAGATGGAAGACACAAAGAGAACAAGGCCCTCTAAATTAAAATAAGCATTGCTCATATGAACTCCCAGAGACTGAAATAGCATACACACAGCCTGCACAGCTCTGCACTGGGTCCGCTAAGTAGACGTCATGGCTTCCAGCTTAGTGTTTTTATGGAACTCCTGAGTGGCAAACAAGTGGGTCAATTTCTTGTGCCTTCTCTTGGACTCTTTTCCTTCTATTTGTTTGTTTTGTCTAATTCCTATGTCTTATCTTTTGTTTTATCTTTTTATATTGTTTTATTTTATTATTTAAAACGAACTCCTACTGTCCTGTAAGTTTTTTTTAAAAAGTGTTTTAAGCCACTACATGTGGCAAAAACCATGTTCTGGTGTCCTTCCCATCAATGGATCAAAGAAAAGTTTTGACACTGAAAACTAAAATGACTCTGCAATCTGGAGAAATGTCTACATATGTACTGTTTCATACTATTTATTCCACAGGGGACAAAACCCCCAGTTTTTCTTATGTAACCTATTTCATGTATAATGGAATTTATTAATTAAAAAAATCCCAGCCTTAGTGGAATATGCCTTTAATACCAGCACTCTGGGAGACATAGGCAAGTGGATCTCTATGAGTTCAAGACCAACTTGGTAGACAAAGAGAATTCCTGGACAGTCAGGGCTCTACACAGAGAAACTCTGTCTCGAAAAACAAAAAACCAAAACAAACAAACAAACAAACAAACAAATCCCAGTCTTGTCCTTATTTCTATTTCCACTACTTCACGTAGCTAAACGTTTTATCCTATTTAACAAGTATTGGTTTACACAAATGGAAAAAAAACTTAAAAAAAAAAAGGTTATTTTCAGTAAAGAAAAGTGAAACACTGACAGATTACATCATACACCCAGTTCATAATAGCTGTATCTGTCATTCACCTATCAATTCGATTACGATGTTTATGGCAGGCCTGGGGCCTCATACTACAGCTCCTTAAGGCAGAGCTAAAACCTGGAGCCCTTTTCCCAGGGGTTCCCAAAAGCCCCACTGGCTGGCTGGCTCGCCGAGAATGACTCAAAAGGCTATTCGGGTGGAGAGAACCCATCCAGCCACAAATGAGGCAGAATACAAAGTATGAGTCACAAGCTCGCTGCTGGAAGTCAAGGGTAGGAAGCTACACCTTGACGCTCCAGTCCCTCTCCGCTCGGTCCCTAAATCACTGGTATGACTAGTTAGTCATTAGTTAGTTCCATACCAACAGTGACAGAAGATCCCTAGTGTCTCAGATTAGCCCCACCCCAACACTCACAGGATACTAGTTCCCCATTGCTGTGCCATCCCCAGCGTCGCAAGTTAGCGCCATCTCAACACTGACAGAATCCTGCCCGCCCCATCATGCCGGCCCCTCCCTAGTGCCGCAGGTTAGCATCATCCCAACACTAGCCCCCTAGCTGGCCCCTCCCTGGTGTCGCGAGCTCAGCTCCACCCCACGCTGGCCCCGCGTCGGGACGTGGCGTCGCGAGGCCTGCTCACCAGTCCGCCGAGCTCCGCCTTCCGCTGCAGCTCTGAGTGTCGCTTCAGAGCGCTCGAGAGGCCGCCCGAGCGCGCCCGAAGAGCGGAGGGGTCGTGGATCGCGCCCTCGGGGCCGCTGTCCGAGCATGCTTTTCGAAAGGGCTTGGAGAAGAGACGCGCTCTCAAGAAACGGCTCCCAGCAGTCCCGGCATGGAAGCCACACAGCGCCGCCATGACGCCTGCGCGACCCCTCACCTTTGGCCTCTTCCGCACGTTGGCAGGTCAAGGGGCGGGCCGAGGAGAGCTCCGCCCACTGCCTTGGTGGCGGGGCGGGGCGGAGCGGAGCGGGGCGGGGCGGAACGGCCTGTGGCCCGACCGCCGAGCCCTCGGAGCGGGCGCGTGCCTCGCAGAGGAGGCGGGGACGCTTCCACTGCAGTACCCCGAGGTCTTCACAGGTCTTCTTGATAATCTGTCGGGAGTGGGACGCCCCAAGGTCGTGAGCGCATCCTGTTGCCCTGTTATTCAGCATTCCCGAATGTGTCGTGCTTGACACTTGAAATAGTTCTTAGTGTCCGAAATTCCGGGAAGGAAGAGAAGGTTGCCTTTGAAGTAGGCGCAAAGCAGGTTGCGAAACTGGTCTGTCCTCGGCCCAGTCGCTCATTACAAAAGCCATCAGTGCCGCTTTCCCCGGGCTACTTACCGTCCTTCCTGTGACTTAAGTTTCCGAAATATGCCCAGGTTTGGCAAGCACTTCCATCACCCCACAAATACTAGATACGTTTTGATTGTTTCGCCCCCAGTGGAAGTCCACAGCATTTGTTGTCCCTTCACTTAAGAGTCAAACATAACCAATCATACAGAAGGGTTTGCCAATTAAGTGGGCCATTTGTCTAACCACCAATTCGATGTTATCCTACAAAGTTCCAAATCTGGAGCAGGTGTCACGGTTTTCTATGTCATTTGCAAGTAAATACTTTTTTTTTTTTTTTTTTTTTTTTTTTAAATCAGGGTCTCATGTAGCCCAGACTGGTCTTGAGCTCACTGTAGCTGAAGCTGACCTGAACTTCATGCTTTTCCCTGAATGGTGCGATTCTGCAAGCATTGTCACTACCAGGGCCAGGACAGACCCTCTTTTATGTCATTGGCTGTTAATTTGAATCCTCCTCAATGTCATAGGCGTATACTGACCTTGGAATGGTGCATAATTTTACAACTCACCTAACAACATTATCACTGTAGAGAGAATCCTACAAATTCAGTAGCTGCCTGAAAGGTAGCTTCTACTCCAGATGAGACCTCCTACACACTTGCCTCTGCTGAGAGTTAAGTGGATTCTTGTCTAAAATGTTATTCTCTATGGTTATTGCCTTCGGTTCCTTTGTTAAACTAAAACATGGCCAGTGATCTTTAAGAGCCCTCAGTAGTCATGGGCAACCAGTATCATATTGCTGATTTGGTTTCCCTGCCTGGGAAGAGCCAAGTTTAAAGAACTGCTTTGTAAACTCCCAGTGCTTGCTTCCCATGCCAAGGCTCCAGGTTCAGTCTTCAGCATAAAACCTACACCTGGATGAACAGATGAAGCTACTAAGGTCCGACTTTTAAACATAATATACGTGTTGCCTCACCTAGAGGATAAAGCTGTTCAGTTTTGAAACACATAACCTGTCCCATTTCCAAATTCATTTGTTTTTGTAATTGCCCTTTTGACTATAGGGTAATTCCATTTCTGACATCTTAAAAGTGTAAAAGCTGTGGCCAGACAATGAATGAGGGTTGAGGCTCACTGCAATGTGTGTCACCCATGAGTTGTAAATATGTATATAGATGTTTGCATGTACATGTATCTGTCTGGTTTTTGTACATGTTATATGTGTGTCAATTGTCTTTCTGTATTAAGGAGCTCCTTTTGTATCATCCATTGAGTGTATGAATATGTACAGATCTATACATCTGTCTATATGTATGTATGGGCTGGTACTATGGAACCAACAGAACTTGTTGCAGTTTCTACAAAGGAGATGTTAGCGGAAATCAACATCATCGTCACATGTAAGCTTGTGGGAATTTGTTGAAGTTTTCAACTTATCCACCCTTTTCTCTTGACCGTGTGTGCATGAGTGATCACTCCTTACTTTCTCTCCTCTTCCCTTTTTATCAATTCACAAATACATTAGCAGATTCCAGCCCTAACCATCAGCCTCCTAAGATAAGCAGGCTGACATTTACTTTAGCTTGCTGAGCCCTCTTCATTGGCCTGCTCCTGTGTAGGAGCTAATCTCAGATCAAAGAGCCTCTTTTTACAACCCCCTGCAGTTTGGGCTAGAAGCTGCCTTTACAGCAGCAGCTGCATGAAAATAGTGGTCAGTTTAAATTTCCTCCTTAGCAGCACTGCAGCCAGTCCCTAATCCTAGAAAAGGAATCCTGCACTCCCTCTCCTCTTCTTCATTGAATCATCTGTCTGATCAGTTGCCTGAGCCATCAGCTTGGCCACCCAAGTGATACATCGAAACCTGGATTTTGCATCCTAACCCAGATTCTACCCTGGATCTTGCCAAAACAGAGTAAGACTTTGGCAACATACATACAAACACATAATGAAAAATAATCTTAATTTAAAAGGAAAACAAAACTACTAAAGAATTCAGGATCCTAACAGTTGTTCCATGCTGTGTCTCCTCTGCCTCTCTTGCAGCAATAATCATTTAATGACTACTGAATCCTGAATCTTTCCAATACGATGATTAAATAAAGACAGCTGCTGTGTTTTTGGTTGGTTGGTTTAGTTTTCCTGTTTTACATGTCAGGATCTGAAGAGTTTGAGAAAAGTTACATAGTTGATTCACCCCTTTCCTGGAAGATGGGAAATACATTAAAAAAAAAAAAAAAAACCCTATACCCAAATTATAGTTTTTGTTTCCAAGCACTTCACAGAAAATAGTGAACCTTAATTAAAAGATCCAGAAATAGTTCAAATTAAACATTCTTCTGTATCCCAGTAGTTACTTTGAGTTACCAAGATTATAATCCAGGTAATGAGCTCTCTTTCATTAATTTCTCAGGTTCTAAACTATAAAAATTCTTGCTAAATTTTCCACAGACCCCTTGAGTTAGGGAAAACTGCCTTTGGGCCTCAGAGATCTTCCACTATTTTATGTCCTTAAATATCTGAGATTTCACAACTATTTGAGCTTTCTCTTTTGTTGTTTTCCCAGTAGAATGGCCCCAACCTCTTTGGAATATTTCTGTTAATTGCTGTGTTTCAAATCTTCTCAGTATCTGTGAATTCAATAATGACTCTCCCACAAATATTTATAATATTTTTGAATATTCTAAAATCCACATTAGTCCTTGATCAGTTTGTAACTTCTTTGACGAGGCAGGGTACCTTCTAGTGGATTAAATTTTTAAGTGCAGAAACGTAACTCTCTAATTTTTTTCTTTCACACTCATCCCCTGAATTTACTCATAGAGATCTATTCTATTCCCACCAAACACTTCTATCATTTTCCTCATATGAGAGTTTTCTTTACAAAGTTTGAAGATTCCTTATGAAACAAAACAAAACAAAAAATATTGGCCTCTTAACCCATTTTGCCTGGTTACAAATACAAAGTGGGCAACCAGGAAACAGTCTGTTAAAAATATGTTGGAATGGAAAAAAAATAAAAGACTAATTTGTAAAAGAACGATTATATTGCATAATCACAATATTTCTCTGAAGAGACAAATGTCAACAGACCCAGTCCTCTAGAAAACTGCTTCCCGAATACCAGTTGATTTTTATCATACAAGCTTTATCCAGGTAAATTGTGAGTCAAGCGTAAGATAGTACTGTAAGTTGAAATGTGACCACAGTCATCACTGATAATTCCAGAAGTCTAAAAAGTTTTTAGGTCTAGATAGCTATGAAAATGCTAAAACAGATCACCTTGGAGGAAACCCTCCATTTAACCCATTTGTCACTCTTTAGGATGCACCAACAGTTCTATGAGAAATACGACTTGAATTTTTTTTTTTATACTAAGGTATTGTTGATAACTCCGAAGGATGTAAGGCATTAATACAAATGAGCTCTTTTACCATTGGCTTAATAAATATTGAAACCTTTACTACTGATACATAGACTTTATTGAGATTTTTCACATGTAATAGAGCACAGTTTCCATTGCATCCAAGTACCAGTCAAGAATGGCAGCATGTCATTTTGTAACAACCGACATCTGTGGCTTTTCAGATTTGGTTTGCAGAAATATTATCCTCAGTTAAATCTGGTCATGCTTTTGAAAAATGCTTTAGGTCACTCCAAGCTTGGCAATTAACATTTGGCATGGACAAAGGATAAAACAACCACAACTGATAAATAACAGATGTAACCCCGTAGGCCAGAAACACATACAGCACAAGGAATCGGGAGCGGGTCAGTGGTAAGCACAGCTAATATAGGAGCTTAGCAGACATGTCTGGAAGCTTTGATTAACGAGTCCCGGCAGTTCTCAAAGCAGGGGCAATGTCTACAGTGCAGTTTACAATCGCTGACACACTGAAAGCAAGAACAGCATGGCGAGCTCATCTGTATTAATGCCTTACATCCTTCGGAGTTAACAATACCTTATCATATAAGTATAAAAAAAAAAAATTCAAGTCGTATTCCTCATAGAATTTTCTGTGCTTCCTAAAGGGTGATAAACAGGTTTAATGGGGCAGCAGTTTCCTCCAAGGTGGTCTATTTTAGCATTTTCATAGCTATCTGGACCCATAGACTTTTTAGACTCCTGGAATTATCAGTGATGACTGGTCACATCTCAATTTACAATAATACCTTATGCTTGACTCACGATGTTATTTGTCAGTTTACCTGAAACTAAATTTTAATCTTGTAAAAGAAAAAAACCACGTGTAAGTGGCGTAATAAACAATATGCTAAAATAGTTGCTGCTACAAATGACAATTACAAAGGGTACAGGAGGGGACCCCACAATCATGCCACTGCAAGTTTGAGTTTCTGCATGTTTTTAACTTACAGAACTACTGAAATACACACACCTGTCTACTTTGGACTGAAGTCTTCGGAAACCCAAGATATGATTCTCACACATATAAGAACAAAAAATTTTGCTGGTTGTTTCTCCTTTGAAAGTAATAAAATAATTCCAAAACTTGTAATAACCAGAATTTAGAAAAGAACAATTTTAGTTCAAATCAAGTGTACAGAGACTCAAAAAGGAAAAAACAATGACACAAATAGAAAAGAAGAATCAAACTAGAATCCCAGATGTTGAGTGATTTTGCAAAGCAGAAACCCAGTGGCCACCTGCAGCTTCCCGTCGTTCTGGTGAGCGCCTCGGGACTATGGGGGCTCTGTGATGCTAGGCCCTATATAAAGGGCCCTCTGTGCACACTAAAGAGTGTTTCCATGGAGTGGAGGTGAAGTTGGTTTCACTTTGTTTAATTCACAAACTATTTGGTCAAAGAAGTAAGTAAAGCTAAACCAAAGTACTCTGGTTGGAATCTGCGGCCATGAACGTTGACGAGATGTGCTTGGATCTCACGTGCAGCACCTGGCAGTGGGCAGCAGAACAGAGGTCGGCATCTCAGGGACTCTCCTGTGTCTGTTCCGGAGGAGGCTCCATGTCGGTGGCGTGAGTAGCCTTTGCTGCGGAATTCAGAACTTCGCCAAAATCCGCGCCAGCAGTCTTGGTTCCTCCTACTTTATACTTAAAAAAAAAAAAAAAGCATGAAAGAAAAAAGGACAACAATGAAACAAAATTAACTGCCTCCGCCAAAAGGAACTCTAAATTTACTTTCAAGAACACAGGGGGCCTCTCATGGCCCAGTTATCATTACATACAGGTGATGTGAGGGCTGCTGGCATGCTCAGGGCAGCTTAAGAGTTAACACCTGCTTTCTTCCTTGCTGAAACACATCCCCCCATCAGCTAATTGAGCCCCACCAGAAATTCTACTTAAAGAATTCTGCACGCTGTTATTCCCATGTATCTCCTGACCTCCGTAGATGCTTGATAAACATTTTGTAGTCAGTCTAGTTCATTCAGCCACATTCATTCAGAAAGTACAAATGGAAGGGGAAAATATTTTTCCAGGTGGACTGAAAGCTTTTTAGCCCTTTCCTACATAAAGGCTTGGCCTAGCCAAACAGAACAGTGATGGTGTCACACCTTTAACCCCACCACTCAGGGAGGCAGAGGCAGGCAGATCTCTGTGAGTTCAAGGCCAGCCTGGTCTACAGAGTGAGTTCCAGGGCACCCAAGGCTACACAAACAAACCCTGTCTTGTTAAAAAAAAAAAAAAAAAAAAAAAAAAAAAAAAAAATCTGGCCTACAGTCTCAACATCATCTGGGGGCTTGTCAGAGAGCCAGGATGTCAGAACTGGAATCTTAATGCCAGAGGGACCGCTCCCTGAGGAACTTTGTGTGTACTAGATTTAAGGAGAGCTATTCTCCAATCTACCATGCCTGAAACTGTCGATCAATATTTGTTTGAATGCTGCATATGCCTGACATTTCTATTCTATTTCACAGGGTTTTTTGTGTTTTTTGTTTTTTGTTTTTTTTTTTTTTTTGGTTTTTTTTTCAAAACTAATCACTTGCTGTAGTAGCTCATGCCTGTAACTCAAGAGCCTGGGGCAGGACAGGCGCCATGAGTCTGCTCTCTGGCCTGGGCTGTACTGTAAGTCCCTGTGAAACACTGTCTCACAAGACGCAAACCACAACTCTGCTGCTCAGTGTGTCACTTCATGCTTATCAGTGCTCACTGACTATTACATGTAACGATGCAACATGACAGCTAACATTAGGAAACCAGCCAGTGACCAGGAATACGTGTGCAGTGGATTCAAACTTGACCTTTCTGTTACCCCAGTCTTGACTGGGCATCGTCTAAAAACTGGAATCTAAATGATTTTTTTTTTTTTACCTCCCATCCAATTGGATGAATTTGCACGACTTGTACCTATTATTAAAATTCACTGACATACATTCATTAACTCTAAGAAATTGTTACAACTTATTGCGACTCGGCATAGGCAAAAGTGAACTGTGAACTCCCCTCAAGCGGTCCCTATTCCATTCCCCTTTCCTCTCTAGGGAAGCCAATGAAACCCTTCAAGCAAGAAAATAATTTTTACATTGTTTTCACTTCACTGTTTGCTCCACAAAATTCTAAGTAGAAGAGCTTAAAATGTTATGTATCTTAATATTAAATTTAAAGATGTTTGTTTAAAACAAAAAAAAAAACAAAACAAAAACATTGCACAGCCCAGCATCTACACAGTTGGCAGGACAACCTGCAGAATTGTGCATGGGCCATCCTCTGGTTCCACAGCAGATTGCTTTTGTCCTGGCCTAACTTCCAAATATCTCCACATTTAGTCCTGTGCTAGCACCTGAATTTATCCACTGTCCTCTTTGGCCTGGATTGCAACTCCTACCTCTCAACTCATCCTGTCCATGATCCGCACTCTCCCTTCACTGTGCAAGGCCACCAGCAAAACTTTTTGGTAAAAATGTACAGAAGAAAGTGTCAGTGGCTTCACATTTCCACAAGACCAGGTCATCATTCCTCAAAGAGGCCTGAAAGCCTATTAATGAGAGGCCTTCCCTGACTTTCCCTTCCTTTCTTCCTCCCAGGATGCATGGAACCCTCAGCTTTCTCTGTCACAGCCACATGCTCAGAAACTACAGATAACTGAATCTATCCAAAAATCTCAGTGCACAGACATGTTGACCCTAAGCTTAAATGGATACAAGTATAATCTGGCAAAAGCATCCCAAGCATACAACCACAAGTTTCTTTAGCAATAGCTGCTCAATATACTTTGTAAAGTTACATTTTGTGTTTCTATCTGCGATGGATAGTTTAATATCAACTTGAGACAAGCTACAGTCACCTTAGAGGAGGGAATCTTGACTGACAAAATGCCTTGATAAGATCAGGCTGTAGGCAAGCTTTTGGGACATCTTAACTAATGACTGATGAGGGATGGGCCTCGCCCATTGTGGGTGGTTACATTCCTGGGCTGGTGATCCTGGGTGCTATAAGAAAGCAGGCTGAGCAAGCCATGAAGAACAAGCCCCCATGGCCTCTGCCACGTCTGAGTTCCTGTTCTGACTTCCTTCAGTGATGGTCTATGATCTGGAAGTGTGAGCCAAATAAACCCTTTCCCTCCCAGCTTGCTGCGGGCCACGGTGTTTCATCACACCAACAGTAATCCTAACTAAGACATCATCTCAATGATGCTAAGTCATATGTGACAAATGGACTATACTACAATCTATGGAAGGTTAACACAGCAAGCGACCAAGCAGTCCTTCTTATCTCAGGGATCAAACGAACATTAGTTCCTGATTTCTGACTAGGTATTTCGAAAACTAACACTCAGGACAGACATCAGGAGAGGCAGGGAGAGTCCAAACAGTCTTGAAAACTGAGTCACAGCAAACCTTGACTCTTTCAAATGCAGCTTGTCTTCAGATGTATGAGTTGGCATTGAGATTCTGAGTGAAGCCAGTTTCATGGACCAATCTAGAAACATGAGTGTGATGTACGTTTGTATTCATCCAATGTGCACTGAGCAACATGCCAAGAACTATTCGAGGCCCCTAAGCAGTATTCCTGAACAAAAAGAAGGGTTCCTCCACTCACAGGAATAAAAAGAAGGGCTCCTGCAGTCATGGGCTCACATACATAAAGTTGTAAGACTGTGTGTACAGGGTGATTCCTCAAACAACAGTCATAAATTTACATACAGACTGGGAGGTCAATGCTAAAAGTCCAGACCACTGTATAGCATCGGATCTCTCCTACTGAGAAAGGAAGGCACACCCTGCCTTTGTAATGTGCTGAAATTACAGGTGGGTATCACCTTGCCATGCTATCGGCTCCAACTGTAGCCACTACAATGATCAAGATTGGATAAAGAAATAATCACACAGGCTTCACATGAATACTATAAAATAGAATACCAGGAGTTCCGAGCAGGTACACCTGGATGCCATTTGTGATCCTAAGGGCTGCTATGTTTTTGCTTTGGTTTTAGTTTGGGGTTAGTTTTTACTTGGTTGGTTGGTTGGTTTGGAATTTTTGTTTGTTTTGGTGTTTTTGTAACATGGTATCACTCTGCAGCTTGAGCTAGCATCAAATTCTAGGCAATCTTGCCTCAGCCTCAAAATTCTGGGATTACATGCATGAGACACTATGCGCAATTCTCAGAATATGATTTTGTAATCATCTTGGAAATACTGCAATTTATAAAGCTAATCATGGAAGGATGTATACCTTCAATATTGGGGATCAAAAAGGTTATTATGATCAAGATACAGCCTATAAACGTGTGAAAGCGCTAAACAAAAAATAAACATATGCTTCAAAATAATAAAAGGCAGGCAGTGGTGGCACACTCCTTTAATCCCAGGCAGGCAGATCTCTTGAGTTCTGAGTTTGAGGCCAACCTAGTCTACAGAGTGAGTTCTAGGACAGTTAAGGGTACACAGAGAAACCTTGTCTCAAAAAATAAAACAAAACAAAACAAAAAAACAAACCAATACTACTACTACTAATAATAATAATAATAATAATATAATGACTAATTAATGACATTAATGAACTCAATATAATAAAGGAATTAACACAATATCCAAAAAATAAAGATACTATCCATTCTAAGGACTATATAAACAAACATCAAATATAACATTGATGCACAATAATTAGTAACAATGGAATATGTTTGGGTATAGCATAACAGCTAGGACAGGGTAGAAGAACCAACTTGTTAGTATTTTGTTTTCTAGATTAAAAAAAAGTTAGAGCAAATTTTGTTCAATTATAAGAATTCCTGAAATAAAGCAGACATCTGAGGTGCTGTTATTTTTATGTGATTAACATACAGCAAAGAGACTTCAAACATATAGCAAAGAGGCATCAAACAGTGTGAAGTCAGTTCACCCCTTTACTTGCCTTTAAGTTTTCAACTTTTTCTTCAAGTGACTTGAAAGTTGGAGAGTTTCTATGAAAATAGAAAAAAAAAGGAAAATTACAATCGCCGTGGAAAAAAATCAGAAGTCTCTGAAGCATCACTGACTACATTTCTCCTTGCCGTTACTCCTGATTAGGAAAAGAGGATGTGCTTCTCTGCAAGTACGAGCACAAACACTTAGTCTGCACGGGTAAGACCAGCTTCTGAGCTAGCATGTCTACAAGTTTGCTTTTCAGTTCACAAAGACAGCCGCTCCGAGTCTAAGTGATGTGTCTGTCATACAGACATGTATAGACAAAAAAGAAGCCAGGCAAGGCCAGCTGTCACCTCCCTAACAACTCATCAGAATGCAGGGAAATGCCACCATGAGAGCCCCTGCACGTGGGCACGATGCTTTAGATCTGTGTTAGCAGCTCTTCTTGCAAGGTAGGATTCCCAAACATGAGCACACGCCACGCTGCTGGTACGTTCCATCTTAGGGACTCTAATTCCCAGAGGACGGTGTCAGACAGACAAGGAAGGGACTGGGAGAAATCAGAGAGCTTTGTAACCTCCACACTTGGGGCTTCTGTCTCGCACCCCCAGGTTCCTAGCCATTGGACCTTAAACACCCAACCTGCTACAAAGGTAAAAAGAGCACAGAGGAGAACAAAGCCAGTGGTTGTTGACCAACCCCACTCCATGCTTCCCCAGGCCAGCTGCAGCTGGGAAAATGAATTCTCGGGCCCCACCCCTGCTCTAGACTCAGAAACTCTAGGGGGTGGGGCCATGATTCTCACGTGGGCTGGAGTCCAAGCCAAGGAATTATACTGTTAGTAGCCTCTGCCCCCTACACAGGTTAAATTAAAGCCAGCTACAGGTGCCCAGTGAAGAAAGCTGGCTCCAAAGACCACACTGCGATGAGGGAAGCCTAGGGGGAGAGTGGAGGCAGGGGCGGGGGTTGTAACCAAAGCTAACATAGACAGGAGAAGGGACAAAATAACCCAAAACCCCAAGAGAAGCTTCATTCTACACTGGCATGTGCTTTCCAATTCAACTGCTTTCAGATAAAGATTTAATAAAATTGAAATAGTAATTATTTTCAAGAAAATTTGAATCTCACATTTTGGATCTCAACACTGTAAGAAAAGTAACTGCAAACTGTAACTGTTAAATGCATAGCTAGTTAGAGGCAGAATTCTAGTTCCCTACTCAGTGGCTGGGGTTGAACACCCAAACCAAGGGCAGGAAGCACCTTGTAAACACATACTTTACCTCATGGCAGGCATGCTAACCGAATGCTGAATGGAGCGTATACTGAGAGGCAGCATTAAAAAGAGACAGAGACAAGTTAGTGTACAGTGACTCCACAGGAGAAGCTGACCACACCTGATAAATAAATAAAGCTTTCTGACAGTTCATTCTCTGTGAACAAGCTTTTTGAGGTGAGAGGTAGATAAAGTTATGCCAAGAGAATTTACTTTTTGAGCCACTCACAAACGAGTTTCAGCCAAATCATTATTAGCGCGAACAACACAAGGGTGTCCTTCCTTCCTTCTCGCTGTGAAAGCGTTAAAACGCATTTCCTGGCTCTCCAAGGCACCAAGTCTCAGAGGAGAAATGGGAGCCCGAGGTAACAGCAGAACACTGAGAATGGAACGTGGGTCTTTAGGAGTCCTGATTCAGCGTTCATCACCTCCCCTCAAAAGTAAAGCATGCACACACCAGGAGCATACACACACGCACACACACCCCTGCTGGGCCACAGCAACTACCTTTCTTTAGCTATTTGTTTCTAGGCTGGAACAGACCGGTTTCTAAATTTAATGACTCTAAGTTGTTACAAAATCCACAGCACTCCTTAGCAATAACGGTACTTGCTCTTCAATGAAAGACACTTAGACTTGATCTCAAGACTTCCTAGAAGATCATTCAAGCACCAATCAGCTCTTCACATTCCGGGGTTCAATTTGTAGCCCATAACAGTACAGTTCATTGATTGGTAAAGCTTTTGAGCCTGCTCTTCCTAGACCTTCCCTTGACACCAGATCACCAGCTGAAAATATCTTCATTCCTGGGCTTCTGAAAAAACAGACAAACAAAACCATGTTTTGTTCATACTGTTATTTTGCACATAATATTTTGGTCACTAGCCTATGTTTTTTGGTAAGTAATCTTTCCTTTGGGTAGAGCAAACAGTTCAAGTATTAATCCTCAATGATATTTAAAAGTTTGTGTGTTTATTACTAAGTCTCTTCAAAGACTGTTGCTATGCGTAGCAATGTGTTTTGTGATATCAAGTCTAGCTTAATAGTACTATGTAATTCTATGCAGTACGATCCTAATGAACAGCAGAACATGAAAACTGTGACAGAGTGAATCAAGGCCCCACTGTGCGGTGCTCTCTTACGTCACACTGTGAGTTCTCCCCCTGACAGAGGAGGCTTGTGCTGTGGCTCTCTTGGGCATGAACTGCACAGGAGGAGGAAGTTACCTTCTTCTATTTGGTCTTCTGTTTGAAGTACTGTTCCCATAATTGGAGGGCACAGATCACTGAAAACGATCCTTCTAAATTCTTACTAACCGAACTTGAATCATCACATGGACTGCTTCGGGCCCTTCTGAAAAAAGGAGCCTGGATGAGCCCCACAGCCACAAAACACCTTTGGCCCTAAAGTTCCCTAGACTTCCTATGTTTCTAGTCACCGCCTCAATTTCCAAGGCTTTCTGGGTAGTCGGCTGGTTTGAGCGGGGCTGGGCTTCTCTCTCCCTGCTTGCTCCTTGCTTTACAAAACAGTTTTGAATTTGTGCAAAACATTCCCTTTCTGCATTGACCTCAGGCTCATTATCTTCTGTTCCTCAACGAAAACATTCTTCACTGGAGCAATCACTTCAGGAGCCGCGGAATTCTTCCATGGCCACGGAATTAGCAAAATGAGGAAATGTGTGGATAAAGTTTAAGTTCTTAAAAGTTACAGGCAAATCTGGTTACTATTCTTGTAACTCGTGTAAAAAAATTTTATTTTCCTTCTTGTAGCCCAGGTGGCTGGGTTCTCTCGGCAGCACACAAACTAGCACACAGTAAGTACACCTGAGATGGTAGAGAAGACAAGGCTAGGACGTGTTTATAATAAGGCTTATTTTGTTAAAAAAAAAAAAAAAATCACTGGGCTGAATCTGAGTCCTTTTTTGCATCTATATTTCACAATTAAAACAGAATGAAATCAACTGGTAGAGGACATTTCAAAAAGAAGGCCTCTCTGCAGCCATCTTAGTGGGAAGAACAAGGCGTATACATCAAGCCCGGCCCCATCCCATGATCTAATCCCCTCAACAGTCGCACTCGGCTGAAATTTCACTTGGTGGGTATCTAGGCTGCACTAAGTTCAAGGACGGCTGCTCTTTCACTCCCGGCTCCTCTACACAACAAAACTTCTTCAACTGACGTATCACTTCCAAATTCATCCAAAGCTAAACGTGACATGGAACCTTCTATGGCAAAAAGCCAGAGTCAGCGCTTGACAGAGAGCCTGCAGGGAAACCCATCACACCAACAAAGCAGAATCTGTTAAGATTCTCCCCTGTGTCTCACCCTCACAGCAGGAGGTGCAGCTAGGTGAGGAGGACAAGGAGCAAGGGGTGGTTCTCTCTGCACACTTCCCAATCTCAGATTCCCTCTTCCACTGCATAATTCATTCTCTTAGGAAGCGGAACTCTTTCTGACACTGTTGTCTGACCCTTCTATCTCAAATAATACAGAGCCAGGGAGAGAAAGGAGGACTGTGCAGAGAAAGAGCAATGGCTAACGTGAGGATGCTGTGAAAGCAGTCCCGCATCACTCTCGCAACCTCTCCTGACATAAGCAGTGCAAGAGAAAAAGTGCCAGGCAATGTCTAGGGGTCAGGGGTCACTCTCAACCTCACTGCCCTGGGGAGGGTGTCAGCTCTGGGACCAGGAGTAATGGGTTCAAATCCTAACCATCAGCCACTTTCACTGGCTTTGCAACCTTGAAGTCATTTAGTCTCCCTCTAGCTCAGTGTCTTCCCCCATTGCATTATCAAAGCACCATCCACCCCTACTTGGAAGGGCTCAGGATTGTCTTCCCCAGCATATAACTGTTAACCATTACATTGCTGGCTTTGGTTAAAACAGGAATTGACATCATTTTCATGGCAGACAATTTCTCGTAAAAGTCTGCAATAGTCTAGAACAAAATCTGACACACACTTTAACATTTAACAAATACATCAGAATGATGAACACTTTGCCAACTAAAACTGGGAAATGTGAATGTGAAAGGTACAGAAAGTATTACAGTGATTCAGTTCCTAATCAAAAGACACCCTTTCACAATGGAGGAAAGATATTTCTTTTCCCATGAAGGTCAGAACTTTCCAGCAAAAAGGAATTGTCTAGAATGACCTTAATAAGCCCTAAAACAAATTAAGAGATGTATACATAAATTCTCACTTGAAAGGAAAATTCTTTGTGAAGTAAACACAAAATGAATTAGCATTTCTTCTTGAATATATAAAAAATGAAACAATGAAGTCACTGAATTATTCCAGGATGCCATAAGACCATCACTTGTGTTTAAAGTAGCAGTGGTTACAGTGAGAAGGCCCTTGTAAAGAATTTCTCCCCATTATAAAAGCATGACTCAATGTGTCGCCTCTTTGTACAGAAAAGAGCAAAAAAACAAAAGGTAGAAATGTCTATGTCACTTTTGGGGTGGTCAACAATTATCACCAGGGACCTTATGAGTCAGTTTTCATTACCTTGTCCCAAAAGAATCCCAGCCTGGCTGAACTCTCATTTTCAAGACTTCAAAAACACCTATTCCATACATTCTCCCCATCCCCACCTCTCCTCTCTCTACCTCTCTCCTTGCTTTTCCCTCTGCCTTCCCTCCTCCGCTAATGTAGCCAAAACTCTTACAAATATCTGACTCTCAGATGTTAACTCACTAACTGATCGTGTTTTGTTTTGTTTTGTTTTGTTTTGTTTTGTTTTGTTTTAAGTAACACTGGACCTTTTGAGTTAGCACAAGCCGTTTCTCTTTCTACATCCCAGATTACATCACCATGAAATCACTAGTGTGAGTGTGCCACTCAAATGGGACTTAGGGCAAACAGTTAATGGGATTAACCATCTGTTTCAGAGTAGTTGGCAAAAGGGATCTCTGGAGTCCGCCCTCTTAGCTCCCCATCCCACCCCTCAGAACAGATCATGTGGCCAGTGCTTCGAGGTAAGGCTATCTCCCTGATAATCACTCTGGAGGAGTGGCCAGAGTTTGCCTCTATGACCTCCATGATCTGAAAGATGTGATTTTTCCTTATATGACTGAAAACACGAAACCACATTAAATAACCTGAGAAGAATTACAAAATTTAAGAGAATCTTTTTCCTTCTTTCCAAGTTTTCATCAAAAGACGATTTCTGCATGTTCTACATTTCTGCACTATTTGCCAGTAAAAAACAAGACAAACACTTGCTCCACTCCCTTAAAGTTCAAGGAACATCGTGGAAGAGGGGACTGAAAACAATATAAGGTCTGGAAGGTAAGGCCTGGCTATGAAGTGGTATCCCGGAAGCCTGATACAGCGATGACCATCATTAACTCACAGGAGCCATGCCCACTGGGACTAGATCGGCACCTTGCTAACATCTGCTACAGAAGGGGAGGGACTCATAGGGTTCTGCTGCTGAAGTATCAGCAGCTAACAAATTCAAGGAGATGGGGAGGCGTAATATCCAGTTGTGTACACACTGGTGAGCCCACAATGCTGGGACGGTTAGGTCCAAACCCAGGGTAACAAACAGGGCCCTAGTTAAAATCAGCAGGGCACTACACAAAACAAAAATGAATGGATACTGAAAGACATCTGTAAAGAGGAAAGCAGGCTGGCAGGGGCGGGAGTGAGGTACAAGTGCTTTGGGAATGTATTATACACATGTAGGAAACTCTCGGAGAACAAAACATACTAGCTTACAAGCAGTGCAGTGTAACTGATCATACTTCTAAGTGAAATGAGAGAACCTAAGATTATTCAGAGCAGCAGAGCTCTGTTTCTGATCTGCTAAGGCGGCACACATTGAAACCCACTTGCACACATCTGCTGTGCTCTTGCTGACAGTGTGGGGAAAGAATGATCTGTAAGGCGAAGCATGCCACCCTGAAGAGGCCTTGCGTAGCGCTATGTTCGTATCTGTGCTCTAATACCTGACACTGACTGACGACCAAGTACTTGCGCGTTCTTCTACTTATAGAGTGTCCCAAGGCCCTGGCTCCTTCCCCCACACTACACAAAGGTATCTGATCGATCAAAAGCTATGTCTGTTTTACGGTTACGGCCTTCAGATCTGGACACCACAGGCACTCCTGTGCTACGTGACTTATGGCTAATGTGACGAAGTTTACTCATTTGCCTCTAACAGTCCCTTCTTATCACTGGCTACTTGACTTTTTTCTAACTGATAATCTTAGCCTTAAATAGTTCAACAATGAGAGTTTGTCCATCTCTATGATTTACTCTGCTTTCCAGGACTAGAGCTGCCTGCACCTGCTGGCTTATTCAAGGGAAGGGGAGGGAGTGGAAGGGAGACCAGGAGAAGAAAGACATCTTAAGGGGGGTGGGCAAGAAAGAAAAAAAAAAAAAGATAATGGAGTTCACATAATGTGAAAGAATAGAGGACTATTTTCGTGGTAGAAAGACACCAGCAAGAGAAGAAAAGGATACAGCAGTGGGGAAAGTGATGATGACTGAGAAGAATGTATTATAATGACATCTATTCATGCAGATGTCACAGTGAAACTCATCACTTTGTAATCTGGCTTTAAAAATCAACAGCCAGAGGCCTGCTCACCTCCACACAACATGGAAGTACATGGTGAAGGGAGGTGAAGAGATGGGAAAGAGAGAGAAGCTGGACACGAGAGGGTGGTGAGAAACAGGCTGATGTGAGTGAACAGCCTACACCGCCACCTGAGGCCACGGTGAAGTCCGGGCCCGTTCTGTTTCTGAGGACCATGTCTGGATCCATGGCCCTGTTGCAGCTGGGGTCTGTATCGATGGCTATGGCCCATGTTACTCACCAAAGCCATTCAGAGGTCCCTAGTCTAGGCTACCACCTGAGACCATGTTTTTGTCCAAGGTCTAAGGAGAGCTGGCCCCACCCCTCACCCACATGATAGCACAGTAGAGTTGACCCTGGTGGAAGGTGCTGCCTTGGGGTGGTGTGGGTGTGGGAGAGATGTCCTTCCCCACCCTTCAATTCCTGTGGCAGGCAATAGAGTTAGCCCCAAAGTCATAAGAGCAGGAGAATGGAGGCCCTGCTGTCTCCTGGATAAACACAACAGAGCTGGCCCCGGTGGCACAGACTAGAAAGAGCTGTCAGTCTGGCCAACTTAGCTTCCACGCAGGCCCAGGTCCAGGGCTTTGAGTTGGCCCACCCCAACATCCACCCCATCTATGAACTGCTGAGTGTGTGAAGGAGGTCCTGCAGTTCCAAAGCTGTAGGATCTCCATGACGCAGGGCAACAACAGACTATCTAAGAGGGGTCCCAGGGAGGATCCAGTACTGATGGTGTGGCAGAAGCCAGAGACCTCAACCAGACAATGACTCACTGCAATGAACACTGCAAGTAAAGACATTTAGACAGAAAAGGATATACTGCGTGACAACCGTGACACACCAGTGACACACCACAGCTTGCACAGAGAGATTTGTTTTGTTTTCTTTTGGAGGGGGAGGTTGTAAGGGTAGAGGGCTGATATGAAGGGATGGGGGAGATGAGTGGGACTGGGGTGCATGATGTGAAATTCACAAAGGATCAACAAGAAGTTCGAAAATTTTAAAAGAAATTTAACAGCCAGAAAAGGGAAATGGGGAAGAAAAGCCAGTAGCAGCTAGAAGACAGCAAGGACTGATGAGGTGACTGAGCGCCCAGCTCAGAAGACAGGTGAGACCACATCACCCATCCTGCTTATTCCTTAAGGATCTCCTATGTGTGCCCTCTGATACCTGCATATACAGTCAGAGTCTACACAGGACAGGACTGTTTGCTCAGCCTCACAGGGACTCCCTACAGGGCATGACCTGTACTTTTCAATAGCCCCTTTCCAGTGACAAACCATAAAATGGCCTCGTGTGCTTAAAGAACAGTTAGTGGAGAAATAATAAAATAGCGAAGTATGCCAATAAACCAAATATCGAAAAGTACATGGTGAGTAAGGTCTTACATCTGTCTTACCACACACACACAGAGCACTGTCACCTTTAGAAGATGGAAGGGTTAATACCGTTGTAATTAGACAGTAGGACCCACACGAAGGAGAATTCCAATATCCTTACAAAAGCATCAAAACCAAACAGTCAGACATTAGAAGGGAGGAATTCTGTATGCCATAGTAATAGTAATAATAATAATAATAATAATAATAATAATAATAATAATAGAAACGTCAAAAATCATTTCCATATCCCTTGTGCCACAGTGCCAGATTCTTCCTTCAGCTGGGTCGTTGCACATGGTATACAAGAAGCCCTCCCTCGGAATTAGAAATGCGCTCAAGAAGAA
The DNA here is from genome assembly GCA_010120015.1 of Rhombomys opimus. Taxonomy (NCBI): domain Eukaryota; kingdom Metazoa; phylum Chordata; class Mammalia; order Rodentia; family Muridae; genus Rhombomys; species Rhombomys opimus. Next base: position 1,062,569 of record REGO01000542.1, read on the forward strand.
GCTACTGAGGACGCAGGAGAGCCACACAGCGGACACACAGGAGCTTCCACCAAGGCAACAACATCTAATCTCACACGCTCAGCTCACACAACCGAGGGGCAACAGCGGGGGCTCAAACTCGCCTTACCTAAAGGAATGTGAAAAAGCTTGCAATCTGTAAGAAGCCAGAGGAAGCGTTAAAACTGAAGGAAGTTCTCCCGAATCTATCATAATTAAACACATGACTTATTATCATTACACTGCAGATTCAGTCCACGCTAAAAGCGTGACAGCGCCTTGCAGGCGCTCCACACAAAAAGTCGTCCAAGGGTTCAGGGAAATCTGTCCTTGCGATATTAAGCGTAGAGCAACACTGCTCTGAAATATAATGGGTGGGGAAATGGATTGTAATACACAGCAAAATATACTGATTGAACAAATCAATTCAACTAACAAAATTCTGGTTGTAAAACCTATTTTCCCCACAGATAAAAAAAAACACAGAGTCATGCAGTCTAGGCGTAGAAAAAGACAAACAGCCAGTGTGTACACTAGCAGAAGCACAGCCAGCGTGAACCAGCATGATTCTAGTCACGAGGGTGGATGGAAGCACAAAAGCACCATCAAGTGGTTTTATCAAAATGACAAGAAAAATTCTGCAAAATAACCTCACATACAAACACACAATTGAAAAGAACAGAAACTCAAAATCAAGACCTGGGCCAGAGCATAGATGTAGGTAAAGCTTATGGGTTAGTATGAACCAGCACACGCACAAGCACCTTGGAACCACACCACGACACACAAATGTCACACACAGACGGTGAAGCCCAAGCGTGCACTTGAATGCTCTTGTACTCATCCCCAGAAAGGTGCCTGGCTCTGCCCACAATCACACATTTGCAAACACCATGGACATGCTTACTCTGCAGGACCAAGAAGGACTGAGACAAAAGTTTGCAACCAGAATTTTTCAACAGCCCTTAAAGGGACTCAGAAGATGCTCATTTTGGAGGTTAGAGTACCAGGCCTAGAAGAATCCAGGCAAGCATTTCATGCCTTGGTTTGAAGAAGTTGTTCCATCCCTCTCTCTTAAGAGAGCAGAACCCAGCAACACCCAGAGCCAAAGGCAGGGACCAACAGCACTCAGCGTATTGGTTCAGTTCACTACAGCTACTCGGTGAGCAAGGGAAAATGCATACGTACTTAACATCTTCCAGCTTTTTGGTGATGGCTGCGCCAACTGATGAAAATGCAGCTGAAGCCTTCTGTCCAGCCTGAGAGAAGGATTCAGATGTCCTCTTGTACCTACAGTCAATTATGAATGAACAGAGGGGAGACAGGTCAGCTAGGCTTTTCTATACACTCTTTCCAGGACAGTGGTCATCACCTGTTGAAGAACTCAAGAACAGAACAGTTTTAAGAACCTCTAATGTTCCCTATAACCTCGAGGGCAGCAGTAATCCTCCCACCATGATCTTCTGGTGCCCTGGACAAGGCCAGAAAGGAATGGACTAAGAAGTTAGCTGTCAAACTCAAGCGGCCCCTCCCTCCCCCAAAAGAAAAGTTGTACCTAAAGGCCAGGGCCTGGGCAGGTACCTCACTCAGTCAGTAAGTACTTCCCTTCTAGGCCCGGGGAACCTGAGTTTGAGCCCCAGAACCCATGTAAAAAAAAAAGCTGTGCATGGTAGTTCTAGCCGGTCACACTGGTTTTGGAAAGGCATACAAAGGGGTCCCTGGGGTTCACTGGCCAGGCAGTCTAGCCTACTGGAAGAGTTCTAGGCTACTGAAAGACCCTTCCTTTAAAAAACAAACAAACAAACAGCTGGCTGGCACCTGAGGAACAACACTGAAGTTGTCCTCTGTGAAAACAGGCACAGACCAAGATTCTAAAATGCAAAAATGACTTTCTGACTATAGCCAGAAGATGCTGATGGCAAGAGCCAAATTATCTTGAAGTTTTTATAGTCTCTTTGAAAGCAAGTCCTCTGTGCCTAACATCCTAGGGCTCTCAGGATCCTAGGGCAAAGAGACAAAGTAGGCTCTTTGTCTTTTGAAACAGTAAAGTACAGCTTCTCTGAACTGGAAAAGATCGTCTTGAATGAGGTAACCCAGAAACAGAAAGACACACATGGTAGATACTCACTCATAGTGGTTATTAGACTTATAATATAGAATAAACATACTAATATCTATACTCCTAAATAAGCTAAATAACAAGGAAGACCCTGGGCAAGATACTCAATCCTCATTCATAAGGGGAAATGCTATAGACATCAGAACCTTAAAAATGTATTCTCGGCAGATCATGAGCCTAACAATCCAAAAGCTAAGAGAGCATCTGAAACCCACAGGACAGTTTTCTCCATCTTGCTGTAACCTGCCTACCTATGGGCTCCACAGTGGCCTCAGTCAACATTTGGATTTAGTTATTCTGGGGCCAGTAACATTGCATGTGATCACTTCTATGGTAGAACACATCTTCCAAGGCAACCTCAAACTTTGTTGCCAGGTCACAGATGCTCACGTTTGGCTCAAGAATAAACTATTGTTTATTTGCCTCTAAAGGAGAGCTGTGTTTCACCGGCCAACAGGCTAAAGCTGATCATAAAACAAAACTGAAAATGAGCCAGAGTTTGAAACCTCACCTTTCTTTCACTCTTCTCTACACCAGCCAGACAAAGCAAAATGAAAATCAAATTCCTCAGGTGCCTTTCACAATATTATCTCACATAAAGCAGTCAGAAGGAAAAAAGTGTAGTTCATGTATATTGTAGTATCCAAACAAATTTCTGAGCCTAATTTTTGTTTGTTTGTTTGCTGGAGCTACTACATAAGAACTTGCCTGGTTTTCAATGTATATACAAGATACCATAATGCAAAATTATTATAGTACGATACTTACTGTAACATAAAAATAGAAATGAGCAGTCTGCTTTATAGCTATCAACCAAACAAAAACATGGAACCTATCAAAAGGTTCAAGCTTCTGTATTGCAGAAATTAATACTGGGGCATTGTTTTTGCTTTTATGGTTTTGGGGGTTTTCCTTTGGTTTGGTTTGGTTTTTCTTACTACATCAAGATCAAATATCAGGGACAAACATCGTTCGTGGTTACAAAGATTACTTCCTTGTATGTTTTCCTCTACCCACGAATGTGGGGGGGGGGGAAGGATAAGCAAAAGAGTGCTAGAATATTGCCTAGATGAACAAGGCTGCAGGTTCAATTCCCAGCACAGGGAGGGAGGAAGAAGAAGAGGTGATCAGGGTCAAGTGGGACACAGATGGCCTCACTGTTACTGTTGTCAGCAGCAACTCATTTTGCCAACTCACAAGCTACAAACAAACAAAAAAGGCAGATCTGCTGCTAGATGCCTGTTCCTCCCACACCAGGAATGAAAGGTGCACAAGCACAATGCTGTCTCATAACCCATGTGATCACAAAACTAGCAAACTAAGGGACTGGCCTCTGCGGTTAGCATACAGGAGACACTGTGATGGAAGAATCTTAGGCTATTGAGCGAAGTAAAAAATGACCACCGCCACAAATGACCAGGCCCAAGTTCAAATCCTGACTTTGAGAGATTGGTCACCTCCAAATGTCACTTATCTGAGCCTATTCCTTCTTTGGAGTTATCTCATCACGTAATCTGCTGGTTTAGTCTGAGAACCAAATAACAGTGTCTAATAACATTGGAAAAGGCAATATAAATAGTGGCCTCCCTAAGCTGAGGGCACATGTTCTAAGATCACCAGCAGATGCCAACACAGAGCTCATACTGCACCGGGTGGGTCTACACCACATCTTCCCTTACATACCCCCCAAGTAACTAAGGGTCGGGTGATTTGAATAGGAATGACCCCCACGGATTCATGTGTGTGAATGCTTGGCCCGTAGGGAGTGACACTATTAGGAGGTGAGGCCTTGTTGGAGGAAGTGTGGGGTGGTGCTTGGAGGGTCTCAGATGCTCAGGCTAGGCCTAGTGTCATTTCCACTTCTGCTGCAGAGTGCAGAACAAGAGGCTGCACTCCCAGCTCCTTCCCCAGTGCCGTATCTGCTTGCGTGCTGCCGCGCGTCCCACTATGACAATAACGGACTAGACCTCGGAAACTGTGAACCAGCCCCAATTCAACGTTTTCCTTTCCAGGAGTTGCTGTGGTCACGGTGTCTCTTCACAGCAATAGAAACCCTAACCAGGACAGGTGGTATATAAAGCAGGGATGCACTGGAAAAAGGGATGACTCATGTCCCAAGCTGTACAGAACAAGACGGCAAGAGATTTAGTCACGTTACACAAAACAGAATGTAATTTAAAACTTACGAATCTTATGTCTAGAATTTTCTAATTAGCATTTTCTGACTGGGAGGAGCTAAAACCTCAGGAAGATAAAAACAAAGCCACAAGAAGGAAGGAATCTGACTATGGTTCCTTCAACCTGTCCGGAAGATTCCATTCTTTAAGATGTTCCAGGAAACCAGAATTTAGAAAAAAAAAATCAGGTACTCTCAAGAACTGGAAAGAAAAGGTTGTGTGGTCCCCAAAGGAAACCTGTGGCAACACCCTCATGCCTCTGCTCTTCCTCTCCCCAAAGAAGAGGAGCAGAGGCATCCTTCACACAATCTAGAAACGTGTGCCACCGAGGCAACTCACGCAGTGGTCGTGGTCATGTCCTGCCAGCTCCTGGCAATATTCTGCTTTAATTCCTGGAGTGAAGTGATCCCGAGCTTCCGCTTGATCTCTGCGAGATCCTTCTGCTTCGCTTCCAGCACTTGAGACAGAGTCTGGATTTCTTCTTCCACCTGTGAGGGACGGGATTGAGGAGAACATAATGGCAAGAGCTTTTCTGTAAATCATTAAGAACATCCAAGCAAGCTACGTTCCAGAGGCAATCGCCACCTCTGCGTGGGACAAATAGTGGAGGAGAACACAACTGATGGAAAGAGGACAGACATGAGTGAAAAAGTTGCTGTGAGGACACAGTAATGGAGGTTGTTTTGAGCATAAAAAAAAATGAAAACACATGTGCCAATGGGACAGAATCCAGAGTCAGAAATGAACTGCTTTCTGACAGATGTGTCAAGAGAACTTGGTGGAAAAAGAACAGGGATTTTTGCCCCAACAAATATGACTCAGATAACTGGTTTTCAAATGCAAAAGAACAAAGGAAAGCCTTTAACTCAGTACACACACACACACACACACTCAGATTGATCAGGAAGCTATAAACAATTGCTAGCCTCTATGATCCTGAGAGCAAAACATGGGGTCAAATTTTCAAAACCATAGTTAGGCTTTTTTTTTTTTTTTTTTTTAAATGCAGCACGTACACTGCAAGTGACCAGGAGGGAAAAGCAGAGTTTATCCGAATTAAAAACTGAACATTAGGAACTGAAGTCTGGCACAAAGGCCCTCGTGATAGGTGACGGCAGGAGTATCAGGAGTTTGAGGTCATCCCTAACTAGGTTCAAGCATCCTGGCTACAGGAGACCCTATCTCACACCCACCCACCCTCTGAAACTGTAAAAGCTGTTGTGCCTTGAGCTCATTATCATGAGATAAAAAGAAACCAACGAATGGAGGAAATACCTTCAAAGCCTATGTTAAACATATCTGTAGTATCCAAAACACACAGGAAGAAATTTGCAACTCGGACATAAAAAAAAGCAAATGATCCAGTCTTTAAATGGGCAAAGGAATTAGACAATGCTCACAGGAAAATATAAGAATGACATGAGGCAAATGGCAGGGTGATCAGCATCATCTATTAGGAACTGAAGAAGGGTCAGTGAAAACTCCACCCCACACCCATGTTAGGAATACTATAAAAAGCAGACCTTAACTGGCTGCCAGGACAGAAATGACTCCTCCCATACTAATGAAGTGCAACAGCTCCTCAGAAGTGCAAACACACAGCTATGGTAGATTCTGACACTGCCTCTGATCACAATTTAGGAGAACATAACAATCTGTGTTCCCAGACAAAGGTGTACAGGCATGCTCATAGGAGGCCACTCTACACAGCTTCAAAGGGAAACCAACCTAAAGGTCCACCAACTGACGGGAGGGCCAACGGCAGCCCTATGATGAGACAGTGTTCAACTCTAAGCAGTACTACTCCACACCACCACAGGGAGGAAGGTTGAGCACATCACATTTAAGTGGAAGAAGGAATCACAAAAGATGGCTCTGTGCAGCCGTTCTCACCTAGATTAAAATCCCTGTCTTGGAGGAAAGCTTCTTAAAACACAGGATGTTAAAGGGAGAAGCGAAACAGGATGTTCCAAAGAAAGATGAAATTTCCATCCTGCAGGGAAGCTCCTTAAATGCAGAAAGTAAACAAAACGGCTTCAGGAAGCCCCTGAAACTGACAGCTTCACTAGTCTGATGCCCTTGAAGGCACTGTCTGGTTACGTGATTTCCAAAACCCATTTGCCACCGAAGGCCAGGCAGATGTCCATGGTCCATGCTGTGGCCTGAAGCTGTGTTGATGTCTGTAATCCCAGATGCATCAGAGGGCCTTGACTGGGTTCATGGCCCTACGGCAACTGGGAGTCTCTTTGTGCTCTGTGCTGACACCAGAAACCACGTAAAAGCCCATGAGCCATGCTCCCACAGAACACAAAGAGCAAATAAGCTACTTCGGCAGTGACAGTGACAGACGCACAGCTGAGAAAGAGGGACATGTTAGAATCCTGTGACAACCCTCTGCCTCTACCCCAACCCCGCTTCCCCATCAGCCTAAACAGGAAGCCATTGGAGAGAACTCTTAACTGTGATAAGATTAAGTGTCACTCTCCACGACAGATGGCTTCCAGCAGCGGGGCAAGAGGGAAAGGACTCAGCTCTGTTTAAGGGGCAGGCCGCTGAGAGTTTGACCATGCTCCAGTAAGTGTATAGACAAACACAAGTTGGACTTTTCTTCTGGGGGGAGGTGGACAGAGAAGGACAGGGAAGAGACTGTGATAGGGGTGTATGATGTGAAATCCCCAAAGAATCAATGAAAGTATTACGTTGGGAAAAAAATTAAATGTGGGGCTTGCCACCAAGTCTGAGTGCCATCCCTGGAATCCATTAGGTGGAAGGAGAGAAGTGACTTCTGAAAAGTTGTCCTCTGGCCTCTATACGTATGCCCACAAAAACACACACATACATGCACAAACACATGCATACACACACACATACACACACACAAATGAATGTAAAACAAATTAATTCAGTGTAGACTGACTATATAGTAAAATAAATTTACAATAAGTATATACGTAAAGCCACTGAATTCAAAATGGTCCTTTGCACGTAAACGTTACTGGTTCACTATCCACAGATGTCAATACTATCAATGGCCTCCAAGGGACATGTGAAAGACAAAGCATAATATGGTAGACGTACACAATGGACTATTAGTGGCCGTGAAAAGCAAACAAGTTACTGCCAGATGCTACAACAGGAATGAGCCTCCAACGTGCTACACTAGTGCACTGACCGAAAGAAGCCAATATATAGGGGTCACACACTGTAAATGAAGTACTGAGAAAAACGGTTACGTTCACAGAGGAAAAAAGCTGGCTGCGAGGAGGGAGGGAGGGCCAGGGACTCCTCAGTGGGTGCGGGGCTCCATGGGATGGGAAATAACGCGCAAGAGGTGAGAGCTTCAAGGCAACTGAATGTGCTGAGTGACACCGAACCACCCTCTGTGAAACAGAGCAGCAAGGGTCTTACAGTGCAGCTCTCCCTGCCACAGCCCTGATGACCAGGCCCACCTAACCCACACACACTTTGTCGCCTGAAAGCCAGCCCACATCACTTTCTCTCCTCTATCCTACGGAGACTCTGGGCTACACATGCTCACAGTACTTTCTTTCACCTTGAGCCTTTACCATAAGTGATATTACCACGGGCTCTGGAAATGCACATGGCAAAGCATGATGGGCCACAAAGAATGGTGCTCACCTTAATAAGTTCTTGCTTCAGCTCATCCTTCTCCTCCTCTGTCATGGTCTCTGGGTCACTGAGCATGGCCACAGCATCCTGCCCCTCCTCAGCCACTGGCTCTGTCTTTGGCAGTCCTTTTGGGGTTAAGAAAAAAAGAATCATGTCAAGTGTGAAAGCGAAGCTAAATCTCCCTGTAGCTGCTCCGCTGTCCCAAGGCCACTGAGATTATAGCCATTCGTCTTCTTTCTGTATGTTCAAGTGATATGGCTATCTTGGGAAAGGATGAAAGAAAAATGTGGGGTAGGCAATACAAACCACCAACTTAGAATGCTAAAATATGAACTGAGAAGCCATCTGTGTCCTTCTCTCTGAGTCTCAGGATAATTATGACAGAGTAGAGGATTGGGTCCCGCCATGTCACCTTTATACAGCTCGATGCATGCCTACAATCCCAACACTTAGGAGACAGGATGGTCACAAGTCAAGGCCATCTTCAGCTAAGATCAAGTTGAAGCCCAGCCTGAGTGACAAGTGATCATGTCTCAACAAAACAAAACAAAATATCCACCCTTGAAACGCTGCACAAATAAATCCGCCAAGAATAGGTGAAAGATTTTTAAACCCTGCTCACCAGCCCACAGGAGAACACTGTGCTTACTGGCTCCCTGTGCAGACAATCTTCATAAAGGAGCCAGAGGGCAAATCAGATACTCTAATGAGAATCGGTTCTGCCTCCTCCCGTGTGGTAGAGAAGGTGGGAAACTCACAGCTGTTCTTAAACTGCACCTCACGGAGAAACTCCCAACGCCATGGGGTAGGGCAGTACATGCCTGAGCTCTACAGTAAGCCCCTGTCTTGAGGACAAAAGGCTCTATGTTTCTATATAGAGACATGACCACCAACAGCACAGAGACTTCTAAGCCCACTGTACTCATCCACTGAAACAGAATCCCCCGTGAAGACCACATTTCTAGAAAGCAGCCAGTATGGCAACTATCTTAGCCCTTCCCTTTCCTTGCCCAAGCCCCACTCAAAGGCTAGCCCAGCTAAAACAGGGTAGAAACTCGAGACGCCAGAAAAATCCTCTATTGTATTTTATTAAGGTCTGAATGCCAAATGTCCTACACATTTGCCTTTGTGTTTAAACCTTTCTGAAAACAGCTCTGTTTCTGAAAAGTCATGGAGCTTTTAAGAGATGGAGCCTCAACAAAGAAAGTGTGTCAGTGGGCGAGGGGCTTGGGATTCATAGCCTGGTCCTGCCTCCGTCTTCCAGACTATGGATGCAGTTAGGACCAGCCACTCCTAACACCAAGCCCAAAGTGTATCCTCTCAACTACTAAGCCAAAATAAACCCCTCTCAAGCCGCTTTTCTTGGGTATTTTATCACCAGCAACAAGTAAACTAATACATATTTTAATCAAATGTTTAAAATCAAAGTGAATTCAAAGATCCATTTCCTCTTCCTCCTCCTCCTCCTCCTATTCCTCTTCCTCCCCTCCTCCTCCTCCTCTTCTTCGTTGAGTCAAGGTCACTGTGTACCTCTGGCTGTCCTGGAACTCACTCGCAAAGACCCCTTGCCTCCCCGGTGCTGCGATTAAAGGAAAGAAAGCTCAGCAGTGCTGCCCCTGCCCCTTGCCTTGGCCACCAGAGTGGCTCTGCGTGGGTAATTGCCTTGTTGAACTTTTTGATACTCTGTTATCACAGACCTTGTTTGCATTGATTTTGACCTTTTCAAAATGTCGTGTTGTCATATGATTTGATTGCTGAGTTTTCTGGCGCCCTCTTAAACTTTAGCCCTGTAATTCACCCTAGCCATTCCCAGCATTCCCGGGTCATGGGTTCTGTTGCATCAAGGAGCAGGGAAGGAGCACCTTCCTCCCCTCACACCCATGGTAGTGAATCAACAATGAGGTGTCCCAGCATGATGCCAGCCAGCAGGCAAAGGCCACGTGGGCAGGCAGGCAGAAGGGAATGCACTCAGCTGAATAGGTAGCCAGCACCACAGCACAGGTAAGAAAAGCACATGAAGCAATGAGATCAGCATGTGTAGCAACATGCGCATTCCAGAAGCACTTGACACGGGGTTTATTATGCACTAACTTTTAAAGGTAATTAATAACTATAATAACCACTAGCTTGACAGTACCAAAACAGTGGCCCACGCACAATATGTTAATGGATTATTAAAGGAGTAGAAGTAATGCAAACAAGGCTGTTCACAAACTACACATTGGACCAACAAGCAGAACTTAAGGTTTTCAGGAGCAGAGCCAATTCCTGGCAGACACAACCAAGGGGTGGAGAAGCTCAGTGAGTAATTGCTTCTGTAAGGTAAGGAACGCCGCCAAAGAGGCCGCGCATGTGGCAGGGGAGTCCCTGCTCAGAAAGGCGACTGGGGGAAGCTTTAAGGTGAAGCCTGCATTGCTATGGAGATGCCAAGATATTGGAGATGCCAGAGGCATGGGATGCCTGCTCAGAAGAGCTGCTAAAAGCCAGAGAGAAAGAGAGAGAGAGAGAAGCATGCTGCAATCAGCAAGGCTGAAAGGGAAGTGCCATGTAATAAGCCTTTTGTGGGATTTACAGTTTGCCCTGCTGGGTTTCAGTCTTGCTTTGGTCCAGTATTTCCTCACTCCACTCCCTCTTCCCCACGCCTCCCCCAACAGTTCGGAGTTTAAATCCCACTGTACGTTTACAGGATGTGATCTGCTTTTGGATTTTGATTTTACAGGGGTTACGGTTAAAGGGTTGGACTTGGACTTTTAAACAGCGTTGAGCCTATGGGGAGGTTTGAAGTTGGACTAAATGCACTTTACACTGGGATATAGCTACAAGCCTCTGCGGGGCGGGGAGTGGGGTGTGGGGGTCTGAGTGAGAATGTCCCCCTCATAAGCTCACATGCTGGAATGTGTGGCCCCCAGTTAGCAAAACTATTAGGGAAAGATGAGAAAGTCTGGCCTTGTTGCAGGAGGTGTGTAACTGAGGGTGAGCTTTCAGGTTTCAAAAGCCCAAGCCAGCTGTGGGGTCTGTCTGTCCGCAGGTGAGGATGCTAATGCTCTCAGCTATGGCTGCGGCATCATGCCTGTCTGCTTCTGTACACAATGGTCATGGACTAACCTCTGAAACTGTGAGCAAGCCCCCAATTAAACACTTTCTTTTAAGAGCTGCCTTGGTCACGGTGTCTCTTCACAGCAACAGAACAGTATCTAAGATGAATCCGTCTACAATGTCTTAGAGGAAACTCTCAAATACCATTTCCATAGTAGAAATCTGGTCCCCCAGTTTTAAATCTGTCAGCACCCCACCATGGGGGTAGTCCTGCCTTTCACACTGGCACCCAAACTCCCACACCGGCCAGATCATTGTGAAGCGGGGTGCTACTGTACTGCACAGGGTCGGGAGCAGAAGCTGTTGTGTGCTGCTGGGCGTGTTCTCTATGTCAGACTGTGTCAAAGGGAGCCAGGGAACTCGGGGGATGAGCGCCAGGCGCATCAGCCGCCATCAGCCAGTGCAATGCGGAGCTAAACTCAGCATTTGATTTGATCCTCATGTTTTGCTCAGGACTAAGTTCTTGATGACAACAAGACTCAAATCAAAGAGCACCACCAGAATTTAAGCACTACACTTTGCCTCCGTAGCAAAAGCTCTTCCATGCTTTTAAATAAACATTATTTTCCAAGTCTAAATAGGCAAGTAGATAAACACAGTATCCATTTGCTAATGTATGGAGATCTTCAATTCCAAAAATAATCTAAAAGGATGCTGGCAAAGGCTGCGAATACTTAATCTGGAAAACATTATAATTTTTCTGAATTTTTGGTTTTGGATATTTTTTAATTAGGCATTTTCAATCAGTAAAGTCCATACCAAATACTCCCTAATTCAAACAACGACAAAAACAAAAAATCTGAAATACATATAGCCCCAAATTTTCAGATAAGGGATACTCAAATATTTCATTAGGCCATCTAGAAAAATTAATGTCTCAGAGGAAAAGACTTTGGCAATGTCCATACTTGGCTTCAAGACCACTGAGATGACCTGGCAATCTATTAAATTGGTCTAGCAAAGTCAGCCAGCAAGGACTGGGTCTGCTTTTATCACATTAACCTGAAGGGGGCAGCAAATCGCTGGCTTTAAAATTTTAAAGTGCAGGTTGTTAAGATACTCATGAGGTGGGGCTGGAGGAGTGGGGACACAGCGGAAGAACCAAGTACGAGACGCTCAAATCACAAGCAAATGATGCAGTCATCTCTCATCTCTTACCGAAGACACTCCACAAGGAGCTTCATCCAAACCTGAGCAAAGAGGCCAAAAACAAACAAACTAACTAACTAATAAATGCCAGTCATTTCCAGACTTTTGTGACTGTGCATGGGGGTTGCACTTACAGGTGAGGGAAAAGCTTGTGGAGCCGCCCAAGTCACACAACAGCGCACATGTACGGTTGGGGTTTGTGAAGCCAGACAGTCTAATCTGAAAGGAGATTCAAAAACCAACCTGGGAAGCAGAAGGCAACACCTGGACTGCCTCTGGCAGCAATAACATGACTACAAAACTGAAACAGCCTGGAGATGAGGTCAAAAGCAATTCATGCCAACTCGTTTCTCCATTCCTGAACATTTGTTTTGTCTTACATAAGTTTCAAGTGTTATCTTGTTTCCTCTACGCTCATAAGTAGCACTTGGTATGGAGGGAGAGTCTTGCTTAGAGGAGAAAATATATCGCCTTCTCATTTAAATCATGAAAGATGAGAAATGAGACTGTTACAAACAATACAACAAATATTTGCTCTTTAATTTTAATGCTCTTCGCTAAGAACATTAAAAACTATTTTAATGACAAAGACAAAGAATATGACTAATGCTTACTGAAGTTTTTTTTTTTTTTTTTTTTTTTTTTATAGCAGCCACAATGAGGGGAAATTTACCGTGACAGAGATTCTCTGCTTGACCAAATGTTAGCCAGGCTCCTAAGCCTTCTCTGGGGCATCTGCGTACTTCTTTGGAAAATCCACTTTGACCAAACAAACCTAACTCAGTTTAACCAGAATCCCCATCCTTAATATCTGACACCGCCCCCCATACCTAACCAGGTTCCTCAATGACCCCTTCCCCATGTAATGCCTCATCTTCCTGTCTAAAGCCTTCAGTAAGACTCCCATTACGTTGGTCTAGCCTGAGTCTGCCTAATTGTTACACTCATCCTTGACACTTGCTGATGCTCTATTAGGGGTTCCAACAGTCCAGAACAGCGGTCACCATAGCTACCTCAAAAGTAGTTAATATAGTCACCCTCGCCACACTTTAACAAGCATTTATTCATTAAGAATGTGTTTCATAGACGCAAACAAGCGAAATTAAATCAACATCCAATGAAAATAGTGATTTTCTACTACAAAACTGGGGTCCTCCAAGGTTACAGAATTTACCCAGAGTCAGACAAGACTAAAACTTCAGGGTCTTAGTTCTACACACCTGCTCGCTCACCTGCAGTCTGTCTGAGGGAAACAACAAGAACGGAGGACAGGACAGAGAGGCAGGGCTGGTTCTTTCTCTATAGCCGCTTCTCCTGGAAGTCCGAATCAGCAGGACTGAGTCAGGTGACTAGACACTGGGGATCACGGGCCCCCCCTTGGCTTACTGATAGTTTAGCTGCCTCCCTGATTGTCTCACGAAGCAGATGGTCCTTCTGTCTTCACTACCAAGCAGGGGAAACCCCGGTTAAAGTGGAGGCACAGCCAGTGTGTCTGTCTCACACACGAAGGCCGTCCAGCAGCAGGGTGATGAGCAGCACTGGCTGGGGAGAACCTGAGAGCTACACGCCGGGCAACAGCCAGCTGGAGCCCTGAGGATGGAAGTGACAGACCAGAAGGCACCATCATGCACGGCTTTACGTGCTTCATCTTGAAGCCAGGGGCCAGGCGGCAGCAAGGCGGCGCCACCTGCAGACACAACTGAGATCTGGAAGCTGGACTTCAGCGGTTTAGACCATCCCAGCGGTTTACAGACCCCTCACTTAAACACGGCAAAACACACCCTTGGTGTGGGAGAAGGCACAGACCAGGCAAAAAAAACCAAAAAAACAAAACAAAACAAACAAACAAACAAACAAAAAAACAGTTCAGATCAGACAACACCAGTGAGTGAAGGCACACTAGAAAAACAAAAACAAAAACAAAAAAAAAACCCCTTAACTTTAAAACCTTAACTTTAAAAACAAAACAAAACAAAAACACAAGAGTATCACGGCCATCACACACAACTGAATAAATCTTCAACGAGCACACATTTTAAAGACTTAAGCAAAGGAAAAGCACTGATTTTTGGTTTACGTGGCAACATTTTACAGCTCCGTGAAAATGCCTTCAGTGGACCTGTGAGGGAGACGGGATCAGCTGGTTCTGGCATGGTGGGCGTCTGAGCATGAGGGTGATGGGAGGTGGGAGGGCAGGCTGCCAACAGCAGGACGGAGAGCTCAACCCTGAGTACGAATGACTCTGCTTCCAGACTGGAAAGCCCTGAAATCACTTATTATTTCATCTCAGAATGCATGGTGCTCACAGCTTATTTAAACGCATGTCCTAGCTGACGGGTTAAAGGTTTCTCTATTTTTCCACAAGTGACGGTTCATCAACCCCACACCCAGTATCTTCAGCCAAGAACATAAGTCTTATGGGGTCAGTATCTCTCCTGATATAGCCCATGCTGGCCTCAAACCCATAAGTCTCCTGCCTTAGCCATGACGACAGACTGACCCCTAGGTCTGACTCTAAAGTCTTTCCGTTTGTACAATCTAGCCATGAGTGAGTGTGGTGGTATGATGGGGTTTCTCAGCCTGCAAGGTAGGGGGACAGGCTGGTACCCCAACCTGGATCCCCACCTGAATGGTTGCCTCTCAGCCCTTCATCTCTTAATTCCAACTAAGGCTGCTTCCTTCAAGAGTTCCCATAGTGACTACGACTAAAATGAGCCATTTTCATACAGTTCCAGATCTGGAAAAGAATTCCAATGTCAGACATGGTGATGCACGACGTTAATCCCAGCAGTTGGGAGGCAGAAGGAACCGGAAAGCCACAACTTCAAGGCAAGCCAGCACAGCAAGTTCCAGGCCAGCCATGTCTCAGTCAGGTATGGTGGCACATCCTTTTAATCCCACACTTGGGAGGCAGAGGCAAGTGGAGCTCTGTGATCAAGGCCTGCCAGGGACACTGAGTGAACTCTAGGCCGGCCAGGGATACACAGTTAAGACCCTATCTAAGACAGATAAAAAGATCTGGAATAATTTCATTTAAACACATCACTGTGCAATACAAAGATAAGGAAACTGGAGGAGGGAAGACTTTAAGCAAACATACAAAAAGGGCGTGAGATGTGAGATAGGAAATAAGATGCCATGACATCTGAGGAAGCCTGTCCTTTTGGGCCAGCAGTCTCTGAAGACATAGAATCTGGCGTGCTGCAGCTGTTCAGTACCACTTCCTGAATAAATGGATTACAGGAATGTGCATGGGTGAGTCAGAAAGAACAAGTCTAATTTCACTGCTGCTTTCTATCTTGAGCCTTCTCTTCTATATGTTGCCTTCTTTTTACTGCTTTTGCCTACAAAGAATTTCTTACTTAAAACAGACACTAAATGTTACTTACAGCTCCTGGCCCACTGTGAGCTCAACCTGAAGATGGCTACTATTTCCAAAAGTGTGCACACAAATACACGAGGTCATATAGGTCTGTAGCTATCCTGCCAAGCACAAAGGTGTTCTACAGAGAGGCCCTTCTGCCCCTCCCTCTGGCTATTAGGCTCCTGAAATAATGCACCCCAAAGAATTGGATTTGCTGCAGGAATCTCACGGTGGGGAAAGGGAGAGCCTGAAACCCTGTTTCCAGCCAGAGGAGAATTTGCCTCCCAGAAAGATTTTACACAGTGCTAACAATTTGCAAGGACAGGACAGACACACAGTGAGTTGTCAATCGCTGGACAGTGGTGGCCAAGACCATACCCCGACCAGGAATGCTCAGTTATGTATACATACGTCTTGCCTGTAGTTCAAACCAAAAGCCCTGAGGATGGGCTGTGGGCAGTCACCTGACCTCATTTGTTCTTCCCAATATGGCAGCACTGACTAAGCCATGGTTCTCTGCACTTCGCCATTGTCTGTTACTTTGTCATGATGAGAAGTGGTGGCTAAGCCCAGCTTGTTAGGGTGTTCGGGGCCCAGTCTTAACTGATGAGGCACAAATGACATTACAGAAGGAATACAACAACAGTGGTCCCCAAATGGCTTTGCAGGGTGGGGCGCTCTGTTTCACAGGCAGCATCCCTGCCTCCCAGCAATACCTGTCAGTAGCAGCAGCCACACAACCAAACCAAAGCTGGGGGGTGGGGGCACGACTCTGCCCCAGGCTGATGATCACTGACCTAAGGCACCAGAAGATCCTGCCTCTGCAGTGTCATCTTCAGAAGATGGTGCTGCAGGAACTAAAGCAAGGGCTGAGGAGAGCTGGGCTCTCCTTTCCCCCATGATTAGCTCATGCTGGGAAGAGGAAAACCTTAGGGAGAAATGAACTGGGTAACTGTGGCTGAGGTGGCCAGGAAAGGAAGAAACTAAAGAAATGACCCATTTCACCTGGCATCAGATGTAGGAACCACGGCAGAATTGAGTGAAGCCAAGGTTACTGAGGAAGGAAGGGGCGAAGTGGAAGTGAAATGCTAGCAAAGTAGATAGTGAGAGCAGTGTGGCTGCCACGGCAGTAGAAGGTGTCCTGGAGCTCCAGGGAACTGGGAGACGTTAATACCTCACTCAGGAATGAAGTGACGCCCCAAAACTTCACAGACAGAACGGGAGATGAAGAAAGATCCTGCAGGTAGAACCCACTGAGGTTTTCAAATGACTTGCCACCCTCTTCCCGTAAGTTGGTCTCACTGAACCTTTCATCTTTAAGGGGAGGTGCTACTTCAGAGCATGTGCTCTCCTTCCCCCTCCTCTCTCCACACACCAGATACAAAGCTGCTCACCGAGACCATCCACTGAAGAGACTTGGGGGTGGGGCTGCCCAGAGAGGAAAGAGAAACTTGGGGGTGCCTGGAGAGGAAGTCATTAAATTTCCTCTCTGTACATAGCGTTCTCTTCAAGTCTATCTGGTTTTCATTTGACACCCACAGGTAAGTTTGCTTTTTAAGACCTATGCAATCATAAAAGACCTGTAAGAAGCAGTTCCCACGTCCCTACAGGAGAAGGGTGGATATGGGAGAAGGCAGAAAGAGTGAGGCAGAATTAGAGAGGAACTCTGAGCTAAGGAATTTCAGCTTGACTTCTCACACTCTTTTGAGAGTTTCAGATTCGACAGCATTAAGTACAAGATTATCATTGTTTTTTCCGACATGCCATGGTGACTGAACCTAGCCCCTTACGCATGCTAAATGAGACTCTACCACAAAGCGACAACCCCAGTCCGGCCATCAGACTGTGTTCTCTCCTCGTCATTTCTGAAGTCGCTAAGGGCAGTAAAGACCTGTGTCTTCCCGACTCTTCCTGGAAAGTTCGGAAGAGGAAGAGACTCCACATACACGGTGGCTAGGAAAGTTTCCCCGCAAGCACTCCTAGAATGGGAAAGCACAGGGCAGTAAAGGTAGTCAGCTTGACTCAGAGGGTGAGGACAGCCCGCAAAGACGGAATACAATGTTCGTGTCCCAGTGGCACGTTAAAAACACAGAAAGAAAGCAGACAGTAAGTTCCCTGGCCAGCAAAGATAGGCTCGAGTGATTAGCCTGTCCTGCAAGATCCATCAGCAGCTAAGCGGCGGCGCACACAGCTGGCATGCACCCAGGTAGGTCCCCAGCATGGTGGAAAGCAAACCACTGGCCTGAGAAGTGAAAGATGAGTGCTTGTGTCAGCTAGACATGGGGCCACCCAACAGCTCTCCTCCGTCAATGCTCACGTCTGTAAAACGACTGGGATATGTCCTTCTGTGACAATTCCACTCAGTCATTTGTTCAACAAACTTTTTTTAATTTGTATTTCTTACTGTCATTTTCGTTTTTAGGATGACGATGGTGGTGGTGGTCTGTGGCAAAGTCTAATCACTGTAGCCAAGGTTGGCCTCAAATTTACGGTCTTCCCGACTCAGCGACCCAAGTGCTAGGCTTCAAGATGCTCCTGCCTCAACTTTCACAGTGCGTAAGTTTTACGGGCATGTATTCCAGATTCCAAGGTACATCACAACCCACGTTTTCACAGTGGACCATGAAAGCCACTTAGCAGCAGTATTGCTGAGCACTGTAGAAAGAACTGGGATGGAGAAGTGCCAAAGGGTGTGCGAGCTCGCTGCAAGGTGCTCTTAACCCTGGCAAAACCCTCTTTTCCTTCAGCCCCTGGCTTCTCCTCTTACTCTCCACTCAAACGGCTTCATCAGGACAGCTGCCCACTGACTGAACCTCATCGCTTTCACCTTTGCCGGATGACGGCGTTTGGATACAAATCAAAGGATGCTTCTTGTTTGGGTGAGTGCTCCCAGCCCTTTCCGAGTAGGATACCTTCTTGCAGCAGTCCTCTTAGACAGCCTAGACAACCTATCTGCTTCTGAAGAAAGCACACACTGGCCAAAGCCACACGAACATTTAAGTATTAGTTCCAAGTCCCTCCCTCTTTTCAATTGACGTAAACTCAACTTGAGCACAGGAGTGGGGTTCTAGTGATTTAGTTATTTGCTTTTATTGTGGATTTCATTAGCCCCACTACCCAAAAGAATACCCACCTGCCGCTGTTCTGACAGAGCACACTGAGAGGTGGTCACACTTACAACCAGGGGGTGAAGAGGAGCGGGCAAGAACCAAAAGATGCAGGAAACTATGGACCCCTGCAGTTGCGAGCCCGCCACTCTGGCCTCTACAGGTACTCAAAGCTTTATCGACAGCTCTGACTTCCCCACTGTGGCCACTACCCTGACCCACAGGCGTCCACAAGGCCATCCTTCCTTTTAAGTGCTGGGTAGTGGGGAAGCCCAGAGGTCCCACGTGGGTCACAGGCAAGGGGAGTGAGAATATGAGGGTTTGCTTCCCCATGACCCATCTCCCTGCAGACATTACTAACGGCTGCCAACTCCTAGAGGCCGGTGTTGGCCTATAACTGTGGGCATTCGTCAGTTTCTGAAAATCCAAACTCTATCTCAAAGGGGGCTACAGGAAGCAAGAGTTGAGGCATGCTGTGTTAGCACACACCTGTGGTCTGCAAACATGTTCAGGTCCCAGGCAGCTTCGATAAGACTAGATCCTTTACTGTCTGGTTTCTAAGTTTCCCAAGCTCTACTGCTTCAAAGGAACAAAATGTAACCGATTCTTCACAATAAGGAAACAATTAACTTCTGCGAAAACCTAGTCGCTTCCTTGACTGTTACAGAGGAGCTGCTCAGCCATCCGCTCTCCCTGGCCAGCAGTGGGAATCTTCCTGCAGGCTGGCAATGAGAGCCCCACCCCCACCCCCGCCACTCCTGCTGGACCCTATGTGAGGATGCCCCGTACTGATCAGCTCAGACTGCCATAAGCAGGTTCCAGCCGTGGGAACAGTCCCATGCCACACGTAGGAAGGAACAAAAGCTTCCTTCCAAAGGTATGGTGATTTTTAATGTTTCTTTTCTGGGAACTCTGTGGTACAGGTATTTGTCTAAACGGCTCTTGGTTTTCCAAAACAAAAATCCTGGCCAATTATCACCAGCCCTTGGTCTTCAGACCTCTCCATTTGTCATTTATCACCACTGCATGCGTCCACAGACCTCTACAGAGCACAGAAATGGTGCCAACTTTAAAATCCAATGTCCCTCTCCAAACAGTTAACAACCAAACAGCCCTCCGTGTTGAGCCAGTTAGAACAGAGTGGCACCTTGTTCACACTAATCTGAAAGGCATATGATCCCCAAGTTATATCTGGGTTTGATCACAGTAAACAGAACTAAAATCAATAGTTACCAAAGTTCTGTGTAGGTGATCCAGGCGGCGACACGTTCCCGCTAGGAGACAGGTAGAGGTAGTTTTTGTTCACTCCGGAATTAAAATCGAACGGGGACTGGTAATCCTCATACAACTCCATATCTCTACAATCCATTCCAGATGAAAGCAGACAGCATGGCTCTGCGGCCCGCTGGAATCACTCCTCAGGCCTGGGACCCCTGGGCTGTGCACTGTGCAGCCAGCCGGGATGAGGAAAGGACCCAGGGTTTAAAGTCCCGCCCAGCTCCGGGCCCAGGTGTGGCTTTACACGCTCCCTGCAAGCAGATCGTGAAATGACTCCTCCCAGCACCCTTAGAGGGTTCCAGTCACCACCTGTTGCTAATGTCAGTGGACAAAGAACAACGTGGGCGGAGGGAGTGGCGCTTTCTCCGTACACAAAGGAGGGCCCCGGCTCTGCGGCCCCGATTAGATGTACAAACACTGGACACTGGCAGGAAGCGTTTAAAAAGACAAATTTTTCAGACCGGTCAGCTGACCACACCCTCACAGGGCAGCCTTAATCTTCTAGGACAAGGGAGGATTATCTGTCAGTAATCTCCCCCAAACGCCATCTGGGTGATACTTTTCTTGCACCGTATATTACCACAGAATTCTGCAAGCCTGGTATCCGGGGCTAGCAACCAGCCTTCTAAGTGTAACATGATACAAAAATAAAGCTGAATTCCCATCATCACCTTTTTCTAAGAATCTGAGTAACTGTCATAAAATTTTAATCTGACTTTTTTTTTTTTTTGGAAGAATGGGGTTTTCACGCACTGAAAATACATGAAGCAGCTGTGAAGATGCAGCTAGCTCTGTGATCTCACCGTGCTCCCCCACCCTCTCCCTGTGCTCCCCTGCCCTCTCTCCCTGTGCTCCAGCACCTTCTCTGTTTAAGCACAGTCACGCCTGCCCTGCGGGTAATACAGAAAACCAGTTTCCTTTGGCACGCCCAGCGGGTAAGAGAGGGAGTCACAGTGAGCTTGTAAAACTTTCCCAATCACCACGTTCATTTCCCCATCACAGGCCTCTCAGGAGAACACCCTCCCACGCTCACCATGCCTTCGCTGTGGCCCGACAGCACTTGCAGACTTTGCTGGAACTAGGTTAAGAAAGGGAAACATGTCAAGCCAGACGTGGTGGCTCCTGCCATGGAGGATTGCCATGAAGCTAGCTTGGACTACAGTGAGAAACCACGTCTCAGAAAACAAACAAACAAAAACAATAACTAACTGGATAAACAAATAATTGCGTCCTACCTTTACAAATCTCAATATATAATTGCTGAAATATGCTTATAATCTCTGAAATACACACACACACACACACACACGCATAAAACTGGAAGCCTTTATTGTATTGTATTTCTGTGGGCTTCAATACATATCAGCACCAAAACGTGCAGCAATCGTTATGAGTCGGAACAGGTTGACAGAATCCCGTGGAACTAGAGTAACAGGCAGTTATGAGCCATTATGTGCATCCTGGGAACTGAACCTCTATAAGAGCAGGAGGCAATCTTAATCCCCATACCATCTCTCCAGCCCCCAAAACCAGAAATGTTTAACTATTAGCAAAAACAGAGCGTGTGCCTACTGTGCAAAATCTCTAAGACTGTCTATAGTTATCTCAATTTCTGATTGATTTTCTCTTCTGTTCTTTTTGGTTAGTCTTTTATACTCTATGAAATTCCTTTGTCTTAATAATTTATTTGTTTTTTTTTAATTTCAGTTTTTTCTTTCTTTTTTTTTTAAAGAGATTTATTTATTTATAGAAATGAGTACACACCTGCATGATCATAGGGCATCAGATCACATTATAGATGGTTGTGAGCTATAGGTAGTTGCTGGGAATTGAACTCAGGACCTCTCTGGAAGAACAGACAGTGTTCTTAACCACTGAGCCATCTCTCCAGCCCCCAAGAATTTATTTGTAACAAAAATATCTATAGTTTCCTTTTTAAAGATAACAGATTTTTCATAATTTTCAGCTCCAAATGTTGTTCATTTCACATTTTGAAAGTAGATTCATTGGTTTCTTTTTTTAATATTAATTGAAATAATGAACTGTCAAGAAAGGCACAATAGCTCACATCTATAATCCCAGAACCAGACAAGGTGAGGACCACTACAAATTAAAGACTATCATACGCTAAATAATCAATTCCAGGCCAGCTTGAGCTACAGAGTGAGACCCTGTGTAAAAATAATAATTCTTTTTTCTTTCAAAAGCCAGGTCTCATGCAGTCCACGATGTCACTCACTCTGACGGGACAAGTCAGAGTGATGTCCCTGGAGTAGACACTGGCAGAAAAGTGTCTGTCCTTTGCCTTTCTGACTTCCCCTCTTGGAGCCACAGCTGTTAGAAGGTTACCTTACTCTGCCACAGATACACAGCAAGCCTCCTCCTCACCTCTGCTGACATCCACGCTGCATTCTGTACCCAAACGGTTGTGCTTTACTCCTGCTGGCTGATGACATGCATCCTTCAAAACCTATCACCTCTTCTCAGAAGCCCTTCTAGGTCCTCCCTTCCCTTCCCAGCCATGGTACACACGTATGAAACAGCCATCTGCCAGCCAGACCTTCCCACCACATTCTGCTGGCCATACTCTGAATACGGGGCTTATAGTGGAAAATAAAAACGACCTTAATTTCAAACGTGAGGGCTAACAATCCAAGTAACTGTCTACATTTACTGTCTGACTCGTGTACACACTAAGTCAGTCCATTTAGATCTGTTCCATACATCCCAGCTCTGGGAAGCAGTCCCACTTCCTATCAGAGAGCAGACCCAGTCCAGACATTTCAGCCTTGAGAATGGTGAGAACAGCCAAGCAGCCCCAGGAAAGGCATGGGTGCTTCCTCCAATGGGAGGCTTCAGGTCTGGATATCAGAGAGAGGGGCGAAAAGTCAATAGAAATATAGGTTGGGGGCCGTAAATGCAGACAGAACATCAATGCACACACGAAGGAAGAAAGGAAAGAGGGAGGGAGGGAGGGAGGGAGAGAGGGAGGGAGGGAGGGAGGGAAGGAAGGAAGGAAGGAAGGAAGGAAGGAAGGAAGGAAGGAAATAATTGTATCTTGGGAATCTACCAATCAAAGAACCTGAATGATAAATCTTTATATTTACTATATACTTTAAAAAAAAAAACTCAAAGACTTTGAAGTACACAAGTACACAAAAGGGAAAAAACATAAAAAGTGAACATTAGAAGGGGTGTGGCTGACAGACAGCCCTTGCCATCATTCTATCATGTGTTCGGCCCTGGGCTTAATCACTGCATGCATGCATGCATGCATGGATGGATGGATGGATAAATGGGTGGATGGATGGACGGATGGACAGACAGAATGACAGGCATATAAATGACAGATAGTTCAATGTTATAAAGGCCTCTCTGGAGAAAATGCAACGGAAGTAGACAATGCAACGGAAGCAGACAATGCAATGCAGGCAGACAATGCAATGCAGGCAGACAATGCAATGCAGACAGACAATGCAATAGAAGCAGACAATGCAATGCAGACAGACAATGCAATGGAAGCACACTGCAACAACAGGGAAGGACACTCAGGATCTGAGGACTGTCCATGCAAGAAACAGGGAAGCCATGGGGACCCAGGAGGTCTTTTCATTTCCTGTGTGTCTTACTGGCCAAGCAAGAGCTGGCCCTGTGCAATGGACATTTTTCTACAGGGCTATCCTGAAAACACTTCAAAATCAGCATTTGTAACCAAGTTTCCCAGGCCTGACCTCACATGGATCATAGTCACTAGAACATGGAGAGCCATCTGTCCACTACGGGCCACACATCCGCTCCTCCTTTTCCTTGGCCACACCGTTCTCACACCTGCCGGGAGTGTGCTTGTGGCCCCAGGGAGCCCAACTTCTGCCTTGTCTGTGCAATGGTCTCTTTCCCTTGAAGAATTCCAGCCCACCTGTGTCACGGGCTCTGAGAAGGACGCACCATAGTCCCCAGCTGTTTTCTGGCCTGTGTTTCAGGTATGGCCCAGACATACAGGATTGTTCAGGTGTGCCTAAGGTAGACATCTGACCCAAGGGGCCCCTCAACTCGTCCCTGACACTTACTGAACAACAGAAGACACCTGAGCTGCTTGACGTTAGTTCAGCCTTAAGAATGGTGAGAACAGCCAAGCAGCCTCAGGAAAGGTATGTATGCATACGGGAGGGGGCCAGGGCTTCTTTTCTATACATACCAAGAGGGGAGAGAGATACAGTGACCAGACTGGGGAAAGGACAGAGGGAAAAGCATGGCACCATGTTATGTGAGCCCCTGCCCAGAGCTGCGGGAGGCTTTACTGTGGCCCACAAAGAGTCTGCTCTTCTCTTGGGGTTGCATTCATTAGCAAGATTCCTGGAGTACTCACTTTCCAACACTTTTTTCCAACTACAGTACAACTGTGTTTCAACCAACTTGAGTGTTGTTTTGGGGGTGCAGGGATCAAACCCACAGGCTTGCACATACAAGGAGCACACACTATCTCTGAGCTGTGTCACCAGCCCTTTTTTTTTTTGGGGGTTTTTTTTGTTGTTGTTGTTGTTTTTTTGTTTTGAGACAAGGTTTTACCATATAGCACAGGCTAGCCTTGAACATAAAACGGCCCCATGCCTGGGCCTCCTGGGCACTCGGATTACAGGCCTGACCCACCAAGCTTAGCGATTCCCCTGTGTCTTAAGCTAATCCTCAATTTGTCCTCAGCTATTTTTTCAGGCTAAATTTTCCTCTCTATTTTTACCTGGTAAAGTCTGGCTCTCTTATCGAGTTGTGTTACTTCACATGCCATTACAAATGGATTACATACAGGGTATGCTCATTTTAGACCACACCCGAGAGAAACAAGCAATACAGCTGCCTTCTGAGTGGATGGTTTAAATGCTAAAGGTAACGTGTGTGCAGAAGAATACAGAGGCAGTAACATAACAATGGGAAAATAGGTATTTTCTCATGGAACATATTTTAAAATTTTTAAGTTTTATTAACTTATGTATATAAAACTTTTGCCTGCGTGTCTATCTGTGCACCACATGAGTTTCTGGTGCCCGAGGAGGTGGTGAGCCCCCATGGGGGTGCTGGGAATGGAATCTGGGCCCTTAACAAAAACAACTACTCTTAACCACAGAGCCAACTCTCTAGGCCCAAGAAAAATGTTCGTGATAAACTTAGTCATCAGACCAGTTTCTTTAAAGATGTATTTCTTTCTATGTCATGTGGACCAGTGTTTTGCCTGCATGCACTGTATGACCCACATCTGCATAACTAAAGAGAAAGTGGAAAGCACCAACCAAAAGAAGAGGAAGGGGGTGCCTGACGACCTCATAAACATGCTTGTTCAGTGCATAAACAAGCTGCAGAGGGCGCCCAAGGACAGTGCAGAGGTCAAGCAGGAGCCAACAGTGAAGCGTGTGCTACAGGAAATTATGTTTCTGTCCACCTATTAGTGCGTAACTCTAGGAGGTCAAAATATTCTCTCTAAATGTGGGACACTTAAACGAGAGTGTGACTTTTGGAAACTATGTCCAAATTTTGCAACTTTGGTGGCAGGCCCCTCCAGGAAAGGTACCTGAAAGACAGAGCAAAGACAGGTGCCCAAAAGAAAAACAATGGCACAGGTACTCATTTAATTACATTTAATTCCCTTAAAGGGCTGTGGGGCAGCATTATCCAAGGAAAGCATTAACCCTGTTAAAGATAAACACAGGCTGTGTGCATGGTTCGTATTAAAGAAGACTACAAAAACTGTTAACTAAATATTATACTTAATCATAGAACTTGTCCTAAACGATGGGGGAAACACCGCAACTTCGCCTGAGTGCAGTCGCACAGGCCTGTGATCCTGTTGCTCCCGAGGCGGAGGCAGAAGGACGAGAGCCCACACTAGCCTGGAGCACAGAGACATCAACGCCCACCTGGGGTACACAGTGACACCCAGTCTCAAAACGAAACAGGAGCTGGGGTTGTAACTCGGCAGTGTAATACTTGGCCAAGGCAGCAAGCTGCTGGTTTCCACCTGCAGTGCCACGGAATAAACAGACAAACAAACAGATCTGAAACTGGAAGTGCGCACAAATCGTATAAAGACCGACAACTGTGTGAGGGAACTGCCTCCTCTGGAAATCTAAGGCAGTCTGGAGAGGTCTGGGGCCTAGCATGCACAGCTTCCTTTCAGGAGGTAAGAACACTGTGTGTGAGCTCATCCCCACACACAGTGATAAAGCAAACAGGCTCCTGAGAGGAACACCTGAGCCAGCCTCCTCGTCGTCCTGTGTCACTAACTAGGAGGACACGCTGTGGGGAATGCGGCATGATTTCACGTCTGTGCGAACGTCAGAGGACACTCACACACTAAGAGGAGGACCTCACTAGGTGATGGCTTCTCCTGGGTACACCAGCCATGTGTGGTCCTACTGTTACACGCTCCAACAAAATACCCGAGATCCTCAATTCTGGAGGAAGGAGCTTGGCTCACAAGGGCAGAGCGCTCTAATGTCCCGCCGTGGACAGTGGTGAAGGCATGCTACAGCTTCGGCCGGAAGCAGAGAGAGAAACAGCTGGTGCCCACCTCCCCCAAAGGCCACACCCCAGTGACCTAAACCATTCCAATGCACTGTTCAATACATGAAGCCTCAAGGGACAGTCCGGAGCTGAGCCACTGCTATGGTGAACTGGCACACTACTGACCAGCGATGGTGTCCACTCAGCTCAGGCAAGCTCCCAAACAGATACGCTTGAAAACGAGGGGCTCTGCAGCCAGAGGAGTTTTGTTTTGCTCTGTGTGGGTTTTTCTCCTCCTGTGATAATGACTCACAAACTGCTGTGTGAATGCCTACCTTCCTACTGGATGACTTGAAGGCTGGAATTATAAAAACAAAGAGCCTGGAACAGTGGCTCGGTATTAATGATGGATGAAAGCTAGTGTAAGGGCATTAATGGTGTATTTGAGAGCATGACGGTTTCTGTGGTGAGATTATCAGGAGACAGGGAGGTTCTGTCTGAGCTGCATGTTTCCAATTTGCTGACTTTAAAGGGTGCTCAACAGGGGTACCCAAACCCCAGCCCCCAGGCTTGACAAGAATAAATGAGCCTGTGGACCTAAGTATCATTTGGAAAAACGTCTGTGGCACTTACAGAGCCACTGCCGGCAACGGGAGCCTCACAGGAAGCGTCTCTCCTTGAGGAGGAGTTCTCAGAGCATTGGGCACCTATTTAAGATGAATGTTGACCCCCAAACTTCAGTCACTGGCAGGCTGAGGCAAAGCAAGTTGCTCCCAATATGAGCAAGCCCTACCGGCTATGGCAATCTGGCCGGCTGTGTCCAGAGGCTCTGCCGTTAGGAAAATCCCCAGCCCAGCCTGGCAGAGCAGCATTTACCTTCCATCCCAGCACCCAGCAGGTAAAGGCAGGAGGGTCAGGAGCCCAAGGCGTCCTCAGCAACACTATGAGCCTGGGGCCTACCTGAGTCACAACAGAACATCTCCAAACAAAGAAATCAAATGAAAATCACACAGGGTGAACTGCTACTGTATTCCCAAATTTTATTTTCAAAAACTCTCACTCTGAATTTTATAGCATCTCTCTATAAGTTGCTAGTCTGGGGAAGAAATGCCTTGTTCATCTCCACATTCACAGCCTTTCCCTCTTAAAACAAGAGTAGAATACAGGCAACATCTATCTTCAAGCCAACAGCTGGGAAGTGTGCTGAGACTTTTGCTGTCTTTAAAAAACCCACTTGTGTTATGTAAACATGTTTTTGCTTTAATCCCAGGTGTGGGATGTGAGGCTGCTTCACACTGTCCCCAGCAGCTGACTACTTGCCTCATGCAGGCTCATGCAGGCTCTGGCAGCTGAAGATGGTTTAATCCTGGGAACTCTAGAGAGGTATAAAAAGGACAGAGCCCAAGGAGAGGGGGCACAGCTGTTCCTCCTGCTGGTTCTGCTCCTGCTGCTGCTGGGTTGTCAAGTGGTTGAGAGAAAAGAGGTAAGAAATCAGAAATATCTGGCTTCCTCCACAAAGATTGGCTTGCTCCAGGAAACTCAATGCCTCTAATCAACAGGACGTAGTTTTAGAAGCTCTCAGTGGCCCCTCTCCCCACTAACCTTTGGTCTTTCCTACCTGGTGATAGGGAAATGGAAGGGACTGGAGTTGAGAAGGGTAGATATAAGTACCCAAATAAAATAGATTTTAAAATATGCCAACAAGGAGGCCTGACATCGTAAGAAATATGTGACTACCGTACCTGCATTAATTACTGTGAAGACATTTTACAGCCTCCGCTCAGTTCTACAGGTGTCTTTATTGCATGAGTACATACCCAACAGAGTATATTAGGGAGGCCTAACTTATTACAGAAATCCTCCTCAGCATTGAAGAATAACACCATGAAGTTTGGGTAAGGAGGCAACATGATGTGGAAAAATGCTTTCGCAGGCCCAGGGAAATGGCTCACCAGGCAAAGTGCTTGCCTTGGAAACTTGATGACGTATTTGAACCCCAGAACCCACATAACAGTGGAAGGAGAGAGCAATTCTTGAAAGTTGCTCTCTGACTTTCACATGCACACCACAGGGGTGTGCACAACAGCGCACACAATAGCGCGCACACACCTCCATGCACACACAGTAATAATTTTTTAAGAAAAAAAAAATCACTTTCCAAAAAAACTTCAAGAACTAAGAAACTGATGGCAGTCATATCATCCATCAAAGACAGTACCTTATATGGCAATAATCTTTACCTAGTATGGCTAAGGACCAAACCAGTATCCTCTTATTCCTATCCACACAGCTAGCCTACATTGCAAATTACCCTGCAACATCTACCCATGTGACCACATATCTTGACTACATTACCCAGTATCCCCTGAAGAGCTAGCTATGGCCATGTGACTACACAGCTAGACTACATTACCCAGTATACCCTGAAGCTAGATGTGACCATGTGACTACACAGCAAAACTACATTACCCAGTATATCCCCTGAAGCTAGATGTGCCCATGTGTCTACAGCAAAACTACATTATTCAGCTACCCCTCAAGCTACCAGGGTACTATGTTCTAACCAAAAGAAAAAGGTATATGTAACAAAGATTGTTGTCCATAGCCATTGAGCTTTTGGAGAGTGTGATTATAACAAAATATAACACACATCTACCAACAGACTTTTTTTTTTTTTTTCAGGGAGATTTTGCAAATTTCTCTTTTAAAATGATCTCACCCCCAGATGACATAGCAGTGTTGGCTGCCGAAAGACAGAAATGCAAATGCCAGTGAACTGCAACAGAGCGAGAATTGAAAGCGCTGGGCTATACACGTTCTTCCAATACACAAACACCAAACACAAATGATCACAACAGAGTGAGTCATCCCTGGCACAGTGGCACACCTTGAATCACAGCACTTAGAAGTCAGAGGCAGGAGGGTCACCTTTGTGAGTTTAGGCCAGCCCAATCTACATAATGAATTCCAGGACAGCCAGGGCTACAAGTTGAGACCCTGTCTAGGAAAACACAGAGAGAGAAACAGAGACAGAGCGTCAGAGAATAAACTGAGAAAGTCATTCACATCACCAGACAGAACAAAACAGTTCAGTTGGGGGAGGGGTGGCAGCAACCATGACAAGGAGATGTACTGTTGAGAATTATAAGCAGTCCTAGCACTCAGGGAGGCAGAGGCAGGTGGATCTCTGTGAGTTTGAGGCCAGCCTGGTTCTACAAAGTGAGTCCAGGATAGCCAAGGCTACACAGAGAAGCCCTGTCTCGAAAGACAAACAAACAGAAAAGGGAATTACAAACACTCACCCAGACTTGCAGGGAGCTTTTCTGTGAAGAGCCTCACCCTGTCAGAGGCACAGCTAGTCAAGGTGTCATAGAAAAGGAGGGCAATTGTCACCAAGACAAGTGCTGTGAACGAAAAGAGTACAACAGCTGTTTGCACCTGCAATCATCGACCCGGGCGCTTGAGTGAACAGGCTGAGAACTCCTGTGCCCACTAAACTGTATGTCACTGCTCACACTGGCTTCGGTCATGGTCACCCTCAACGGCGGGCAGCCAAGGTGTCTTCCAGCAGGTGAATGAATATTATATATGAATAAATAATATGTATTATGAGCAGGCAACGGAAGGGGGAAGGAACAAACCATGAAAAGGTATATGAAGGAGTGGTAAATGAGCATTAATTATTAAGTAAGAAAAGCCAACCTTACTGTAATATCCCAACATTATGGAAGAAGTAAAAACTATGAAGACCATTAAAGAAAAAGAAAGAAGAAAAAAAAAAAAAACTAGTCCTGACCAGCTGGCTGCCAGGGGTTGAAAGACTGGAGTAAGTAAGTGGCTAAGAGAGTTTTAAGGCAGTAAAGCTATCTTTGCAGGATCCATAATGATAATGGTAGTGTTGAATAGGAAATGTCCCCACAGGCTCATGTTTGATCACTTGAATTGGTGGAACCTGAAAGGGTCTACCCCAAAGGCTACCTTCCCATACTGCCCTGCATTGTGTCTCCTCTACACTGTATCTCCCCAAAACAAACACACACACACACACACACACACACACAAAGACACCTTACCAAGAGGATCTGGGACACCACAGCTTTCTACAGAACTACTGTCGAGTCAGGCCAGGCCATCCTTGTTAAAAGTCCTGCCGCAAATGCCATTCTAATCTTCTGTAAGCAAGCACTACCCTCCATCCTACCAGTGGCTGATTACAACAGTCACCCATCCATCCATGCACCACAGCTAGGCTTGACACACCTGGAGTGACTGCGTAAGTCTATGCCATCTCCTCGGTGGAGATGCCAAGGGCCCATGCCTCTTGAAAGAGACACAAGCCAAGGGGTGTACCTGCGTTCAGCAAGCCGATCAAGACAACAGAAGGCCGGAGGTCTCTGTGATTTCGAGAGGAGGAGAGGCAGGTCACAGCATTGGGAGGCATGGGGGATGACCTCAGCTGTGGCATCTCAAGAGAGATGCTGAGAAGACAAACGCTGGATTTCCTGACTGACTGACTGGCTGGCTTGATTTGGTTGGATGGTTGCTTGGTTTCATTTTGTTTTCCAAGACAGGGTTTCTCTGTGTAGCCCTGGATGACTTGGAACTCGCTCTGTAGATGAGGCTGGCCTCGAACTCACAGAGTTCCACCTGCCTCTGCCTCCCGAGTGCCAGGAATAAAGGCATGCACCACCAGGCTGATTTGGGTTAACTGAGGCAAGGTCTTGCTCTGTTGCCCTGGCTAAGACATGATGCTCACACCATGTGAACCAGAGTAGCCTCAAATCACAGGAGTCCACCTCTGCCTCCCCAGTGACGGACCTGCACCAGTGGGCTACAGCCCTGGATACATACAAAGTACAGAGTCACAGACTAAGCCCTGTATGCCTACTGCCTCTCTAAAACATGGCCTTTCCTGCTTTGCTATTCTCCAAGAAGTCAGCAAAACCTACCACGGGAGGGAAACAACACAAACTGTTTTCTTGAGTCTTCAAAGAGCCTAACTTATAGAAGCAATGAATGCTGCTGACAGCATGGACCTGACGCCAGTCCAGAGGCCAGAAACAGAGGCCAGACAACTCACATCAAAAAAAGAGAAAACTTATGTATGGAAAAACTGTCATACAATGTCAAAAGAAACTAAAAGCATTATTTCTATTAACAGCTGAGTGTGCTAGTTTTATGTTAACTTGACGCAAGCTAAAGCCATCTGAAAGAAGGAACCTCAATGAAGAAAATGCCTCCAGGCCAGGCATGGTGGCGCACACCTGTAGTCCCTGGGCTTGGGAGGCAGAGGCAGTTGGATCTCTGTGAGTTCCTGGTCTACAAAGTGAATCCAGGAGAAAGACTGAGCTGTTACACAGAGAAATCCTGTCAAGAAAGAAAAAAGAAAAGAGGGGAGGGGAAGGGCGAAAAAAACACTTTGCAAACTAGGAACTCCTACAGACTGACGAAAGCCACCATCATGGACAGTCCCGAGAGTCAGCCACCAAAAGACAGTATCAGCGCTCAACAGACACGTAAGTATAGCTGGAACTTGCTATGGAGAGCACACTGGCCTTGGACACAGAGATCACTTGCCTCCTGAGGGCACAGGTCCTGTTCAACATGGCAGTGGAGGCGCTCTCCAGGACACTCCGGTAAGAAAATGAAATGAAGGGCAAAGGAAAAAAACATCTCTACTGTATCAATAACATGATCCTGTATACAGAACAACTAAAGAACCCATTAGAAAAAAATCAGAACTCAGTTTGCCATGTTTGCAAGATATAAGACTAACGCTCAAAAAAGCGTATTACATAGCTATTAACTAACAGCAAATAATTGGAAAATGAGATAAAAATACAATATGCCAAGTCATTGAAAAACTAGTTTAACAAAAGATAACCAGAACTTAATCCCTGAAAACTATAAACATGGGGGAAGGGACTAAAGAGAACATTACAAAAAGAAAAATGCTCTATGTTTATAGACCCGAAAACCTCTAAATTTTTTAATATGACAAATCGGTTTTCAGAATCATTGTGATTCCAATGAAAATCTGGGCTGATTTTTCTGGCTGTGGAGTTCTTTAGTACACAGCTTAGGCTGACTATGAACTTTTAATCCTTTCTGCCTCAGCCTCCTTAGAGTACTGAAAATATTGGCCAGTCCCCCCCCCCACCAGGGCCCCATTAATTATTTTATAGCAACTGAAAGTTGATCCTGAAATTCTTATGGAAATTCAAGGGATGCCACACAGCCAAAACAATCTTTAAAAAGACCAAGTTAGAAAATTCAAGCGTCTGTAGTGTTTTGTTTCTGTCCTTTCTTCCCTGATGATGCAGCAACACCTGACAAAGGAAGGCTTGTTTTGGCTCACAGTTCAAAGGTGTAGTTGTTGGGGCAGGGAAGTCACTGTGGGAAGAACATGAAACACTGTATCCATAGTGAGGAAGGAAAGGTAGGGGGATGATGGTGGCGAGGTATACCCACGCCTGCTTAGCTTGCCTTTTAATTCAGTCCTATAGTTGAGCCTAGGGAATGGTTCTGCCCACAGTTAAAGTGAGTTTTGCCTCCTCAATTAAACCTAATCTAGATAATCCCTCACAGCCATACCCAGAGGCTTGTCTTGTAGGTGACTCTAGATCCTATCAAGGTATTACCCAGCACACTTTCAAATTTCAAGACTTAGCACAATACTATAGCAATCAAGATTATTGTGGTGTGAATACAAAATAAACATACAGACTGATGCAACGGAACTGAGTACAAAGAAAAACCTGCGGTCATTTGCTATTTGACATGGTGCTAAGGTAATCCAATGAGGAAAAATCATTTTCTTATATCACAGTGCTGGGGGAAAGGTGACCCACATACAAAAGAACAAAGCTGAATGAATCCCTCAAGACACACCCTTAGAATCAAAGATATCAATATGGGGCTTAACGTAGAAAACTCTCCGAAGAAAATACAGATACAGACTGTAGTAAACACTGGGTCCAGCACCAAAAGGTATAAAGTAGATAACATCAACATCCAAAAAACACACTTCAAGAACACCAGCAAAAATAAACAACACAGGGCATGGGGCTGGCTATCTGCCTTTAATCCCAGCTCTGTGAAGGCAGGCAACTCTGAGTTCAAGGCCAGTCTGGTTTATATAGCCAGCTCTAAGCCTGCCAGGGCACAGAGTAAGGCCCTGTCTCGATCACACCACACCTCCCCCCTAAAAAATAAAGTGAAAAGACAACAGAGGGTGGCCTTTAGCAGCAGAAAGAAAGGACAGCAAAGGACTGCCTGGAGACAAGCTGGCAGAGCCTCACAACCCTTCTGAGTACGCCCTTTGTGTGCAGATCTGAGTCTAGAAATTTACCAGCCACAGCAGCCTTCCACAGTGGCATGGGCGTATTCATTCACTGATAACGGCTAAGTGGAGAGGTCAGATCTTAGCTTCAGCACCTGCTAGGCTTGTGACCTTGGGACAGGTCACCTGGTTACTCTGGCCCTTTCTTCCTACATTTGTAAAACTGGAGTAGCCATGCATACTTTATACAGTGCTACTAAGATTAAATGATGGTGTTCAAAATCACTACTCCTCAGTGTTCAGCTATGTTTGGTTGGCCCCACCTGTGGTGGCTATTCTTGGTTGTCAACCTGACTGTATCTGGAATTAACTAAGACCCAAGCAGCTGGGTACACCTGTGAGGGATTTTTCCTTAAGAACATAAATCGTTTGAAGTGAGAAGATCCACTTTTAACCCATTATCTTTTCAGGAGGGAAGATGCCTTTGTTCAAGATCTTTTGAGGTAGGAAGGTCCTCCTTTAATCAGGGCCAAACCTTCTCCTGGCAGCCTACATATTGGGCATAGAAGAAAGCCTCTCTCTCTCTCTCTCTCTCTCTGCCTGCTTACCCTCACTCTCATAATTAGGCCATTCCTTCGCTGACATTAGAACCTGCTTAATCTCGAATATAATCTCGAATATAATCTCGAATATACACGCATGCACCGTGTGTGTGGTGAGTTTATCTTCCTACAACGAAGGGTGCTGCAACCATACAAAGCCAGTCAGATGTCACTTAACAGCCTCCAGCAGCAGTTTCTTAAGATTACTTTCAGTGGTGATGTAGCTATCTGAGTTTACATGACCCATGATTCAAACAGCTGTGTGAACTCACTGGACACATTTCTCGGAGCACATCATACTGGTGAGCCATGCAAGACTGTAACAGAGCTGTGCATGAAGAGGAAACAGACCTCAGAGCTCAGCTTTGAAAGTGAGAAATGCTTTTCCTCTGAGATGAGTGTGTTCGCAGTCCCCAGGATCACCAGCCTTGACCATCTCATCAGCGTCACACCACGTCCTGGGTCGAAGGCATGACAGCGGAGGCTACCTCAGACTCAGCAACTGAAGGAAGCTCACTCAGGAAGTGCAGAAAGTTTTCACCCAGAGCCGGGAGCAGAAGGGCCGTACCTGGGCCCTGTCCTCCACCGACTCCTAGAACTGGGCCCCCGTCCTTCAAATCCTTCCCTTTTTCCTTCGGCATGCTTGGGATCAGCCTTAAGCTCTCAGAGACTGCTCCAGTACCATGCCTGCCTGCCTGCCTGCCTGCCTGCCGTCATGCTCCCTGCCACAACGGTCATGGACTCTTAACCCCCTGTAACCACGAGGCCACAAATGAAACGCTTTCTTTTGTAAACTTCCGTGGCCGTGGTGTTTTGTCACGGCAATAGAAAAGTAACTAAGACAACATCCTTTCGACCCTCTGTATCAAAATCTATCTAAAGAAGGTGCTGGACAGAGTCTGTGTTTTGTAGAAGCCTGGAAAGCACAGCTTGAGAGACAAGTTATCCAAGAGCGTGTCGGACCCTATTCAGTCATTTTAAGCTGTAGGCACCTAGCATGCCTGTAACTGTTATAGGTTAGCTTCCACTAACCTAGCAAAGTGTCATCAGACACCATCTAAACGTGAAGTAGAGACTACCTTGCTTTTCTGTAATCCTCCTACCCGTTGTTTCCACCAACATTTTTCAGTTCACAGAACTACTGTCATGCCATAACATGGTAACTAGACCACACTCACTCACATTTGGCTCCAGAATGATCTCTCTCTTATTCTCTTTGAAGTGAGAGGTATGTTTTTAAGTTGACAACACTGACATAGTTGCCCAGTCTAGAGAATTGAGAAATACGAAGTCCACATTCTCCAACACTGAAGAGGCGGGAAAACTGGCATGAGAGAGCTCAGGAATTCTCTTTCGGGACATGTTAGAAAGGTAGGGCAGGAGGGACGCACACGCGGGCTGGAACTAGCATTTGCACAACCTTTCCTTTACTTCAACCTGCAAAATGCCAGCAGTTTAATTTTTCTAAAGTCCCCCCCCCCCAGTTGAAATGTATATTGCATTGTCAAAAATGCCAAAAGCAGAGGTAGGGAGGTGGCTCAGTGGACACAGTGCTTACCACACAAGTAGAAAGACCAGAGCACCAATGCCCAGGGCCCATTCCAAGGCAGGTGTGTGGCTACCCAGCCACCTGTATTCCCATCACTGGGGAGGCAGAGACAGGGGACTGTAGGTCAGACTGGCTACCTGGCCTAACGGGGATTGGCAAGCTCCAGGTTCAGCCCACACCAACATTCTGTTTCAATGCAGACTCCCAAACACACGCATATGAACAACACACACGTACAAATAGAACAGTTAGCAGCTTTAGCTGACTCAAGTCCACCCAGGGCCTCCTGCCTAAAACATTCTAAATAACTTACTATTTTCAGAAAGAAAAAGAGGCCACAGAGGAAGTTTCCTTTTCCCTTCTCACTTCCCTAAACTAACCGGTTCACCTCCCCAGCCAACCCAGTGCACGTTTATCTCCTTAACTGCTGTGCCCTAAACAGGGAGCAGAAGAGGAACCCTGAGCACAGGCACAGAGACCTTGACTGAAGCTGCCCTCACATTTACACAATACCTCTGTGCACACCCACTGACAAAGAAAAAGAAATTTCCGAAAACATGCTCACCATGACAGTATGCAGAGCATTTTACTATTATGATGTTTTAATTTGATTTAATTAAAAAAAAACACAACACAATTAGTACCTGGGCATGGTGGTGAATCTTTAACAGCATCACTAGGGAATCTCTGAGGGGGATCTCCAAGTTCAAGACCAGCCTGGTCTACGTAACGAGTCCCAGGGCAGCCAGGGCTACACAGTAAGACCCTGTCTCAAAATACAAAACAAAAGTTGGTCAGCCATGTAAGCACAGTAGAACATAATTATAATCCCAGCACTTAGAGGAGGTGGACGCAAGAGCATCTGGAGTTCAAGGCCATCACCAGCTACATAGCAGGTTCGAGGCCAGCCTGACCACATGGGTTGCTACCCCAAAAGTCAAGACAAGCAAAACAGAAACATCTGGCTCACATTCAATCCAGAAACAAGTCCCGACATGCCCCTCAAAAAGACAGCTCCTGAAACCCTCCAGGTTAGAGAGAACAGGAAAACTGAAATAATGAATTCTCCATGGCCCCAATCGTGTGTAAATATTTAGTTCCACTTCACCC
>REGO01000542.1:1111865-1136518 GCA_010120015.1 Rhombomys opimus
CTCACCTCTCATGACCAACTGACTGTTTCCTGTATGTAGGCCAGATTTATAGCTGTATCCATTTGAGAGTTCTGGTTCTTTTCACAGAGAACTGACGAAGCAATGTACTTATAGCTTCCCATAATGGGAATATCCAAAAGAAATAAAAATTTTTAAAAAAATCCACCACTGTGAGGCAGGAACAACAGCAATAGAAAGATTATTCCTTTTCTCTACAGACTAGATTTAAAACCTCTGAAAATCAGGGCAAGTGATTTTTAAGGAATGGCAAACAAAAACTCTGAGAAGTCTTTGTTTCGGGCCTAGACCTTGTACGAGGCCCCACCAGATTAGACAAAACCAAAATGGCGTCACTGGCCCTAAGTGACTGTTTGCCACATAATCAAAGCAAAACGTAAAGCCAGAGCTCTGTCTTCTTTGTGCTGCCTTCCAAGCCCCACTGTTCTGACAGGGCCCTCCGGAAGGACTTCCTCTATCGCTTCATTTATCAGAAATCAAAGTCAGTTAGAGCCATATGTTTGCTGTTATTCTGTCTTCTGAAAGGTGTAAGGCACACCGAAGGATCTCTGTGTGATTTTTATCCACTCCAAATGAGTTAGGCAGCAAGTCAGAAGCATGACGCCAGACGTGATACAGGACACTAGACGTGACTGCCTTCCTGTCAGTCAGGCGAGGCATCTCCAGGCCAGCAGCTTCCTATATGAATAAGAACTCCTGTATATGTTACTTCAAAGCAGACTATTGAAAGGCTGGGGTTTCCAAGGCACCTTCTGAAGTGTGCTGATTAGCATTCACAGTTTGAAGGAGGGTCAGGGGTTGGCTCTCTCCCGTGGGGTGGGTCTTGTGTTGGGCCAGGCATTGGTTGGACATTCCTGCAATCTCTGCTCTCTGCTCTCTCTGTTCTATCTTTGTCCCTACAGGTCTCATAGGCAGGGTAAATTTTTGTGGGTGGGGTAGTGTTCCCCTTCCTCCACTAGGAGTCTTGTCTAGTTAGGGGGTGACCTCTTCAGTTTCCATAACCCCTACCAGGAGTCACAGTTACAGTTCTCTTCATATCCTCCCAGAGGCCCGTCCCAGACACTTTTAAGGACACTCTGCTAGGCTCGCAGACAGGAGCCTATCAGCGTTGTCCTCTGAGAGGCTCCACACATCAATGGTTTGAAACAGATGCTGAGACTCACGGCCAAACACTGGGCAAAGCATAGGAGTCTAGTGAAAAAGTGGGGGGAAGGCTGAAAGGACCTAGAGGTGACAAGAGCTCCAGAAGACCAACAGAGCCAACTAACCAGGGCCCAGAGGGACTTGTCGAGTCTGAAGCACCAACCAAGGAGCATGGATGGACTGGAGCTAGGTCCTCTACATATATGTAGCTGGTGGGCAGCTCAGGCTTCATGTGTGTCCAATAGTGAGGGGAATGGGAGCCGTCTCTGACATGGACTCTGTTGCCTGCTTTTTGATTGCTTCTCCCTGACAGGACTGCCTCACCAGGCCACAGGGGATGAGGACAAACTCAGTCCTCATGTGAATAGATGAGCTGGGGTGCATGGGTAGGGAGCTCCCCTTTTCCAAGGAATAGTGAGGGGGATATGGGGGAAGGAGGGGAAAGAGGAGGAGGGAAGGTTGGGCTGGGAGGAGAGGAGGGAGGAGGCTATGAGCACGACTGGGCTGTAAAGTAAATAAATTTAAATTTTAAAATAGTTTTGAAGAAAAAAAAAAAAGAAAACCTGCCTTTATCTTCTGTGTCAACATGACACAAACTTGGACATATCTGGGAAGAGGGATTGTGAGTCGAGGAGTTGTTTTTATCAAATTTGCCTGTGGAGAAGTCTGTGGACTATTTTCTTAATGATTAATGTGAGAGGGCTCGGCTTCTGTGGGTGGTGCCACTCCTGGAAAGGTGGGCTTAGGTTATATAAAGCAGGCTGGGCAAGGCATGAGGAACAAGCCAGTAAGCAGCACCCTGCGCTGGTCTGTTTCGGTTCCTGCCTTGACTCTTCTCAAGGATGGATGTGACATGGAAGTGTAAACTAAAATAAACTGCCAGGCATGGTATCCCACGTCTTTAATCCCAGCATTCAGGAGGCAGACACAGGATCTCTGAGTTCGAGGCCAGCCTGGTCTACAGAATTCCAGGACAGTCCCTGCCTCAAAAAAGGAAGGGAGGAAGGGAGAGAGAGAGAGAGCCTAACTGTTCTAATACAGAAGTGCCTGGTGTTACCACTGACGTAGCAGGCCATTTAAAAGCCTATTAAATGCCTGACTGATAGGGAGGGAGGGAGGGAGGGAGGGAGGGAGGGACGGAGGGACGGAGGGACGGAGGGAGGGAGGGAGGAAAACCCTTTCTTCTCCAAGTTGCTTTTGGTCAGTGTTTTATAGTGATGGAAACCCTAACTAGATCACTTTCCTTTATGAGTGTCTATCTGAGACCCACGTGGCTCCCTCCTCCTTTTTCTTACCCAGGGATGGACAGCTGATCCAGGAAGAGAGAGGAAGAGCTAGCAGCCTGTGGAGGGGCGGCCTGTAGGAGTTAGGTCCACCCCTAACATAACTGGCGGGGGTCACGTGGGCAAAAGCAAAAGCACCAAGTCAGGTTTTCCTCCTCCGCACATCCTTCAAAAGAATGCTCACTGCATTGGAGATCCCAAACTGGGGCTCCAGCTCCTCAGAGGGTGTCTAACAAGAAAAAAGGGCAAGCTCAAGCAGGTCCCAGGTTCCCTTTGAACACAGGAAACCTGATATCTTGAAGGGCTGCCAAAGAAAGCAGCCCGAGATTCAGGGAAAGGTCTGTGATTAAGAGCGTGAACATGGACCTCACGGGGTGTGCGCACAGGAGGAAGAGGAATGTAGCGAATAAAGAAAAGAAAATGACTTATTAGAACGCCGAAACATCTGTCAGCACCTGTGTCCTTCGATGTGCAGGAACAGCCAAGCCAAGAATGGGTCTGGGACACTACAAGTAAGTGCAGGAGAAAAGTGCTTAAGTGTGCTGAGGTTTCAGTAAGTAATTTGATGCTTTAGTTTCAATCTGAAATGTCCCCCACCAGCTCATGTTCTGAATGCCTTTTCCCAGACAGCGGCTCTGTTTTAAAAGGCTGTGGAACTCGTAGGAGGTAGGGCCTAGACCAGGCAGAAGCAGGTCATTAGGCATGGGTCTTTGATGGTTACAGCCACCTTGCTTCCTCCTGATCAAAGAACATGAACAGCCTGCCCTGCCACATGACTCCTCTGCCATGATGGACCAAACTCCTCTGAAACCATGAGCCTATGTAAATAAACTTTCTTCACGTGAGTTGTCTCTCTTGAGCATTTTGGCCACAGTGACATGAAAGCAAAAAATAGGCTTAATTTTTTAAAAATAAATTTGCATAAATAAACTTTTAAAATTAAGGTTTCTTTATAAAATGCATTATTACCATGCTTTCTTACCTGTTTCTACACTATGGTTACAGATAACTTGCATTTAAAACAAAAAAGAAAGGAGGTGAAGCTGGGCACAGTATCACATGCCTGTTATCCCAGCACCTGGTCTACAAAGCAAGTCTAGGACAGCCAAACGAAAGAAAGAAAAGAAAGAAAGAAAGAAAGAAAAGAAAGAAAGAAAAGAAAGAAAGAAAGAAAGAAAGAAAGAAAGAAAGAAAGAAAGAAAGAAAGAAGGAAAGAAGGAAGGAAGGAAGGAAGGAAGGAAGGAAGGAAAGAAGGAAGGAAGGAAAGAAGGAAAGAAAGGAAAGAAAGGAAAGAAAGAAAGAGAAAAGAAATGAATGATTTTATAGTCAGGCAGATGAGGAGTTTAAAGCCAGCCAGAGCTATACAACGAATTTGAGGCCGGGCTTGGCTATATGAGACCTAAGAACAACAACAATAATAAATTACTTCAGAACAGAAAAACGCTAAGCACATGAAATGCAACTGTTTGATTTTCTTTCTTTGACACAGGGTTTCTCTGTGTAGCCTTGGCTGTCCTGGACTGGCTTTGTAGACCAGGCTGGCCTCGAATTCACAGAAATCCACCTGCCTCTGCCCCCCTGAGTACTGGGATCACAGGTGTGTGCCACCATGACCGGCCTTCCTAACTCCTTAAGGAAGTCAGGGTGAGCCACAGACACTCCCGGCTCCTCACACTGGAAGGTAACCATGACTACATGACGGGAGGAAAGCAGAAGTTTGCTGCCTCCTTGGGGAAAAAAAACCCTCCTCAGCAGCCGAGAAGGCGAGCCTCCTCTGCCCTTGCACAACCCTCTTGCCTCCTCCCTTCTCTTAGGTCACAGAACTTCTCTCTCCAAAACAACAGCAAGATTTGCTCTCCTGGTACCAAAACATCTTATTGGTGAAGAACTCAGTGACGCCAAGTCCAGATCCCTTACTAAGACTTGGTTTCTGGGCTGGGAGATGACTGGGTTGGAAAGAGCTTGCCTGGCAGCTCACAGATCTGAGCTTGATCCCCAGCTCTGACGTAAAAAGCTGGGCACAGCGGTGCACACACACAATCCAGCTATGGGGAGGTGGGAGCAGGTGGATCCTGGGACTCGCCAGTTAGCCAGCCTGGCTGCTTGGTGAACCCCAGGCCAGCGAAAGCTGTCTCAGAAGAAACAAGGATGGTACCTAACACAAAGGTTGCGTTGTACTCCATCCTCCATGTGTATACATACATGTACACATGCATACACACTTGTGCACACATATGCACTGGTACATACATTAACATGCACACTTTTGTTTTTTAAGTAAACTAGTTCCATTTTGGCAAAGCTCATTTAAACTAAGGGTTCCTACACTGGCAGCAGGTGATAAAATACTTCAGACTATCTTTGTGGTGTTGGAGAGCTCCTTAGACCCTTTATAAACTTTAAACTCACCAGTATTAAACAGAAAGAGCCCACGGGACAGGAGCTAGCATCAACAGCAAGTAAAATGACTGAACAGAATTTAAAACCTCAAATTTTCCAAAAGATCCCAAGGCCAAGCTGTCCCCTCTGCACACTGCACCTTAATCCCCTCCAACCACTGCCACAGCCCACACAACTCCACTGCTGTGAGAGCTCAATGGCTTTGGTCTTACTCAGGGCTCAAGATCAGGTCTGAGGTAGTAGTGGGAGTGGGAAAACAGACACACCTAAACATTAAAAACAAATAGATACTATTACTGTCAAAAGGAAATGGGTGGTTGAACAGACAAGCATCTTGGTGCGGAGAGGCAGCAGGGTCAGAGGAGGGGCCTGTTGTCCCCTGAGGGCCAGCATGAGTAGAGGGAACAACAGGATAGACTGCGGTGCAGGCCAGCAACGGCCTCTCCTGAGCAGTAGGCCAGAGGAGATTTCACAAGCTGGAGCCTAGAGGTACGTAGCATCCACGGTGGAGATGACCATCTCAGAGGGGCCCACATCCTAGGAGGGGCCAGACACAGTCATAACTGACTCAGGCTTCCTGTAATCCCATTAGGAAAGATAAATCTAAACTCCCTTGCATAACTTCTAATAAGTTGTTTTTATCATAATACCTTTAACTCGGGAAGAGGAAAGCGCCAAGCCATAGACCTTTGTTTCTCTATTGGCCCAGAGTATTTTTTAAATTCCTAATAGTTTGAACTGTTTCTTCTATTTTTAGAAGCATCACATGTAAATGTAACACAGAAATTTGCCTTGAAATAGCAAGGAGACTAATAATGAACAAAGTGAGTAAAACAGGTTGCTGGGAATTTTTTCTTATTACTCCTACCAAGGGGGGGAAAAAAACAGTAATCCTGCACATAAAGCATATTTTTAAATAAATACATGAAATCCATCTTGCAAGTAGAGAAGGTTTGAAAGGGAAAAGGGAAATTGGAAAAATGATAGGAGGAGGAAGCAGGGAGAAGCCTGCAAAAGGCACACACTGAGAGCAGACAGGGACACGTAACCCGGGGTTGAGAGGGAACAGAATTATCTAGCAACTTTGAAAAGTGGAAGCTAGCTGACTTCCTCAGCATCTCAGATCCATCGTCTACTGTAAGCTTTGAAGGGGATCATAACACCAAACCAAACGAAAAATGCTGACCCCTGAGAAATCAGGCCGTCTTCACTCTGAATGGAGATGGTTAACCTTACTGCGCCCCTGAAGCAGTGGGCAGGACCATCTATTTCCAGCCATTGGGGCATGGAGGCTTCACAGCAAGCCAAGACCTGAAGAAAGAGCTGATCAACTCCCAGGTCAGGAAGCTGAATGGAGACGGGGTCTGAAAAGAGTCTGAGCGAGACTATCTGACAAATCCACCCCATCACTGCAAACACAGGTTTTCTAGACACTCAGCAACCATCGGTCAAATCTGCAATCATTTCCTCAAATGTCACCACCAGGTCAAACTACTCTTCCGGTGATGATGAGACCACCCGGGGGATGGATAATACTTTCTGGGGACCCATATATAATAAGTGCCTCTCCTCTGCCTGGCTCTCACACATGAAAATGAATTACTGCTTCCATGCTTGGGCTGCCTGAAGGTCAAACTCTGTAGTTCCACCATGAAAATGCACTTTGCATGAAAAGCATCTTGACTAAAATCGGGGCATGTGGTGGATACAAACGCGGTTAGTCCCTTTGCCGACTCATTCCACAAGCAAAGGCCAAAGGTCTCCTCCTCCCCACAGCACAGGACAAGCAGGACCACATAAGCCAGAATCTCTGTTCAAACAGCCCTGGACTCTTCTAAAAGGTGCATCTCTGTGTGCCTGCCTCCCTTCCCACAAATGCCACAGACTTAACTCTGCACCTGCCCTCCCCATTCTCCTCAGTGTCACCCCGAATATACCGGGAAGCTCTCCTCCTCGGCTACCACAGGTACCCTTTGGTGCGGCTAGTCTCTACTTGTTCACCTCACCCTACCTGCATCTCCACAGATTTCGGAAGCCTACCTGTTTCTTAACTCCCACCAGGAAGGTTCACAGGGCAGGCCTGCTCCTGTCTTTTGTGTTAGTTTCTCTGGCATCCTGAACTTTGACACGTGGCCCACCTTCCTCTTAAGAAGGCTTCAGGTCTGAACACATCCACACAGATGTCACACCTAAAGATGTGGTAGTCCTAAAGCGGAAGGACACACTCACTGGCACACTTCCCATCCACAGGTGAAGTCTGCTTTCTCTCTCCTTGAACCCTGCTGCACTTGGTGACACAGTTCTAACTACTG
Source organism: Rhombomys opimus (assembly GCA_010120015.1). Lineage (NCBI taxonomy): Eukaryota > Metazoa > Chordata > Mammalia > Rodentia > Muridae > Rhombomys > Rhombomys opimus. The sequence continues at coordinate 1,119,022 of REGO01000542.1, forward strand.
GAATAAGGCAAAAGGAAATAAGTAAATATTAAGTTTAAAATGACAGCATGTGACTTACAAAGCAAAATGATGAAAACCCACATAGCTCATGCCTGCCCCTTCCAGGAACCCCGCCTGAGGAGCCGTGAGCGAGACTGTAGGTACTCAGAGCCACACGTGAGAGACATGGCCAACAGAATCAGCTATCCAGGGAACCCAGCAGTTGGAGTCTCCTAGCATCACCCCTCCCCTGTCTGAGCGCTGGGACTCTGGGTAACCCCCCCCCCGCCTCAGTGTCAGGTCCCCTCTGGCCCAGGCTACTCCCACCCACAGCAGCAACAGGTCATCCAGTTAGTGCTGTCTGAGGGTGAGTTGGTTGCCCAGCCTTAGGAATGGCAGCAGACCTCAAACATGAAGGGCTCCCATTACCTTCATTACCGTCTGGTGTCTAATCCTGTCCTTATTGTCTGGCTATCACAGTTTTTCCACATACAGTATGAAACCCTTTCTCATCTTTTTCCTCGGATTCCCACCTGAGTCTCTAGGCACCTGGATTATTCTCCCTAAGGCCTCCCAGGAACCAGCACCCCCACCCTCCACAGCCTCCTCAAGTCTGGCCTGGAACACAGTGACACACCCTACCTGACTTTCATACTTCCTACACAACGGCCAACTGACACTGTTTTTTTTTTGGGGGGGGGGTGGTAGGGGGTTCGAGACAGGGTTTCTCTGTGTATCTATGTAGTCTTGGCTGTCTTGGACTCACTATTAGACCAGGCTGGCCTCAAGCTCACAGAGATCTACCTGACTATGTCTCCCTGAGTGCTGGGATTACAGGCGTGGTGCCCAGCTTAGGCACAGCCATTTCTAAGACTTGCCAAATACCCTCCTTGTACTAAGTCTTCCTTATAAAGTCCCTTTTCCTCCCCCTCTCCCTCTCTCACCACTTACTCCTACCACACTTGGTTTTGTCAACTCAAGCCCTTCAAACACCACAGAGTGGCTTCAATGACACCGACTTCTCACGGCTCTTGACTAAAGTCCAAAATGGAGGTGGCAGCTCCACTGAGAGCAGCAAAAGCTGTTATTTCTGTTTCACAGATTGTTTCTGCTATGTTTTCATGTGCTGGACAGAGAAATAGTCTCTCTCCTGTGTCTGCTCTTAAAAGGCATCAACTGGGCTGTAAGGTACTGTGTGCAAGCGTAAGGGCACAAGTTCAATTCAATACTCAATTTAATATTCAATTCAATACCATAGATTTGGTTGTTTAAAAAAACAAAAAACAAAAAAAACAGCCAGGGTGATTGTGTGATTCCAGCGGTGGAGGCAGAGACAGGAGGATCACCGGAGCTCATTTGAAACTAGAACAGTCCATCCGGGGATAATCATGCCAAGTAGAGACCCAGCCTCAAAAAACAGGGTAGAGTAGAGCTCCTTAAGAACAACCCTGGAGACTCTAGCCTCCACCAACATATGCATGCATACATACACACACACAGAGGGAGGGATTGAGGGTCTGAAGGAGAGAAGGAGGGATGAGAAGCAGTAACCCTGCTCATGAGTTCAACCTTCATGACTGCGTCACCTCCCAAGGTCCACAGCTCCAAACAGCACCACACACTGGCGTATCAACATATGACTGGGGGGTACGCACACATCCAGGACACTGCGGCCACTGCAGCCTTCAGTTCAGAAGATGTCTACTTGAGTTCTCTTCTGTGGACCCATCCCACAGCTGCTGGTTTCCTCCCTGGCAGAGTTACGTGGTTTTCACAGCATCTGCCTCCCATGTCTGTCAGTCCAGACTGCCCCTGAGCCTGTGGCTGGTCCCCTGTGGAAGTATCTCTAAAATACATGATGTTTGGTCTGCAGTAGGCTCCACTGAGTTCAAGCTCTCCAGAATCGCCGCACGTTCAGCCTCAGGGTCAGCGACACCTGTATGTAGCCACTCACAGGCATTCGCTTCCTTTTCACAAATACTTGGCGCCTGTCAGTGTCAGAGAGGTGAGCGGACTAGCCCAGTGGCTCAGAAAAAGTCACGTGGAATCTGGAACCCACATGTGATTTCATACCCAGCATTCTTTGCCCTCAACATTTACAATTAGCTCTGAGGTGAAAGGGTGGACAGGTGGGCTACCTTCCCATGGTACAGTAGGAAAAAGACACTGAGTAACTTCAACGGTGTGTGCATCTTAGCGCAACATCATGGGTCAGGAGCCCAGACCTGTCTGTGCCAAGCACCATACTTTGGAGAAGTTACTTTGTAAATCACGGTCACCAACAACACTGCTCCCAGAGCTTGTCCAGATGCAAAAAAAAAAAAAAAAAAAAGTAAGAAGAAGAGGAACCTCAGTAGTGCACTTAGAATGAAGTTGGCTCACAGAAAACACTCCGGAAATGCTGTCATACTAAAAAGGACTCCAGAAAATGCAAGCACTGGGAGGCAAGGCTGACCCTTGTTCCTTCAGATTCCAATTTTGCTTTAATTAACTGTGAGGAAAACATTTCTGTGCAGCATGCCCCACTCAGCCACCATAAACTAAGCTGGTCTTGGGCCCAGCTATTTTCTTAGACACAATAGGTTTACTTGGGGCAATGTTTCTGTACAGCTCTTCGCATCCAGCAGAGTCGATTTTGGGAAGCTGTGACTACTGCAACTGCGCATCCAGAAACAAATGAAAATGGCGGTGGCGGTGGCGGAGACTGGGGGGGGGGGGAAGCAGTGACAAGCAGAGCACTTAGGAACAGCTGACTCTCCAGTGGCGTCAGAACCCGGGGTTCCGATGCAAGTCACTGCCAGGTGCGGACTCATTTTCCACAGTTTTGGGAGCTCGGGGAAGACCATGCTCTGAAAATCATAAATGGAAAATTCTAGCTAGGCTTGGTGGCTCACACATGTGCGCCCAGGCACTCGGCAGACTGAGCCTGGCGGTTCTAGACCAGTCTGGGCTACAGAGTGAGTTCCCAGCCATCCTGGGTACAGTGTAAGAGCATGTCTCAAACAAAAAACAAAAAATTCTAGATGGAGATGCTTCTAAGTTCTAAAAATACCTTTTAATATGGTTCATTGATATAACTGTTCTGTATTATTAGTGTATTAATAAGTTACACACTACTATAACAATGTAGAAAGCGCTGTTTAGAGGTCTGGGCATCTATTGGGTAGATGGTTTTAGAACATCTTCTACAGTAGGAGGAACAAATGCACACTGACACAACCCTGGTACACAAGAAACTGCAAAGCTGGTCATCCTTTTGATAAGCACTCCATAAAGGCAAAATGTTCTTTTTTCCCTTTCTAGAGAAACAGGTCCTCTTCACTATGGTCACAGAGCCCTATGTCCTTTACAACCACATTCAGAGAAACTATTCTAAGATGCAGTGAGGGGACTCAGGATGAGGCTCGGTAGGCAGAATGCTCGCCCAGCACACACGAGGCTCCAGCACTGGGTAAATCAAGGTCCGAATCATGTCCCTGTAATCCCATCACTTGAAAAGAGACAGGAGGACCAGAGAAGTTCAAGGTCATTCTTGAGCCTGGTCTACATAGTGAGTGCCAGGACAGCCAGGGCTACACAGAGAAACCCTGTCTCAAAAACACACACAAACACACACAGACAGAGTAAGCATCACCAACCATTTTATGTAGACATGACATTTTTACAGACTGCAGAACGAAAGAACCAGTCTCTCTTCTACTTACAAAACACATTTCCTGCAGGGTATAGGAAGCCAGAAGCATATTTGGACATATATTCCTGTCTCCCCGCGAGCCAGTTTCTCTGCCTAATTCTCAGCTTTTCCTGACTACCCCCCTCTGACTCCATTCCAGAAGTCTCTGCAGTCTGCATGTGTGTGGTGTGGCCAGTGCTTATGGACTGCCTCCTGCAAACACCCACGCTGGGCATGGGGCAGCTGCCCAGGGACATTTTGTTTCTCGCTGAGCACAGACCCCAGCAGGCTGGGTGAACCACTTTCTTTCCTTTTCCTGCCATATGCCCCCATGCGTATCCACACCGGATCCAACAACCTGAGGATGCAACAGGGATCATATGATCCTCCCAGTTCCTAGGCCAAAGCTTTCTATCTGCAGTTCTGAAACTGAATTTGCATCTGTCTGCAACATGAAGCAGTGTTTGTGAGCTAAGGTACATGAATGAACAGCTGAAACCCGTTTTTAGTACTCATTACCAAAGTATTTAAAGTCAGAAGACAGACTTCAAGAAAGAAGGATCAGTGACACTCAGGGAAGGGACATTTAGCATGCCCAAAATGTCACCTAAAGGTATGTATTCAATAGTATATTTTGTTAGTTAGGTTAGCATTTAAAAGTTCAACACAGCCAAGTGGTAAGGAAAACATGAATGTAACTGGCTAAGAATAAGTAAGAAAACAGAAGGCTGAGAATTGGGAAATCAAGATGGCTTGGCAGGAAAGGAGGGATAAATGTGCAAAGTGCTTTGGGTCACAGAGCACAAAGGTTATGTACAGAGGAACAAAAAAAGGCTTTGTAATGAAAAGGAGGTAAAATAAATAAATAAATTAATTAATTAAAAAATAAAAACTCAAAAGGAATCACAAATAGCTACAATAAAAAATCATCTATACATCCTAGGAAATAAAATTTGAAACATAAAGAAGGCTTTTTGTTTTTTGTTTTTTGTTTGTTTGTTTGTTTGTTTGTTTGTTTTAAGAAAGGGTTTCTCTGTGTAGCCTTAGCTGTCCTGGACTCCCTGTGTAGACCAGGCCTCAAACTCACCAGGCCTGCCTCTGCCTCCACTTCCCTGACTGGCTTAAGGATGGCATTTTTCAGCCATAACTTTCATTCTTTTTAAGGCAGGAAATCAACAAAGAAAAAAAAATTAAGGAAGTAAAAAGGCAAGCTATGGAACAGAAAAATACACTGACAAACCACAAACATAAAAGATCAGTATTTATGCTATATAAAGAACTCTTCAGGTCAACAATAACCACATCAGAAAAAAACAGGCAAAGGGCTTCAACGGACATTTCTCTAACGAGATACACAGTATGCAAAGATGCAAACCATTTCTCACTGTCAGGCACACCTCCCAGCCTTTAGGAGGAATACCACGCAGGAGAATCAAAAGACCAAGTGACCAACCCGGGGCACCACTGGTGGGAATACATTTCAGAAAATACGAAGGTTTTCCCAAAAATTTAAAAGTCGGCCAGCCGTATTGTGTAAGAATGCCACATACATCTGAGGTGAAAACAGTATTTGAAGGAGATAGGTATAGGCCCATGTTCCCTGTGGTACTAGACACAAAAGCACGAGGAAGGAGTAGAAGGAGCATTGTTCAAGAGCAGTTAAATAACAAAGAAAACGTAGAACACACATGCAACCTAATGCTACCCCTCCCCCCACCCCACCCCCAGTGGCAAACACACACATACAAACATTTCAGTTCTAATCAGTGCTCCAAAGAGGGCAAAGAGAAGAGAAGAACATATGCCTCTCTGTGCTGGGACTCGGACAGGTGGACAGACCCAAGGGAACAGGAACCAAGCACAGCAGTTGAGAAGCATGGACTTGAGGAGCGGAAAGCACATTTCCTAAAGAAGGGGTAATTTTCCTCCTACCTCTGTAGCGCAGAGCAAGCTGGGCCCGCCTTTGTGAGGAGTGGTCCTCTGGCCAGGTGCTAGAGCAGCACATCTGGATTAAGTCTTAAGGGACGGAACGATGGCGCACAGCCACCTAAAGAGGATTCCATTCTGTCCTACAACACTGGAACCACGAAGCCATAAAAACAGTTGTTGTCCTGTTTGGAGCTGTGGTAAATTTCTTATTATCTAATAGCATCCAAAACAAATTGCATACTTAGTAAGATTCTGACAAACATTATTCAAGGTATTCAATAAAGGAGAAAAAACAAACTAAGCTGTGTGTGCTACTGCACGCCTGTAATCACAACACTCAAGAGGACCATGAGATCAAGACCATCCAGAGACACATAGTAAGAGAGTCAGGGAAAGATGTGGAGGAGGACAGAGAGATAAACAGAGGAAAGGAGGGAGGGAGAGAGGAAAGGGGGGAAGAAAAGGGAATGGGAGAAAGCAGACCAGTTTCTACAGAAAGAAAAAAAATGACAAGCTGATAGCATTTCTCCTCAATTTCCACATGGGCAGGTTAGCTGTAATGTTCTTTTGGAAATAAAATCTGGCAAGAATGGCACAGGCAAAATCTGACAGCAAAGGAGGGAGATGCGACAAACAGCTTGGTTTACATTTACGAAGCTAGCTGCTGGCAGTGAGCATGGAAATCTGGGAGGAAAGAACAATGCGGGGATGGAGTGTCTGACAGCAGCGGTGCTTCAAGTCTGGGAAAGGAATGGTGCTGGGGGCTGACCAGCCACCTGGGGGTGAGGAGCTGGGATCCTTACTTCACACCCCTGATTAAAATAAACTCCAGATGGACGAATATTTAAATATAAAAACTAAAGCCACAGAAACGTAAAGTCAACATGAGGAAGGCTTTTCTAGGAATGATTCATAAGCTACAAGCTGTAAGTGAAAAGTATCATTAGAAAGAATTTCTACTTGGGGGGTGTGGGTCACCATACAGTCAAAGAAGAAACCGCAAATGAGGAAAAGCAAACATTAGCACCTCACACCATGGACAGAAGGCTGCCCTTTGCAGAACAAGGGGGGAAATGCAAACAGCACACCAGAAAAACTGGCAATGGTTACAGCTGAAAATGAAATATAAGCGTTAAACACATCCAAAAAAGGGACACACTTTCCTATCAGAAAAATACATCAGCCAGGTGTGGTGGCTCAGATCTGAGGCAGAGGCAGAGGGCTTACCACAAATTTGAGGCCAATCTGGGATGGAGAACATGTTTCCAAATAAAGAAGGGGGAGAGGTTGGAGGAGAAGGAAAGGGATAGCGACAGAGGTGGGGTGGTGAGAAAAGGAAGGGAGGGGAGAAGAGAGTCATCTTCCTTTGTAAGATAATACAGCAGAAAACGTGCAAGGACACCCTGACCACGTGGTGTGGGGAAGCAGACGTCCACGCATGCCAACGGAATAACTGGCACAGTGTCCATGGCGCACAATGTGGCACAACCAAAAGTGAACAGTCACACTCTTCTGAAGAGTTCTTCCCACACGCGTCATGTTGCTGCAGTCCCCTTCAGAAGAAAAATCCCAGCTCGAGGCACAGCGTGCCAAGGCAGGCTATGCTGGCTGTCTTAGTCACCATTCACACCATGACCAAGGCGACGGCCACAGTGAGGCATTTTGTCGGGGACCTGCGGACAGTGTCAGAGGGTCAGCCCATTGTCATCATGGCGGGGAGCAGGGCAGCAGGCTGGCAGGCACGATGCTGAGCAGTAGAGAGGAGGGAGGAGCGAGACAGACACAGAGAGAGATAGCAACAGAGACAGAAGTCCGGACCAGCACCGGCTTTTGAAACTGCAAAGCCCACTCCCAGTGGCACACCTCCTCCAACAAGGCCACACCTGCTAATCCTTCCCTGAACAGTCTAGGGACGAGGTACTCGGTGTTCAACCGATGAGCTTGGGGTGGGGGCGTACTCATTCAAACCAACAGACGGGCTTATGGATGGTTTTGAATTACATACATTGAGTAACAGGTAAGTACATCCTGTTAAGGATATCCTGGCTCCACCTTTTCCTCCTGAAATAAGATGATGCTCCCATGAAAGATATTCTCTCCATACCAAAAACAAAGAAACAGACACAAACAAGGCAAGTTCAAACCTGTGCTAACAACTTTGGTCCCATTCCCCACCCTTAACCCCAGCACTCAGGAGACAGAAGCTCAGTGAGTTCCACCCTGTTCTACATAAAGAGAATTTTTCACCTCCCATACACATTTTAAAAGTCTATCACGAGAAACAAGTTAAATATTGTCTATCTTATACATAAAATAGTGTATCTATAAATAACCACGTATAATGGTCTTAAAAATGAAAATACGGCAAGGCCTGATGATACTTCAGATGTGCAATGTACAGGCAAGAGGACCAGGAGTTCAAGGTCAGCCTGGGACTAAAAGAGACCTCATTCCAAAAAAACATAATAGCTAGGCAGATGACTTAGTGGGCAAAAGCACTTGCTCTGCGGGAGAGTCCCTGCACGGTGGTAGTGCACACCTTTGATCCCAGAACCCGGGAGGCAGAGGCAGGCACAAGAGGCCAGCCTGGTCTACAGAGTGAGATCAGGACAGCCAGGGCTACACAGGGTAACGCGGTCTCAAAAAAAAACAAAAACAAAACAAATAAGCAGCCCCCACGGAAAAAACAAGGTATCAATACAAATGCCTGTGGACTGAACGCTGGGGACAGACAGGCAACCACCAGGAGCTCCTGGCTAAAATTCGGAGCTTCAGGCTCAGTGCGACTTTATCTAAAGGAGTAAGGTGGGAAAGAGATAAAAGTCTCACTCTGGCCCCGGAACACACAGGCTGGAGCTGCTGGGATCGTGCTCACCGTTAGAGCCTTACCTGGGTTCCATCTCCAGACCCGGTTCATCCAGCTGCCCCATCAAAAGGAACACAAGAAAAGCTGTTCTGGGCTGGGAAGCAGCAGTAGGGTGCTCCGAAGCACGAACAGGCCCTGGGGGTGGGTCTGCTGCACGGAAAAAAACAAAACCGTTCCACGTACAGTTCCGGTGAACACGCTTCAGCCTGTGTGCTGTAACTACCTGTGCATGCAATGTGTATGTGCACTGTCTTGGTTATTTTTCTACTGCTCTGAATAGATGCATGTAATTGGGGCCTTGCTTACAGTTTTATAGTGAGCCCATGACCATCGGAGCAGGGAGCATGGCAGCAAGCAGGCATGGCCCTGGGGCAATAATTGAGTTTACATCTGATCCACAAGCAGGAGGCCAAGAGCAAAAGACTGGTCCTGGCGTGGGCTTCTGAAACTTCACTTCCTCCAACAAGGCCACACCTCCTAATCTGTCCCCAACAGTTCCACACATTTAAATATATGCGCCTACGGGCTCATTCTCATCCAGACTACCACTTGCACAAACCCCTATACATATGTTGGCCAAGAAGCAGGTAACCATGGTTACACCACTACCCAAGGAAGGGAGCCATTAGAGACACACGGAGATCACACAGGACAGCTTTTAGCCACTTTGAACATTCTATCATGTGCACTAAGTATCTGAAAACACTAGACAAAACTACGCTGACATCTGTTAAGATATATTGAGGTGGGCTAGAGAGCAGCCCTGGGTGCCCTTTTCAGCACCTGTATGGTGGCTTACAACCTTCTGTGACTCCAGTACCGAGAATGGCCACTGCATGCATGTGGTACACAGATACACATGCAGGCAAAACACACACACACAAGAAATAATAAAATCAAAATTCTAAATAAATATATTAAGGAAGGATTGGTTGTGAGGACGGGGGTTTTCCTTCGGTTGGCAGTGCTGGATACTAAATCCACTAAATGCCTTGACAGGATCGGCAGCCTCGATGGCACTGAGCTACCTTGCCTGATTTTTACTTTTTTACTTTGAAAGAAGCTGGCCTTGAACTCACTCTGTAACCCCAGGCAGGCCTTGAACTTGTGATCCTCCTGCCTCCAGGCACTGAGGAGCCATGAAACCTACCAGGCCAGAACGACCAAGCCTGGTTAAAATACAGAGTTTATTTTTAAACAGTAAGTTATGAAATAGGATGCTCAGTGCTATAGCTTTATGCCATAGAAGGACAGACACACAGACATACTATGAATTGTCAGAATGGAGTTAAAAGTAGTTTGATTTCCTATCTCGTCCATGTTTCTAATTTTCCTAAAATAAACAACTATTTTAGTACCAAAAATGTAGTTTTAGATCTTGAATTTTTTTTTTTTCAATTTTCCTTAACAACTTAAGTACCCTGATTCAACAGGCATGATGACCTCCACCTATGACCCCAAAACACAGCCAAAAGGACTGCAAGTTCTAAGCCAGCCTGGGCTACAGAGCAAAACCCCATCTAAATCAATCAATCAAACAACCAATAAATCTTCTGATTTCTTTTTTTATTAAAAATGTAAAGACTATGGTATCTGCACAGCTGTACCTAGCCAGTTTAAATAAAGTTTGAGAGAGTCTCAAAAAAGATTTTACAACAGTCAACAATTAAAGCGGTAAATTAACCCCAAGAGGGTGTAAAATGAGCTTAGCCTGCAACAAAGGGCTCTTCAACACACACCAGGGGGGCTGGGCCTTGCTTTGTTCTGCTGCGAACTGGGGGTGTCTAACATGTTTTCATTACACACCCAGAGTATTCTGTTTTAAGCCACTCCCACTACTCGGCTTTACCCCTCGGGACCAGGCAGGCTGCCGCAAAATGGGGACTGTTGAACAGAGAGAGTAATAACCTGGACAGGCAGTCCCAGAGTCTAGGGAGCAGGCCCTTTGGGATATCCATTCTTCTCTACGGCGGCTTCCCTTTGAAATAAATGACATCCCAGATTTGCACTCTCTCTGAGGCTAAATGGCTAAACGGTAACAACACATCATCCTATTATTGTTCTTTCCCTATCTCCTCTTCTCTCCTCAGGTTTCTGGCACTGGCAAACTTTCCTCTTCTGCTTTAAAATATTGTTTTATTTAGGCTAACAACATGCTCAGCGGATGGGTGAGTGCTGCTGCCTTGTTGCAGTGTGGAGGTGCCGACCGGCATGAGGGAGTCCTTGCTCATAAATATTTATTCAGCCCCTTAAAGGAGACAGAAGGGCTTGTTTTCACACAGGCATGCTCCAGTTACCAAGCGGCGACATAGGAAACACCACACAGGCTAAGTTTCCTGGGCCCGGCCTAATGCCTAAAAAACCCTTAAAAAGCGTTACACCGTTGAAGGTATTTTTGAGATCCCTTGCAACAGAAGGAAAGTCTGGACAGAAAGTGGTAAAATAAAATAGTTGAACCTGGACCACATACTACAAAGTATCAGAGAACATGACAGAAAATTGTTCCTTTTTAAGCTTATAGGTCTGTTAAGAAAATCAGTAGCAAAAGAAAAAAAAAAAAAAAAAAAAAGATTTGGGGCACCAACAAACAAGAAAATGGATGAAAGACCTTTCCCAAGAAAGTTGATGTAAGACAAGAAAGAGGGAACCGTTGGCGATGCTCCACACCAAGAGACAAGTGTTAAGAAAACTGCAGGGCCTACGAAATGTAAATCCAGACACTTTCCAATCTAGATTTTTTTTTTTCAAAATAAATAAATAAAAACAACTGTAGTGGGAGTTTGGGTTTCTGTAAAAATCTGTTATGTTATGTAAACATGTTTTTGTTTAATCCCAGCTGTAGGTTTTGGGGCTGCTTTAGCTTGTCCGCAGCAGCTGATCATTTACCTCGTGCAGGATCTTAGAAGGGCGTGACCTTTGCCAGTTGCAGACGGTTTAATTCGGAGGACTCTGGAGAAGGACAGATGCCAGAGCTGGGGTTGTGGGGGGTGATCCCCCAGGCTGCTCCCGGTAGCTGTTGATGCAGCTTGACAAGAAGTGGGAGCTATCCTAGACCGAGGATTGAACTTGCCCCAAGGAACCCGAAGACACCAACCAGCAGGAAGTAGCTGAAGAAAAACTACAACCCCTCTCCCCATAACCTTTCTCTCTCCTACCTGGTGTTGGGGTATTATTAGGGATAAGGGGTGGAGAAGGGAGACAGGCCTAAGAACCCCAATAAAATAGATCTTAAAAAATACATGCCAACAAACAACAAAAGTAAAAAGGAGTCCAAACAATTAAGGACACAATCCGTTTGACACTGTCTGTCCCACGCAACAAAGTTTGCTAGTGAACCTCAGGCTTAAAATTGCATATCTCCCTCCCACCCCTCATCAAGAAGCGAGGAGTCCTACACAGACTCAGTACAGAACTACCCCGCTGTACCAGTTCAAAGGCCCTTTACAGGTAAAGCCATCTGCCCTGCCCAACACAGCGTTATCACAGAGAAAAAGGAGCTAGGGAGACAGAGGCTGGCAGCTGGCAGGAGCTGCACATGGGGCTTTTCGTCTTAGGCATCAACAAAGCCACACTGAGCACCAACCCTGTTCCCGGGGATTGGCTGATGAGACGCAGGCAGGCCACCTGTCACAAAGGTGTAAGGAAATCCCAGCAAGAGTACGGCCACTGGCCTTCTCCAAGGAGGCTGGGTGCACAACTGGAAACAATGATAGCTGACAAATGAACATCTCACACACAGAAAACACTTGAATCTTGCCGAGACTCACATTACAAGTCCGAGAACTGGGAACCTTAAAAGACAAGTCCCGTAAAACCACACAGCCTGCTGGAATGCTGTGGCGCCAACAGCTGCTGGGCTAAAACATCCGCTCCATTAAAATCCAGACACCTAAATCAAACAGCGCCCTAGCACAAGTGGCAAGCAGTGACCTAAAAATACCAGTATGTCAAACATGGTACAAAAAAAAAAGATTCATACACAAACACGCACATATGTACCCCGACACAGCCTGCTTGAAAAGTCAGATGGGAGAGTGCTGGCTTATACAGGTTTCCTGAGTTTTCCAATACCAACTTTCTAACTCATTGACCTACAAAGGACAATTTACCTCATTATCTCAGCCAACCTACACAGGTTCAAAGAAGGAATGCAAATCGTTAGTTTACCCCTGACCCCAGAGCCAAAAAAAAAAAAAAAAAAAAAGGACGGTTCGGGGCACGGCTGGGATACAGAATTAATAAAATGTAACTGATAAAAAAAAAAAAAAAAAAAACAGAGCCAAAAAAAAAAAAAAAAAATCCGGACAGTATATGTGCAGATAGGTACATGGGTAGCAAACGTACAAAAATATAACACACTGTATGTAAGGTTTATAAGCGTGCACACAGCGAGTGTGAAATTATCTTGAGGGATAAGGTGGGTTACTAGGTTAAAATATTCTATCTTACAAATCAATCGTAAGTAAAATGCACACAGTACATGTGAAATGTGGTTTTATTTTCATTTGAGGGAAAAAAAAAAAAAAAAAAAAACAGTTCATACTTGAAACTCATACCAGCGGCAAACACCAGAGGCAAATAAGCAAAAAATGAGGCTCACAAGGGGAATGCCTCCTGAACCCACTTCGAAACCCTGGGTATTTTCCTTAGCACTCCTATACCCTTTCTAAGTCTGCCAGCCAGTTTCACAGCAGTGCAGGTAGTATTCCAGTTGAAAACCATACCCTGCTCTGGTCGCATCTCCACTAAGATTCTTTTCCGGTCAGTTGACTTGCTATCTTAGTAAAAAGAAAGCCACGGTGCACAGAACCAAGGGTCCCCAAGCTGTGAGACTCACCCAGACCACGAAACCTCCCTTCCCCCCCAACCAAACCCACAGGAGCACTCGACAGTCCAGGGACCCCTAGTGTGGCAAATGTCCACACCCAAACACTATGGCCACAGGCTCGCGGGCCACCAAGAATCCCAACTGGCAAGCAGGAAGTCTTCACTCGCCGTGGTCCCAACTGAACGCCATCACTCCCAGGACCCGGGGTGACCCTGGGGCCAGCGCGCTCACGGCGGGCCTCCCCGCGCGCCCCCTCACACCTCCGTGGGCTCCGGCCCCCCTTCCCTCCCCGGCACACTCGCACGCGATCGCGCACCCTCGCCGGAGCGCGCCGGGGCACAGTCGCTCTCACTCCCGCGGCGCGGCCCCTCCTCCCGCCCGGCGCTCAGCAGCGGCTCCCGGGCTCGGCCGAGCCCCGGACGCGTGCCGGGCCGGGGTCGGCGGGACGGCGCTCCGGGGAGCGAGCCGCACGGCCGCCGGGAGCCCGCCGCCGCCGCCTACCTTGCTCGCCGCGGTCCATGTCTGAGCCGCCTCGCTCTCGGCGCTCCGCCCGCCGCGCTCCCCCGCGCCGCTCCGCGCTCCGCGCTCCGCCCGCGCACTACCCACCCCGGGCGTCGGCGCCGCCCTCCCGGGAGCCGGTCCCGGGCGTCACCGACCACCTGACCGCAACCTGTGCGCTCCGCCACGTCGGCGCGGGCGGCGGCGCCGGACGGGAGCGCGGGGGGTCGGCGACGCCGGGGACGGGCTGGGAGGGCAAGGGAAGGGGAACGCCTAGGCTGGGCCAGCCGCCGCGAGCCGGTGGCGTTGGCACTTCACCCCCAAGTTTGCGACACGGAAAGTTTCCTCCCAGGCTCCGGCTTGGCGACTGCCCCTTTCTCCGCCCCTGCGCACCTGCTGGAGGGGGAAATCTGTTTGCGAGGAGGAACAAGTCGTTTGGGTGACTTAAATCAGTGCTCCTGAAGCCATAGCCAGTCATGTTTGGCTCAGAATAAACTCCAATTCCGTCTGAAGAGATGTTTACATGTATATGTGTAATCTCTCTCTCTGTGTGTGTGTGTGTGTGTGTGTGTGTGTGTGTGTGTGTATTCAACATTAAGATAACTTTGGCACGGAAGGAAATTCTATAATATAAAAAAGACTTTGAACTTCGTATGTCTGGGAGCACAGCTTACTGGTAAAAGTGTAGACCTAGCATGCGCGGAGATGGCACCCTTGAGACCAGCATGGACAGTATAACAAGATGTAAGACCTTGACTCGAATAAAGAAAACATGCCTTATGCCTTACCTCTTGAAGAGTTTACATACTGGTTCTAGTGTGTACATTTTCTCGTTTTCCTTCCAGTTTGGGAACCCCGGGTTGTGCAACTGAAACACTGCCCAGGCAGACCCTTGTAGGTGCGGATCGCTCTCAAGGCATGAGCAAAGTTTGCTGGTTGGAGCTCAAAGAGAGTGTTTAGAAAAAAATGACAGAAATTCCTTCTTGGCTGTATGTAAGAGCAAAACAGAGATTTCAGCACCAGGAAAGCAGAGGAAGGAGGGCCACAAGTTTGGAACCATAGTCTACCATGGGGGTAGTGTCAGGCAGGCAGGCAGGTGGGGGCGGGGGCGTTTCCCCTTTACCTTTCTACTTACAGGAGCAATGGACATGGTGCAAATATGAGGAAGAAAGCCAGGAACAAGTAAGATAAAAAAGCAGAAAGCAGGTAGTCACATAGACCTGCCTCTTACTGTAGAAAAATAAACGCCTGCTTTGGAAAGCCATTTGGGCTCTTGTTACATGGCTCAAGTGAAACCATGCTACATCGGGGCATTTTCTGTTAAGGCAGGCCACAGTCTCAGTATTTGGGAGATAGAGGCAGGAAGATTAGGAAGCCATGGTCACATCTGGATACATAAAGAATTAGAAGTCAGCCTGGGCTATGCGAGACCCTGTCTCAAAAACAGAGACAAGAGGTCAGAGATGTGGCTTAGTTGGAGTTCTTGCCTAGTGTATATGAAACCCAGGGATTACAGCTGTGCACCATAACACTAAGTGTACACGGCATCTTGCTATATTGCCCAGGCTGGCCTCGGAATCTCACTATCAGCCTCACAAGTAGCTGAGACTACAGACATGATCCGCAGTGTACTGCTAGGTATTTCTCTCAGCTAATCCATTAGTGAAATGTCTACGAGAAACAGTAGATCGTTTTCCTAAAACATTAACTGAAACAAGCACAAGTCTTGAAGAGAATAGGAAAAAGTCATAGACTGACAGTATGGCTCATTTACATAGGGTAACTTTAGAATGCAGAAGATACTAGGTTTGTTCCCTGGCCCTGTCACCAAATAAATAGAGTAAGTAGAAAGTAAGTGGAAATTTGGTACTCTGCCCTCATCATACATACCCTCCCAAAACTAAAAGCCAGCAAAAATCACACAAAATATGGAGGCATCTGGAAGCTTTCTGAAGGGACACCCCTAAAGTTTGGGGGCAAGGGTATCAACAGAGACCCTGGCTTTCTCTGGTTCTCCCCTTGACCATACTTCCATCCAAGAGTGGCCATCAAAAAGGTTATCTTGGGGAAGAGGCCAAAAGCCCTGACAAATCATGCAGGCCTACCAAGGCAGGAGATTTCAGAGGTGCATGCCCGCAGAGGGGTTGGGCACAGGTATGAATGTGGGCATCTCTTTGTAACGAGGTCTCCTTCCCCTAAAGAGAGGCACCAGTAGTCATTTTCTAAAGCCAAGAGCCAGTGCTGTGGCCTCCCAGGAGCCTGGACCTAGAATCGTCAGATAAAATAAAGAGCACTTAGTTCCATTTGAATTTCAAATAAATAAAAAGCTTGTTTGTTTTAGTGTTAGTGTATCCACCGTAATATTTGCAATATGTTTCACTGAAAATTTTTCATTTTCACCCCAAATTTTTGGGCATCCTATATTTTTGTTTTCTAAATGTGACAACGCAGGGCAGTTCTGACTTGCTGACTGATCAAACTGTAATGAGCACCGTTTGGAAGCCACCATCACCCAGGAGAAAGACAGGTACTCTCTAACTATACTGTGAACCTTCATTGGCTGTGAGGCCAAGAGGTTGAAAAAAATCAAGATCAGCTTTGGAAAGAAATCTATTTACTGTTACGCAATTAACACTGAATTGCATAAGAAAATAGTATAGGTGTCTCTCATATCCTCACTGGTGTGTAGAAGACCGTGAAGATGAAATGAAGTTCAGAGTGTACAGAAATGGGTGCGGGCAGGAAAGAGCACACGGCACTAATGGAGGTTTGACATGCAATCCCTAAGCAGTAACAGGAAGAGACCTCACAGCATTGATCTGGGCTATGTTAAGAAAAGCCATAGACCACTTAACCCCCACTGCAGGCCCTCTGAATTCTAGGGCTTTATCAAGCTACACTGGGAGAGCTGGGAGGGGAAGGAGGCACAGAAGGAACACGCCCCTTCTCTCCTGATCATCCATCATTGCTGTCGTCAAGGGCTCTCATTTTCCCATCCATCCTGAAGACGACCCACGGGTATGAATGTCATCACTATTTTGAATCAATGATAATATAATTAACAATATGTTTCTTCTTTTTTGTTCAGTTCTTGGAAACGAATCCAGGATGCTGCTTGTTCATGCTAGGTAAGGGTTATAGCAAGTGAGCTGCATGCCCAGACCTGGATATGAGTCAGTGTCTTACAGACCATTTCACTGTTTCAGAGATAAAGGTTAGCTTTCCTAAGAATCAGTATTCTTCTTGCACAAATAGGGTAGGCCAGGACTGCAAGTGCGAGAACAGGGCTGAACAGCCCGCTGCTCAAAGGCAATGCTGCACGGCCAGCTACCTAGCTGAATCAGCACTGAATGATGCCCCAATGTCAACCAGCACCACCCTATGAGCTTCTCCTCATCTCTAAAATCTGTGGTCATGCTTTATGATAAAAGCACCAAGTACCAAAAAGTATTGAAAAATGTATTCTATTAACATAAAATTTATATGCCATAAAATTCACTCTTTGGAAAGTGCAATGGTTTTAAGTTATCTTCCCAACAAAGATCCATGCTTACTCCTCCCCAACGCTACTAAAATTACAGTAAGGTGATAAAAACCACAAGGACAAAGAGAGTGCACAAAGCTAAGTAATGATAATTGATCTCACAGAGCTGAGCAAGCCAAATGCTAAACCGGTGCTGGAGGGTGCCAAGAAGAGCCACATTTATGTGAAAAATTTAAAAAA
>REGO01000542.1:1139978-1189014 GCA_010120015.1 Rhombomys opimus
AAAAAAAAACATGGAGAAGGGCTAGAGGTAGGCCTTAATGGTAGAGCATGCTCCTAGCATGTGTGGAATGAGACCCACCCCTCTTCTTAGAAAAAAGAAGGGGAGAGGGAAGGAAAGGAAAGGAAGGGGAGGCGATTCACATAAGCAGATATTAGGAAGTGGACCCAGAACCCACTCAGAGGGTTTCTGAGGACTGGGAAATGGCATACTTACTACACCATTGCTAAGACCTTTTCAGAGAAGCTGTGTGTGTGTGTGTGTGTGTGTGTGTGTGTGTGTGTGTGTGTGTAGACAGGGTCTCTCTATTTAGTCCTTGGCTGTCCTGGAGTTTGCTATACAGAATAGGCTGGCTTCGAACTCACAGAGAGCCACCTGTCTCTGCCTCCCCAGTGCTGGGATTGAGGGAGCACCACCATGCCAGCCACTTTTACGTTGTCCACCCAGATTTCCTTCTCAAGAAAAGGAGATAGCTAAGCCATCCCCTGGACCTTGTCCTGATGCAGCAGGCACACACTAGGAGCCATGCCCTTCCTGCACTCAAGCATCAAACAAAGCAAAAGCAAAGGCTCTTTAATGAGTGTCTCCTCCTCTCACTTAGGTTTCCTCTTCTTTCCTCCCCAGGGAAACACCACCCCACAAAAGCTTTCAAAGAAATCGACTGATGCAGACATGGGCTTTCACATGCTGACCCTGAGCCAGGAAAAACTCCCCTCTGTTCTCCCCAGAGAATCATCTGAGGCTTCCATTTTAGCCAAGGGACTCAGGGAATCCTATTTGTTGCCCTACAGAAGAACTTTGTGAAAAAATATTTCCTAAGGTTTTCAGTGTTCTTAAAATTCTGTGCTAAATAAACCAAGAATTCATACTTCATCATATTCAATATCAGAGCGTTCACATTGTCAGAATCAGTGTGAAT
Source organism: Rhombomys opimus (assembly GCA_010120015.1). Taxonomy (NCBI): domain Eukaryota; kingdom Metazoa; phylum Chordata; class Mammalia; order Rodentia; family Muridae; genus Rhombomys; species Rhombomys opimus. The sequence goes on from REGO01000542.1 coordinate 1,140,895, forward strand.
ATACGTACCAATACCTTGACTCTCCCACAAAATTCTGGGGAGGCAGCCTGCTATCTTACAAATGAGGACAGTAGAGCACAAAGGCTTTTACTTTTAGATTAATTGCCTTTACATGTGTGATGCTTTGCCCACATGCGTGTCTTTGCACCGTCTGTGAGCTTGGTGCCTGAGGAGGTCAGAGGATGGCATGAGATCTCCTGGAACTGGAGTGATGGATGGCTGTGAGCCATCATGGGGGTTTTGGGAATTGAAACTGGTCCTCCGAAGGAACAAGTGCCTTTAACCGCTGAGCCATCTCCCCAGCCCCAACAAAAATATTTTTTAAGAAAATTACTGAAATTCGCATACTGTGGTGGTTTGCATTAGAACGTTTTATGTATTTGAATGGGTAGTCATCAGGGAGTGGGAGGTATGGCCTTGTTGGAGGAAGCACATATCACTGGGGGCGAGCTTTGAAGTTTCAGAAGCCCAAGCCAGGCCCGGTGTCCTCTCTTCGTGCCGCCTGCTCATCTGGATGTAGAGCTCTCAGCTCCTTCTCCAGCACCGTGTCTGCCTGCAGCTGCCATGCTTCCTGCCATGGTGATAATAGACTGAAGCTCTGAAACTGTAAGCCAGCCCCAGGTAAATGCTTTCTTTTCTAAGAGTTGCCATGGTGCTCATGGTGTCTCTTCACAGCAACAGAACACTGACTAGGACACATACTTCTCAAATGTCAGGAGCCAGCTCACCAGAGGTCTCCTGTCAGGTACAGCATTGCAGAGCAGCCTGTGGGTCAAAAAAAACCAACGTCAAACAAGCATTTCCCATCTAAGTCTGCAACCAGCCCCACTGGACAGACCTAGAATCGTAAGAAGAAAAGGAAAGGAGAGTCCTGGTGCCGGAGAGGTGGCTCAGTGGTTAAGAGCAATTGGCTGTTCACGAGTTCAATTTCAGGCATCCATGTGGTGGCTCCCAACCATCTGTCACCCCAGGGGATCTGACATCATCTGCCAGCATCAGACATGCATGTGGTGTACATGTATGTGCAGACAAAACAGACATAAAAGGAGATAAATCCAAAAGAAAAAACTTGTAATCACGTGATCTGAGGCTAGAAGCTATTCCAAATGGACCTCTGGTTTGCTTTCTCATCTCAGAACAAACACCTTCGTTGTTATGTCCGTTTTCTCCTACGGCACTTGGATCCCAGTGATGACCCCAAGGCTTACAGTTATTAAGTTGGGGACAAGCAGGTTCAGCTTTCCTCTGTCTCCGCATTGTCTGGGCCCCATAGAACAAGTCCCTACATGCAGGTGCCATAGTGAAAAGCCAGACTAGTCTAAACTGACTCTGAGACTGCTTCAGGCTTTCCTGTAATGGGCAAAGGCCTGATGACACACTTCTGAGGCATTAGCTTACTGCTGAGATGCTGAATAATCAGACGAGCAACAGCCAGACGATATGTGGCAATAGAACATTAAACTGCAGCCTGGGGCCACCGATCCCAGAGGCCAAAGTACAGCTTCGATAGCCATTTGCCCTGAATGGTGAGGGAGTAGCCATCAACTGCCAGCTCCCTGGCTTTCTCTTGCCTCGCCAACTCAGAACCAACCAGAGAAATCCAAATCTGCTCTAACTCTCTCCACACACAGCTCCCACGCCAATGCACCAAGCCACGCATACCAGAAGCCTTTCTTCATTTGCACCTGGCATCTTCCAAGTCCCCTGCCTTCCTTTGACTCTCTGCCAACGCAAAGGTCGGGACAGGACGGAAGGACGGTGACTCGTGCCTGCTTAGAGCAAGCACGGAATAAGTAGGTTTAATGGCTTTCACTTGAGTGGTTTTCCCACAAACTCCACACTGCATAGTCTCTAGTGCCTGCTACATTCGGCCAGGGCAGCACTGAAGATTCCCTTTGGGGATCCCACTGTGTAGGCTTTTCGGTCCCTTCAGGATTTAAATCCCCTTTACGGTGGGTTCCTTGGCTCTTTCTGTCTGTATTCTTTGTTGGTTTTTTTCTCTCCCCACCCCCATTCTTCATGCACCAGGGCACCTAATCTTTTCTGCTGCTTTGTGCTTTACACCTGTATTATTTGTGTAACTGTTTTCTAGGATTTGTTCGTTTTTGTTTTTCAAGACACGGTTTCTCTATGTAGCCATGACTGCCATGGAACTCAATCCTTGTGGAGTAGGAAGGCCTCAATATGTGCCTGCCTCTGCCTCCTGAGTGCTTGGATCAAAGGCATGCACCACCATTGCTATTTTCTGGGAATTTAAATGCTCCCTCCTAGACAGGGAAGGAAAGTTCATTAAGTCTGGAACTCACAAAACTCTAAGTTGTGCTAAGAGCTCCAGGGAAGCTCTCTTTGAGTCATCATCCATGCTGATACTAGACTTTTCAGAAGTGCAGCAGCCTTTGAGTTACCCAAGCTCCTGAAAATGACCTCAGTAAACTCATTGATTCACCAAGCCTGACTTGAAAGGAGTCATTTCATTGGTCTCGATGACACTCTCTCTGGGATAAATAGATGTTTGCTTCTGTCTGCCCAGGAAAGAGTCATAAACCATGGTTACCATATCTAAAAGTGTTCCTGGCATGGAAGAAGAAACAGCAGGTAAAATGTACCCACACGCCCTATTAGCCTACTCTGTTGTTAAATTTCCTCATGTGGCTGTTTTCAAACACCTTCAGTAACGTGTTTAAACAGGGGAGTGTTGACACTGTGGCGTGCTCAGTGAGTCTCGGTTCTGAGGCGCTTCTTCTTTTGGAGCCTCTGCCTGCCATCATTGCTACCTTCACAGCCATGGCCTCTGACAGCATCCCTTCACTGTGTCCTCATGATGAGCCAGCGCTTCTTCACTGTGGCTTCCTAGGGGTCCATGTATGCTGAGAAGCCGCTGGCTTAGCATCTTTGTCTCTTATTTCCTGCCTTCTGTTCCTCTGAGGCAAATAAATCTTTGTGCTGAGAATTTGGTCTTGAGAGTCCTGAGCCAACACTGATTTCTTACACGCCCCACCTCCCTTTGAGTCAATTTCACTGACTTGTGTGTTAGCGGTTCTCAGAAAACCCACAGCCAGTCTCCAATAAAACTAGCAACAGTCCTCTGCCTTTTTTGTCTTTTCTTCTTGTATTTGTACTGAGATGGGACAGCTACTGCCTTTGAGTTGAAACAATTCCTCCAGGGTAGCAGAGGAAGGTTCTTAAGACTCAAGAACCTAACAGGTTTAGTGTGTCTGGTTTTATGTTGAGGTCTTTGCAAAAGGGATAGACATCAGAAAAGGAAAAACAAAACAAAACAAGACAGGAGCCTACCATAGAGGGCTTCTGAAAGACTCTACCCAGGCAGGGTATTAAAGCAGATGCTGAGATTCATAGCTAAACTTTGGGCAGAATGCAGGGAATATAATGAAAGAAGAGGGAGATAGAAAAACCTGGAGGTGACTGGAGCTCCACAAGGAGAACAATAGAACCAAAAAAATCTGGACTCAGGGGTCTTTTCTGAGACTGATACTCCAACCAAGGACCATTCATGGAGATAACCTAGAACCCCTGCACAGATGTAACCCATGGCAGCTCAGTCTCCAATTGTGTTCCCTAGTAAGGGGAACAGGGGCTGTCTCTGACATGAACTCAGTGGCAGGCTCTTTGATCACCTCCCCTTGAAAGGGGGAGCAGCCTTACCAGGTCACAGAGGAAGACGATGCAGCCAGTCCTGATGAGACCTGATAGGCTAGAGCCAGATGGAAGGGGAGGAGGACCTCCCCTATCAGTGGAGTAGGGAATGGGCATAGAGGGAGATGAGGGAGGGAGGGTGGGATTGGGAGGAGACAAGGGAGGGGACTACAGCTGGGAAACAAAGTGAATAACTTATAGTGAATAAAAAAAAAAAAAAGACTCAAGAGCCTGCATCTTGAGAGGCAGAGTCAGGAGGATCTCTGTGAGTTCCAGCCTGGTCTTACACAGTGAGTTCCAGGACAGCCAGGGCTACAAAAAGAAACCCTGTCTCTAAACAACAACAAAAAGGACTCAGGAGGGGCTGGAGAGATGGCTCAGAGGTTAAGAGCACTGGCTGCTCTTCCCAGAGGTCCTGAGTTCAGTTCCCAATGACCCCATGGTGGCTCACAACCATCTATAATGATATCTGGTGCCTTCTTCTGGACTGCAGGTGTACATGCAGACAGACATTGTATTCATAATAAGTACATATTTCAATTAATTAAAAATACTCAGGAACTTAGCAACCTGGTTCCTCTCTACCCCATGCAAACGTAATTATTGGGGAAGAGCCTCTATGTTAGAGCTGCCTATAAACTGTATAGAGGTATCCAGGGTATCAGCTTTCAGGAGTCAGGGCCAATACTGGAGTGGGCTTTTTGGTGTTGTAGTTGCCTGTGAGTTACCCAAGAGTAACCCATGCTCCTAAACAAGAATACCAATAAGCGTACTGGTTCCCTGAGCTAGGTTTGAGTAGAACTGTTTCTTGGGTCCCTACTGGTGCCCTGTCTGGTGTGAATAGATGTTTGTTTACGTTTCTTCAGGTAGCGTCAAACAATATGGAAGCATGGCTTTGCTCAGGAGAGCATGTCCTCTCTTCTTTTATGTCCTCTCTTCTTTTATGCCAGCCCTCACTGGTCCATCTTAATGTAGCTCCTCTTTCTGCTTTCATTAGAAGAGAAAATCTTATGGCTCCTTTCTGAATGCATTATGTCACCAAGGATGACTTGGGCCACCAGCAGCCACCTGGAGAAACGCTTTAGTCACTGAGTGAATTCCTGGACAGAAAAACCTTTAGCAGTACTCACTGAGTGAGCTCCTATGAAAGAAAATGAAGCTTTCTCGGGTCCAGGGAGCAGTAATATTTTTTGTTTGTATGCAGAGACTTACAAACAAGATTTAATTCAGTAATTGCTTCACTGAAGAACTGTTTCGCCCAAGCTAAGGTGCAATTTTACAAGCTTCTGCAAAAACAAACTACACTCACTTTCTCAGTCAGCCTCCTGTGCTTGGCTCCCAGCTGCTGTCTTTGTCCAGATGGCCCTCTTTTCCCTTATCCTTCTGGTATCTCTCTTCCTCACATACATATATTCCTTTTTCTCTCACCAAGACCCCTCTTTTCCCAGAAACTTTATTTATTTATTTATTTATTTATTTATTTATTTATTTATTTATTTTAGGTTTTTCAAGACAGAGTTTCTCTTTGTAACAAGAGCCCCTGACTGTCCTGGAACTCATTGTATAGACCAGTAGACAAGGCTGGCCTTGAACCCATGAAGATCTGCCACTATTGAGAGACCAAAGAATTAGAAATCAGTGGCTATTGTTTTACAGTTTAAAACACAAGCCTGAACGAAGGCCAGCCAGGTGGAGACATGTCCAGCCACCTGCTGGGAAGAACTAGCCTTAATGTCCTGAGGGGAAGAACTAGCCTTACTGCATTCTTTCCTGCCCACTAGAGATACAGTTTCGAGGAAACTGGCCCCTCTCCCCTAGAAAGGGAAGCCAGAACATTAATGGTTTGGGGGCTTATTATAGCCAATCTAATTCAAAATGCAACATCTCCTTTTGTGTTTCGACCAATAGATGCTTGCCAGGCAGGAATCCCCCTGATTTGGGCACAATGGGAGGGACCTGACTCTTTAAATCACCCAACTAACCTGAGTACAAGGCTCTCAGCTCTCACCGCTTCGGTGGTGAGGGTGTGTGAGCCCAGGCTGCAGCTTGTAGTAAAAAGATCCCCATGTGTTTTGCAATGGCCTTGACTCCTGGTGGTGATCAAACACAACAGTATCTGCCTCCTAAAGGATTAAAGGTGTGTGCCACCATGCCTGGCTATATCCCAGAAACTTCTAATGCCTGAAGAAATCAGTTAGCTGAACTAACTCTGCCCTCGACTCATGCTTGGCCTGCTTACAGAGGCTCATGCATGTACCTTGGAGCAGCAATAGATGCCACCTCAAAGCTCTCTGGCACTTCTGCTAACCTAGGTCTAGACCCAATCTGTGGTCTCACAAATGTGTGCTGCAGGCATTGCTACTGACCAGGAACTTACAACACTTCTGCCCTGCCCCCCTCCCAGCTTCTTATGAGATGCTGTCTCCTACTCAGATTGCAGCCCACCATTGCAACACCCTGAACCTGGTCCAGAAGAAAGAAGAGGAACTTCAGGATTGCCTTATCTACGGAAACTTCCCTCTCCTCCCTGAAAGTGTTAGAAACTCACACAGAGACCCTTGACTTGAGCATAGTTGGTACAGATTATCTCAAAATGAAGCTGGCACCGAAGAAAAGGGCTCTAAAAGCTTTCAAGCAAAGTCTGCTGTGACCCACTGTACTCCCCTCACCCCTGCTGCCCTGTGCTTCTGGAGGCCACAGCACAGAATACAACTTCCAGCCTTTGACAGACAAACTAAATCAGAATTGTTACACACACACACACACACACACACACACACACACACGCCTATCTGACACACTTTACCACCCTTTTTTTTTTAAGTTGAGAATAATTTTTATTTAGAAAAATGCGTGGTAAGATATTATTTAACTAACTGCTCACAAATATCTTGACATCCTGTGGCAGAGCCCAATAGATCCTGGTTTCTCCTCTGTGGACATGCTCTGCTTTTCTAAACTCTTCTCCATTGTGACTACTCCTCTGGTCGGTAGTTCACTCTTCTGGGCTTTCAGGTCTCCTGACAACAACCCAGAGAAACGGATGTTAACACTGTAGTCTGTGTTTCAGCTCAGCTTGGAATGTGTGCAAATCCCACTCATTTTCTGAGACTGAAGCTGGGCAAGACTTACATCAGACCTACTATGGCAATTCTGCCAGCTGAGCTTGGCCCCAAAGTTCTGTACTACTCCCCAGCCTGGGGGCCGGGGATGGGATGGGGGCAGTATCCCAGGACATGATCGCTGGCCAGGAGAGGAGACATATCCTCTGTCTGATCCAACCCCACCACTGACTCCATGAACACCACGGAAGCACTTGAAATTGATCCGTTTGGCGCCTTAGATTATCTGTGATCTTATAATGCTGCTACTTATGACAAAGGCCATTCAACAGGAATCCGACGCACTTAATCTCCCACACTTGTTTACTGCCCACAGCCATCTAGAAGGGTTAAAGGCAGAAACAGCCCCCTTCTCCCTTTTCCCTGGATCAGAAACCTCAGTAATCAGGTTGGTCAATAAACGTGACTGTTCTTAGAGATCATCTCCTCTCAGCCTTTTTTGAATGATTATCATGACTGAAGGGGCGGGGAATGCTTAGGTTTATGAGGGAGACTCAGGGTTCCTCAGCGCAGTTCTGAGAAGGATGGTTCTTTTTTTTTTTTTTTTTTGTCCTAAATGAAAACCTGTACTGGCTGCTTTTTAACAAACTCTAAGAGGCTGATTAGACTAAAGGAAATCTAGAATACTTAAAGCATGTTTTGGCCACCTGTTAGCTTGAGCCAACCAGGATAGCAATGACTGGTATGAACACGCTTCTCACGTACTCCTGTGTAAGACAGTAAATGACTGGAAACAAGCTGAATCTGAAGCCACTGAGGCACACTGGCTCTCTGGCAGGAGAATGGTCTTCTCTTGAAGAAACACTTCTGAGCCATCCTCACAAAACCCCTCCCGGACCACTGGAACGGTCTTCAGCTTGAATACTGAGCCTAACACCCGCCATCTGACATCTCCGCTCACAGCTCACTCACAGTCCCTCTTGGCCCCACCAAAAGGCCCGAGGAACTACCAAGGAATGGCCTGTGTGTCCTTAACTCCCAGGAAAACACAGGCCAACACCTCTGGATGCTTTCTCCACTTCTATGTCTACACACCAGATGAGCTGGTCATGGTGGCACCCAGGAGGTTGAGGCAGGAGGATAATGAGTTTGAGACCAGCCTGTACTATATAGGGAGACCCCCTGGAGACAAATGAATGCCTGGCTGGTTAGAGGAACAAACAAGACATACTAGGTCTACTCTTTTTATGCAGGCCCTCAAAAACTAAGATCTGGACTTGGTCAAACTGAAGTGAGGACCCTAAGGGGACTTATGGTGAACCCGTGCTTCCTAATTGATGTTGATGCCACTGGGGAACCTCAAAAATCATAAACAACACAGTACTTCCAGTGTGGAAGTGTCTTTTATAAGGTTGTAGGCATGCCTATCTCTTCAGAGGACAATTATTTTTTCACCCAAGAATGTTCATAATACAATCATCCTAGAAAAGACAGTCTAGAACAAAGACAGCCTGGATGACACTAACTTCCCTCCCTCTCCTAGACTTGTGCTCTAGGGGTAGCCATCATAAGACATCTCCAAGGATTTAAGGCAACACTGCCTTCAGCAGCAGCTAACTCTCCGAAATGAGACTTACACTCTTTAGGACGTTTCCCAGAGGATTTACAGATATGCTCTCAAAGGGCGCCCTGAAGACAGTTTTCCTTAGGATGCAATGAATCTAGTTTAAAATGTAATTCTGAGGGTGAGGGTTTATGTGTGTGTGTGTGTGTGTGTGTGTGTGTGTCTCAGTTGCCAAAAGCACTTTCTGCACAAGCATAAGAACTTGAGTTTGAATCCTCAGCACCCACATAAGAAGCTGGGCACGGCAGCATGAACCTATAAGCCCAGCGCTGGGGAAGCAGAGATCCAAGGAGCCCTGGGGTTGGCTAGCATACTAGCTGAATTGGAAAGTCTTGGGTTCCATGAGAGAGCCTGTAAAAGGAATTTTTATTCACCTGGTTCAATTGCCTTGGAAGCTTACTGCCTCCGTGTAACCTAGACCTGGTCCTGGAAGCTTCTAGCCTTCAAGCCATCTAACCTTGGCCTAGAATGTTTTCCGCCACTGAAACTCACTGCTTAATATGTTGTCCCTTTCTTGTTCTTACTGAGCTTGTAGCTGGCTGGTTCAGCTCAACTGTTCTTTGCTCAAACTCCTCTCTCAGCTAACTTACTCAATCTGGCTTCTCTCTCGGCCTCTAAATTGCTCTGCTTGGCCTCTAACTAACTCAAGCCATCTGCTCTAATCTCCTGGCTCCTTTTCATTCTCTGGCTCATTCGGTCTTCACCTGAGTTCTCTTTCTGCAACCTATCTCTCTATTACTATTCTGGTAAAAACTGTTTCTTCTCTCTCTCTCTCTCTCTCTCTCATTCTCTGTGTTACTCTTTAGGTAGTTTCCCTTACCTCTCTCTTTTCATGGGCATATCCTGTTCTGCCAAGTCTTTCTCTAATTCATCTTTGTTTCTGCGACTCAATTAAATACCACTTTCAAACAAGGGTGCTCACCTTTACAAATTAACTTTACTTTCATTATTTGTAATTAAAGGCATGTACTACCATGCCTGGATCTAAGCTTTTCTTTACCTAAAACTTTCCCTATATCAGGCTGGCCTTGAACTCAGATCTGCTTGCCTCTGTCTCCTGGATTGAAGGTTTGTTTGTATTCCAGCTGGATCACATAGATCTAGAAGGTCTTTGAATGGGATCTTTTACCAGAACAGCCAGTCTTATAACTTACCTCTACAAGAGCCTGTCTCATTAAAAAAGTAAGGTGGAGAAAGGCTGAAAAAGGCACCTGGCAAGACAGACTGACATTCCCAGACACATGCATCTAAGCATGCCCTTACATTTAAACACATACACATACATACACACACATGCACAAAAGATCATTTTTTTAAATTCCCCTAGTCTAGCTGCAGTAACTAGTGACACCGCCTTGGTTTTTGGATACCAGATTTTGGATTCAGAACATCTCAGCTGACCAGATGAAGTTGTCATGGGAACTGAAATGCCCCAGAACTCTTCCTTGCTGTCTGTGCCATCCTCCGAAGTTAACCCTACCAGACATGGGCACTCAGACCAACTGGAAAAGCCAGTAAAGGCACCTTCAGCCCATCTGACACCCTGAGAGGTTGGGGATTTGCTCAGCACAGTGGGTTCAAGCCTTCTGGAGACTGACTGTGCTCAGGACTGCAGGTTAGCCTCCTCCTGCTGCACTTGGAGTCCTGGGAATAATATCGCAATTAATCCCATGAGAGACAAATGGATTTCTTCCCAGGAACCGTAAACCAGGTTAATCAAGGTGGTGACAGAGTGACACACTCATGGGGACTTCTCCTGTGGTCTCTGATTAGGCTCTGCTCCAGGATATCTCTTCAAGGATGATTGTATGAATGCTCTTGGAAGAAAGAAATAATATTTTTCTACTGAGAGAGAAACACAGTTTTGCTTATAGGCTTTACAAGAGGGTGTTTTTTCCCAAGGCAAAAGTTGGAGAGATTTACTACAAATGATAAAAAATGAAGATGCCAGATTCCTTTTCCTGCAACACATCCACTGAATATGCAGCGATTTCCATCAGCTAATAGGCACTAGGACTCAATCTATTATCGGAAAAAAAACACCATGCTGTGGCTATACTTTAGTGGTGCCAAATACAGTCCATGCGCTCTGATCTAAAAGAGCTGTGACAATACTCTGTGAACCCACGGCAGATCAGTAAGATAGACAAGTAAGATAGTTTCATGAACTTCGTATTTCTTTTTATTTATTATTACCATCATCGCCATCACATTGCGGTGTATGTCGGGGAGGTGGGTAACAGATGGGCATGTGCCAGGCATCTATGGAACTCTGAAGATCACCCACAGGAGCCAGTTCTCTCCTTCTGAGCTCCAGTTCAGGGCATCAAGCCTGCATGGCAAGCACTTTTTCCTGCTGAGACTTTTTGCTGGCCTATCAGAACTTTCACAGTTTTTAGTCATTATGTTATTAAAAACCCTAGGTTTCCTTTTCTTGCACTCAGTAACGATTCCCAAACAGAATGCCAGAAGCACTTCAAGGAGTTCTCTTTTTCATGGAATTGGAGAAACAAATAGGGCACTGAAGTGGAGATGCAAACAGAGAGCTGCATGTTGCAACGGTTGGACAGTATTGAGAAGATGGGACCCGAGTCCGCTGTTCGAGCAGCTCCACCTGCAGAAGAGGTTAACGTGTATCTCCCTAGCTCTACGTTCAGTGAGTCCATGGCAGTGGTGAGAGGATTTGCGCCAAGTAAATTAGAAAATGGTGTAAGCCAAAGCTTTGTCTGAGAGCTGAGTGTCACCGGCAAGCCACTGAGCATGGGGAAGCGGATAAGGAACAGGGCAAATTCCTTAATCTTTTCTATTCTCTGAAGCGCAACCCTGGCTGGATATCCCTAGAGAATTAAAGGAGAGAAATCTTTAAATGCATACAACAGTCTCGGTACACACTGTAGCTAATCCAATCTTAACTATACTTCCAAAGTTAAGACACTGCATTACTCTGCAGTACACTGCCAGGAAGGAAAGAAAAGCACTGTTAATTAAAGTATGCTTTTAAAAACCACACTGATTTTGGGACAACTCTCAATTTCAAGGATGATATATATATATGTGTGTGTGTGTGTGTGTGTGTGTGTGTGTTCATTATAATGCACAGTATTATACTTGAAGCACGCATTTCCAATAATATATTAGCACAGTAATGCATTCAAATGCATGTATGTAGTGTGACGCAGAAGGATCAAGAATTTGAGGCTAGCCTGAGCTACATAAAGAGTTGGGCAGAAACAAACAAATAAAAAAATACACAATTTTTAAAAAATCAGATATTATTATGGTTTGTATGTTTTCGCTGTTGTTGTTAGAGTTAGGGTCTTGCTACGAGGCCCTCCCTGTCCCACAACTCCTGTAATCCTCCTGCAGGGTCTCCTAACGGCTAAGGCTCACAGGCATGCAAACCTATTGCCAGTCTGGTTTGGTTCTTGTCCACTGAAAGCTTGGTCTCCGGCCTGTGGCAGCAGGCGGCAGCACTAGGGAGTGACAGAACTCTGGAAGTGAGGTCTGGAGGAAGAAGGCTGGAATGTGCCCTTAAAGAGCAATGGTGGTATCTACCGCTCACTCCTTCCTGTGCTTTTTGCTGCTGGCCACCATGAGGTGATTAGCGGTGCTACTCTGTACATTTCCCTGTCATCGAGGTCTGTGTCACCTGGGATCCACACAGCAAAGGCAGTCCCCATACTCGAGGGTTCCATAGCTGTGAGCTAAAATAAAGAAAATTCTTCCTCCTTTAAGTTGATATTCCTGGATATTTTGTCACAGTGACAGAACTATCTAGCCATTTACCAAACTAACTAACTAACTAACTAACCAATACAGATGTATTAATGAACACTCAGAATATAAGGCCAGATTAGATATGTTTTTTTTTTTAAGTAAAAACAGACAGAATAGTTGTGTTTCTGTTTTTTTTTTTTTTTTAATGTCTTGTTTTGTTTTCAAGACAGTGTTTCTCTGTATAGTCCTGGCAGTCCTGGAACTCACTCTGTAGGAACTCAGAGATCCTTGCCTTCTGAGTGCTGAGATTAAAGGTGTACACCACCATGCCTGTCTATTTGAGATTTTTTTTTTAATTTAAAAAATATATAAACATATAAGAAACCTTTGTGGGGTTATGACAATAACATTTAAGTCATTAACAACTGAATGATCACATTTTAGGGAAAAAACAAACGAACACGTATGAACTTACATAGAAAGTGAGAGAAGCCAGTCACGGTGGCCTGTAATCCCAGCACTCAGGAAGGCAGAGGCAGGTGGATCTTTGTGAATTTGAGGCCAGCCTGGTTTACAAAGCGAGTCCAGGACTACACAAAGAAACCTTGTCTCAAAAACCATAAGAAAGAAAGAGAGAGAGAGAGAGAGAGAGAGAGAGAGAGAGAGAGAGAGAGACAGGAGTATAGGATGTCTTTATTTCACTATCCACCCCACCCCGCCCAAACTAAATGTGTGTATAATGACATCTAGGAGATGGCTAAAGCCAAACTATCTTTAAAAAATGGAAGTGAATTCATGTTGTGTAAAGGAGAATTTCTGGAAATGAATTAACTAAGGCTCCTGAACTTGAAGTAGCTACTGTTTGTATGACAGACCTCAAAGAGCAATTTCAAACACAACAAAAAGTGAAACAGAAAAGCATATCTTAATTTTGTGAAGATTACAGGTGGTACGGAGAATATACAATGATTTTAAGAGAAATGGAATTCTAAAGTCCTCAGAAACAGCTTCCAAAATAAATAAATGTTAAAGAGAAAGAAATAAACCCAAATTATTTCTACTTACTTAAAAAAAAAAATCTGGCTTTTGAACTGCCAGTTATGTTGATGCATATCTGTAATCCTCTACTTGGGAAACTGAGGCAGGAGGATTGCTGCGAGTATGAAGCCAGCTCACAGGCCTACATTGTGAATCCCATCTCTCTCCTACACACACACATGCACACACACACACACACACACACACACACACACTCTAGCATTCCACACACTGTGGCTGGATGCATTTCCCTAAATGCACGTGTGCCGGCTGACCACAGTTGGGATGCTCCACTGGAAACAGTCCCAAATCACGCTGCAGATCATTAGAGGAAGCACGCTCCCAAAGACTGTGGCACTGATGTAGCATGAAATTTGGCCGTAGGGGCGGGAGATCCGTTTCCGGCACGTCATTGGGAAATGTGCCTTGGGATAGAGCAGTGTGTGAACTGGAGCTCTCACCAACAGAACGGAAAAGCGAGACTCACCTTTCAGGGTGCACGAACTCCTCAAACTGTAAGTCTGTCTTACACGATAACAATGAGTTATGATGGTGAGTCATCGTTCATCATAAATTATAAGTAAATCATTATCATCACTACTGCTTTCACTTGTCCTGGAGTCACCACGCCACTATGTGACAAGCTTGGGGGAAGAGTTTATGTAAAATGATCATGAAGATCCATGTGTATTTTTTTTTTTAATGTTTAAAAATCTTTATAAAATTGCTCCATTTTCTGATGTAATAGGTAACTAATGCTTGGAAAATCATAGGCTTTGAACCCGGGACTGGGTATTTGAATCACTGTGATGGTGTCTGGACTATGTAACCACTCTAAGTCTAGGGAATCCAGATCCTAGGTTTGTTATAGGCATGTCATTGCGAAGACCATCTAGCCATAAACCCTAGAGTCTCCTCCTTGTGTTTTCAAAGACTTTATATTTTTTCTTACTTATTATTATTATTAATTATTATTTTAGGGAAAGTTCAGTTCTCAAAAGCCAGCTTAGAAGGCAAAGCCCGAGCAGTAGGACATGCCGGTGGGGTGGAAATCAATGCTAAAGCCCTTGCAGGTGGCTCTGTGGTCATTCAATACCAAGAGAGAGGGGTGGGCAAGAGGAGGGGTCTTTTTCTCTAACATGGGAAGCCTCAGCAAGATTTGGACTTCGGCTTCATGATTAAGCCCCTCAGACAGTGACAATTTGTCATCGTAGTTCAAACTGACGATGACACTCGCACAGTTGTCAGGAAGTATGATTCGTGTGGCTGCAAAGGCAGAATGAAAGACCTGTGTTCTTCAAAGACTATAGCTGCCAGTAAAGTCCATCGCTATAATCTAGTGATAACAGACTAACCCAAAGGCCAGCAAAGCAGCTTAAGAGCACGGCTGGTGACGACCCCGAGTTCACGGCTCATGCCTCCACCTGCGAGCTGAGCCTGTTCCTTTGCCTCTCAGACGCCCCCATTCGCTTTTAGCCCATGAAGTGGGGGTAACAGCAATGCCCGCCCCGTAGAGATGTTGTGAGCACAGTGCAGATAGAGGAGAGCGCATGTCATTCCAGGCAGGTGAGCAGATGACCAGAAAAGGCCCGATTTCCTTCTTCCCCCTCCTCCCCCTCCTCCTCTTCTCTGATCTGACTTCCCTTTCCAGAATAACACGTGCAGAGACAAGGGCATGAGCAGATCCAGGGTGTGGTGAGATGGCATCTCCAAAGGCCCAGCAGATATGGAGGGCGCTGCAGGATGACTCTCTTTCCTACTCAGGGGAACCTCGAAGTCCCATAACTTGAACAGTTGTGACCTTACTGGACTTGGTGGTACCCATCTGTGGTCTCAGCACTTGGCTGGCTAAGGCAAGAGAATCTTGAGTTTGAGGCAGCCTGGGATATATAGTAAAACACCCCTCCGTGTGTGTGTGTGTGTGTGTGTGTGTGTGTCTGTGTGTGTCTGTGTGTGTGTGTGTTGAGACGGATCAGGAGACATTTCAATTAAAACTAAATTTGAAAGACCCAAGGTGTAACCCAGCCATAGAGTACTTGCCTATCATGCACAAGACCCTGGGTTCAAGTCCAAGTGCCACACACACACACACACACACACACACACACACACACACACAAAGTAAATATGAGTAGTATTCAACCCAGAGAACTGTTTTGTGCGGACAATCTAATAACAAGTGCAAAGAGTTTCTCATTGTATTTATCTGACAACTGTTCCAAACCTGTCTGGTGTTCAAGATGGTAAAAGCCTGCCTGAAGGCCTAGAGACTGAAGTCAGGAATGGAGCAGGCTCCGCTGGGTGCTTTCAAAATGGCCAGCTCACTCTAATCTACTGGGCGGAGTAGGTCAATATTTAGATTTGAAAGCACTCTTTCCTGACCACCTGGCAACAAACAGAACAGCAAAAAAAGGTTTTGATCGCTCCTGTAGGATTTCGGTTGTTGATGTTAAAAAAAAAATTGTGCGAAATAGTTAACAAATATTTCACTTCAGCCGTGGAGCAAGCCGGAGAAATGACGTCATTCACGGTGTCGCTGGCAAATTAAGGGCTGCACAAGCCCGTAAGTGTGCTTTCCGGTGGCTGGTGCAGAATCGAATGAAAATAAATCTCCCCTAAGGCCATTAAGAAAAGGCATCGGGTCATTAGCAGATATTTCTGGAACACTATCCTTGCCGTATAAAAAAAGCTGAGCGATGGGCATGTCAGATCTGGCAGGATGCGTGGGTGATTATCCAAGGGAAATTGTCTGTGGCATCTATCGAGCTACTCGAAGAACTAAAGAGGAGGCATCCCAGCATACGCGCACCTTAACTGAGTCAGGAAGAGTAAGACGTGCAGTGTGAGATGTCCGTAAACAGGAAATCACGCTGCAGTTAAAAGCAGGGCATCGATTATTTTGCAAGCCAGACACGGGGAAGACTAAGCCAGGAATCCATGGAGACCACGAAAGCTGAAAGCTTAAGCAGGCAAGACAAGAATGGACTCATCATATAAGCTGCACGACAGATGGACCTCTTTCTAACATGTGGCCTTCTCTCCCTCTCCATCCGGATTGGCGGCTTTCCAGAGTCACGCCCTTCTCGAGTGGTAGGACCAAGACAACACTGTCGCAGGGCAGCCAGCGACAGCACCCTGGCAGGGACAGCAAACACTGAGCTTTCGGAAGCAGTTTCTTTTTCTAGCGGGAGGTTGCTGGTTCCTGGGAGTCTGCACACAGTTGTAAAGCACTGGGCCAAAGGGCACTGTGCAGTGCCCGTCTGCATATACCTCCTGAACTTTCAGACTTGCATATGTCGTCTGAATTTTCCAGAACAAAGCATGGGGCAGGGCTGTGAGGTGTTCTTCAAAGGTCAAAGGTCAAAGGCCAACCAGCCAGCTCAGCACCAGACCGTGGAAGTCCAGTGGTCCCTGGGCAGGGTTCTTGCTTTAAGAATTTTCTTCCTACTTCTGTTTCTCCTCCTTTCTTCTGTCGTTCTTCTTCAGACGCCTTGTTTGTTAATAACCCCACAGGAGCGTACAATGCATTTTGATCAAACTCACCCCATCCCCTTGCACTTTAGTCTCCCAGCTTGTTCTTGTTAGGTTGGAAAGGGGAGGCTGAGGCTAGTTAGGCTTTCTTATGTGTGCATTGCTGAGGGGTTTTGTTTTGTTGTTGTTTTTCTTAAAAAATATTTACTTTTGTGCATTGGTGTTTTGCCTGCATGTTATGTCTGTGTGAGGGTGTCAGATCCCCTAGAACTGGACATAAAGGAGTTGCGAGCTGCCATGTGGGTGCTGGGAATTAAACCCAGGTCCTCTGGAAGAGCAGCGAGCACGCCCCACTACTGAACCATCTCTCTAGCACCCCTCCCCACCCCCTTTCTTTTTTTCAGCCAGAGCACCTTCATTTTAGATGATTCTCAGCTAATTTAGCCAGAGACCAGCAGGAGAGAAGTCAGCATGAAATATCAGACCTAAATGGTTTAAACAGATCTCATCCTGGGACTGGAGTGATGACTCACGCAGAGGACCTTGGTTTGCCAGCGCACTGTGTCAGGCGCCACCTAAGAGCCTGTACTTCAGCCACACGGGGTCATTTCCACTGACAGCAGCTGGTGTGCCCAGCCGTGCCAGGGGACTGGCTTCTCCTCCCTCCGGCCACATTTCCTTCCCTTGCCTTTCGAGTCTCCATTTCCGTTTCCTGTGGCCCCCACAGTTGCCAAATATCAACTTCCCACACCATGTGCTTTCATTTCTCCTTAGTCCTGCCCCTCCCTAGATGCAAATAGTACATTTAGAGAGAAAGCTGACAAAGCAATCTGCGAAAGGACTTGACGGACAGATGATCAACCAACTCACTCCTGTGGCCTTATGTGCTCCTCCATGATTTCACCAGGTTCTCCTGAGAAAAAACTGGACTTGGTTGTGGAAACGGGACTCACTATTGCTTGAGTTTCTGTGAGTTTAAACTCCAGATTTTGCACATGAAGAGTAAACTCCCAATCATATTGCATGAGAAAAGAACCCCTTTTCAATAAAAGGAAAAAAATCAGAAGTAAACTCCCAGGGATCCAAACACGCGTTGAAAGAGTGAGGGGAATTCCTAACATACCTGTCCCCACAGGTCTCCTCATCTGTCTCCTCTGTAAAATCCTTTAATGTGCGCTTGGTTAAGCACACGTATCCTTTAATAACCCAGTACAGGTAAGAAGAATGTGAAGCACTTTCAATCAATACTGTCACTGAAGTAATACACAGCCTGTAGTGACAGGAGGATGTCATCAACCGCCCTTCACAACGTCCTAGCAAAAGCAACCACTGTGCTATGAGTCACTCCCAGCCTGGACAGCAATCCCGCTGGACTCTATTCTGCACCATGTTTTCATATTTTTATAATGTTTCTCATGAAAATTCCCCCGGGGTTAATGAGTTGGATCTTTGTTTACTTTTCTGTAAACTGGTACGATGTTAACTAGGAACTAAATCTTTCTCAACTATGATTATCTACACAATAGATGATAACTATGGCTGCTGGGGCTTGAGACAGTGTAGGAACTAAATCCATAGCTGAGCCTTATTTATCAAATGTTGTCAGCATAATCAATGCACTAACCATAGCCCAGATGAATACATATGCTCGTGCAAATGGTGCTGTCCGCTTCTGCAGAAGGAGTACGCTGTTTCTCGGCAAAAGACGGAGGCTTCCGCATGGGTTAAGACTCAGAACTGAGTCCCGATTTGCAACCCTCACAGCTCGGGTGTTAATGTGCCTTGTGAATGCTTCAAACTCCATCAAGCATGTGGGAAACAGAACAACAAATCCCACTGTCATGGTGTCTTTGTTTGAGTTTCTATTGCTGTGATGAAACATGATAACCAAGAGCAAGTTGGGGAGGAAAGGGTTTATTCGCTCATGCTTCCACATCACAGTTCATCACCAAAGGAAGTCAGGATAGGACCCCAAGTAGGACTGGTACCTGGAGGCAGGAGTTGACGCAGAGGCCACAGACAAATGTCTTTGACTGGTTTGCTCCTGTGGCTTGCTCAGCCTGCTTTTTTACAGAACCCAGAACGACCAGACCAGGGCTGGCATCACCCACAATGGGCTGCCATCACCCACAATGGGCTGCACCCTCCTCCATCAGTCATTAAGTAAGAAAATGCCCTACAGGCTTGCCTGCAGCTGGGTCTCAGGAAGGTATTTTCCGGTTTTTGTTTTGTTTTGTTTTGTTTTTGAGACAGGGTTTCTCTGTGTAGTCCTGACTGTCCTAGAATTCACTCTCTAGGTCTGACTGCCTCTGTCTCCTGAGTGCTGGCATTAAAGGCATGCACTGTCACCAACAGGTGCCTTCAAATCATGACTGTTTATTTGTCTCTGTTTTGTGAAGGCATTTTCTCGACTGAGGTTCCGTCCTTCAGATACCTCCAGCTTGTGTCGTGTTGACTTAAGACTAGCCAGCACACTTCGTTACTGTTTATTGCTGCGAAGAGACACCATGACCAAGGCAACTCTTATAAAGGAAAGCATCTAATCGGGGGCTGGCTTACAGTCTTACTGGGCTAGTCCATGATCATCATGGTGGCAAGGAGATAGGCTTAGTAATGGAGTAGCTCTGAGCTATAGATCCTCCACAGGCAGCAGGCAGAGAGAAGGAGAGGAGAGACAGAGACTCTAGGCCTGGCCTGGACTTTTGAAACGTCAAATCCTACCCACAGAGACATACCTACTCCAACTAGGCCATACCCACCCCAACTAGGCCACACTTTTCCAAATCCTTTCCAAACAGGTCTACTTACTGGTGACAGAAACAATCAAAAGGAAGAGAGATTTATCTCGGCTGGATGTTTCAGTCCATCACAGCTCAGAGGGGTGGGGTGTGTGACAGGGGCCATTCACACCATGGGGCTTAGCTTAACCTCCCATTGGTGAACAGTTTCCGGTAAGAGTGGCACATCTCATCCTGCAAAGAAGCTCTTTAAACAGGAATTAGACGAATCAAATAGCTCTAGGAAATCACTGAAACTGAGCAAATTCACAAGGTCGATCTTTGCCAGAGCAGCTGCCTGGAAGAAGCAGAAGCTAGCTGAGTTACCTCGAAGAGGTATAGACCAGAGTGATTTGGAAAGGACAACTTGCCAATCTGCTGAGCTGCCTGCAGGCTGTGCAGTGTGCTCCAGTTTCCCAGCTTTTGAGAGCTGTCACCAATGCTGGTGTGGGCTTTGGCGATACAGCTGTCTTTGAGTCATTTCTGTTCCTGTGGTAACCCTTTCACCCACAGTGAAGGGACACTAGCCCACTGGAGCATGTGGCTCTGGCAGGCCTTGCCTTTCTTCCCATCCCCTCTGCCTTGCTAAAAACCATTAGACGACATTCCTAAAGCTAACCACCAAGGTATTTCCCCTTATTTGGCCATGTACTCCTACTGAGGCTGACTACCACTGGCCCAGCTATCAAAGTGTTGAAGTCCAGCAATCAAAAGCCCCCTTTGGCTTACCTAATTAACATGCCCAGTTAAAATCAAACCTCATCCCAACATGGGGCTTCCCCTTTATTTTCATAAACTGCCTATCCTGAGGCAGTCCTTTGTCCTCTGAGACAAATAGCCCTGCCCCCTTTCCCTTGTTCCCTCCAGGTTCTCCTTTGTCTTTTATCTTCTATCTTTGTCTCTTATTCCCTGTCCACTGTCCCTCTGGGGCAAATAAACCTCTTTTTGTGCTGAGAACTTGGCCTTGGGGTCCTGAGCTGATACAAATCATTTCCTATCAAGTGGTCACTCGCATATCGGCCTACAGGATTACCCCCCCCCATCCCAGTTTTCGCACATTCGGACTTTCAGCCTTCTCCATGCGACAGTGGCTAATTGGTGAGTTTCCCCCTAAATAAACTCCCTGCGTTCCTGCACCTTTTGCTTCTGGTGGCTGTCCTGCTGGAACCCAGTATCTCTGCTCTTAACTGGAAACCCTGTTGACAGGTCCCGGATCCTTTCTTGGAGTCTGGACTCACTGGGAACCCTCTCTTGTTGAGGGAGTCTGGGTGATGACCCTCTCTTTCCTAGAGATAATCTCTTCTGGGCCTCTCCAGAGACGTGGAGACACCCCATTGGCCCAGCAGTCTCCACTGGTGATGGAAACACTCTCCTCTGCCTGAAAAAACTCCTATTAACGATGCACTTTAGACCCAACAATAACTGGCACCTGAATGTGTCTCTGCTTTCTCTTCTGTCTGCTTCAAACTGCGTTGAAAGCCTTTGCGCCCTTCTGTGACCTATTTAAGCCTCTGCAGGAATCCTGACTGCCAGCCGCTCTTCTCTGGTGCACAGTCAGCCCTGACCCTGCTTTACAGCCCTTGCTGCGGCAGATCCCGCCCAGCCTTAAGCTTCAGCCTCAGCCCTGACGCCGCAGGCCACGACCCTCAGGCCCCAGCTGCTGCGCTCGCCGCTGGAGCTGCAGTCCCCACTGCCTACAGCCACCCAGTCCGGTTCCCTCTAAGAACTGCAGCTTCCTTGGGCCCATCTCTGGGTCTCCCTTAGGCCCTTCTGGGTCTCTCCGAGTCCCTCCAGCCCCCCAACTTCCTCCTGGAAGTCCTGCAGCTTCTGCTACTGCGACCCCCGCAACACTCCCCCGCCTCCACGGCACTACCTCATCCTCCCCTTGTTCTATGGATATTTATGCCTATTGTCCTGGCCAAATTAATAATACCTCCTTTTACTTTCCATGTTTATTTGATAAAGCGTATGCTCATCCTTCATATTACCAGTATTTCATATATATATATATATATATATATATATATATATATATATATCTGAAGTACATATTTCAGGAGTTCAAGGTCATCCTTGGATACATAAGGAATTCCGGGCCACTTGTGAGATCTGTCTCAAAAACAAAACCAGAAAAGGGGTCGGGGGTGTGTTCAGGAGTATGGTGGTACAGTTCCAGCATTTGGGAGCTTTAGGCTGAAGTGCCTGGAGTTCAAGGCCAAGCAGGATAACTTGGAAAGATGCTTCCCGAAAGAAGCAGGGGGAGGGGTATGGAAGAATAGGGAAGAGAGAAGGGGAGAGAGGAATAGAGGTAAACACGCATGAAAGAGATCTTGTTTTAAATATAAATCTCATTAATCAGGAATATGCCTATCTGTTCTGGGCAGAGTTTTCCACAAGAAAACAAACTTTGGGTTTTTTTTGTTTTGTTTTGTTTTATTTTAACAACAGAAAGCAAAGGTGGCCCTGATGTGTTTTCCTCTGGTACATTTCCATGCCTGGAAACTTCCTTTCATGCCTCTCAGTCTCTCTCAAGCCTTCAGGCCTCCAAAACCCATCACTGCTGACCTCGGTGATTTAGGCAGTTCAGCAAAGCATTAGCAACTTTGGGATAGCTCTCTCACTCGTGCACAAACAGCCCCTGTTTAACTACCACTGGGAAGGCTCCTAAATGCTAGTAAACATCCACGTTTTCTTATTGGAGCTGCAGTACCTCCCAGCATCCTTGCTGTGGACTTGCTGTTCTTTGCTTGAAAGCAAACCAAAGCCACTGCTTTGGATTGAATGATGCTCATCCAAAGCCCAGGCAGTGCCAGTGTGAGGTGGGGGTTTTCAAAAGGTGATTGACAGAGGGGGCCACCTCCTTGATGGGATCCAGGCCTTTAAAGCCTAAACATTTCCCATAGCATTTTACTTTCAGCCTTCTGCTGAGGGAGAACACTAAGATACCATCTCTAGACCAAATGTTGCTCCCTGACCTTGGCCTTCCCAGCCCTGGGAGCTAGGAGAAATGCACCCCCATTGTTTATTCTGTTCATGAATTTAATATTACTATTATTTTGGCAATATCAGAGATTGAACTTAGGCCCTAGTATCACCAGCCCTTTGTTTTGTAAGGATTTTGTTGTTGATGTTGTTTGCTTGTTTTTTGGTTCTCTGAGACAGGATTTTGGGTTTGTTTGTTTGTTTTTTCTATGTAGCCTTGGCTGTCCTGGACTTGCTTTGCAGACTAGGCTGGCCTTGAACTCACAGAGACCCCACCTGTCTCTGCCCCACTGAGTAAGGATGTGTACCACCACACCCCGCCTTTTTGTGGTTTTTATTCTAAGCCATACTCTCACAAAGTTACCCAGGCAGGTTTTGAACTTGTGATCTTCTCAGCCTCCTAGGAAAAATGGATGACAGGGATCCCTCCTAGGGATGCCAGGTTTGCAGCAGCCACTCTGGAATGTTCTTTATACATTTTCCAAAGAGCTTGTTTTAGAATTAAAACGAACTATGATGTTCCCAGCCCAAATTCCCTTTATAGATAAGGAATATGGCCACGCCTAATAACCTGAGTTTTGCCACGTGATGGAGAGTGCCAAGTCCTGAAGACTGTCCTTTGAACTCCACACTCTTCCTGTGGCACACATGTGCCTCTCCACCACACACACAAATAAATATGCAAAAAAAAATATAAAGTACTAATTAGTATTTAATCAGTTGTTGGGAGCCTTTAAAAAAAAGAAGATTCTAGGTAGGGACTATGTACAGAGGTAAAAGCCTGTGGTTGGCGCCCCGCACCACACACACACAAGCTCCTAAACTAATGCATAGCTGTCGCCATAACCTGTGTCCCTTTTCTGAACTTGCATATGTACTGTGCGTACGTGGACACGTGCTCACTTATGGGTATGAAGTGTGCATTCGGTGGCCTGAGGCTGACATTCGGGAGGCTTCCTCCAACACTCTCCGCTTTATTCATCGAGGAAGGGTCACCCACCGGAACCCAAGGCCTGCTGACAGGGCACTCTAGGTGGCTGCTGGAGGGGGAGGATTTCCTGTCTCTGCCGGCCAAGCTCTCGCCACACCACACCCGCTCAGCATTTGTGTGGACACTGGGGATCCAAACTCTGTTCCTCCCACTTACCCAGCAAGCATTCAGTCCTCTGAACCACCTCGCCAGCACTTGCACACAACACACACATACTCAAACACTTCACAAATTCAATAATACGACTAAATACTAATACTACTAAAACATACATAATGACTTTTTCTGACAATACAAAACAATCTTTTTCACCTACTTGTAAACAAATTACAGCATCCAGGCATTTGGCACAAAGTCCTTAGTTCCAGCAAGCCAGAGGCAGCATATGTCCCTGAACCTCGCATTCAAATGCAACTGCAGTTGCTAAATATTCTTTTTGGCTTCTTGATTAAAAAAAAAAAAAAAAAACATATGTCCCTGAACCTCGCATTCAAATGCAACTGCAGTTGCTAAATATTCTTTTTGGCTTCTTGATTAAAAAAAAAAAAAAAAAAAAAAAAAAAAAAAAAGACAACAGGAAGCCCTGGTTGTTTATTAATATGATTGCAGTTGCAAGCTGGCAAGCCCAACCCAAACTGCCAACAAAAGATGGAACCAGGAAGTTTAAAGTCAGGGTAGCCTTCCTGGCTTACAGGCTCTGTGAAGCCTAAAGAAACTGGTTAGGAGCTGCTGCAAGCAGCCCACAGTTCCCTACCATGGCACGGTTCATGGTTCATGATGCATCTTACTCGGAGCTGCCAGCAAACCCCGGCTCTCTTATCCTCTAACCAAGCAAGCATGGTGGTGCACACCTGAAATCTTAGCAGTAGGAGACCAAGGCAGGAGAATCTCTAGTTTGAGGCCAGCTTGGGTTTTCTAGAAAGTTCCCGGCCAACCTGAGCAGATAGTGAGAACTTGTCTCAAACAAACTAATGTCATCCTTAACTACATAGCCATCCAGTACAATGAGAGATCCTACCTAAAACAAACAAACAAACAAACAAACAAACACAACAAAACCCACAACATCAATAGTTGTTTTTTTTTTTTTTTAAACCAGTGAAATATACAAATAGCAGGCTATGTAAGAAAATCCTACACAGACAGGCTTCAGAATGCTGAGACGTTAGGAGCCTTCCATGAGCATTCCAGTGAGCCCATTTGTCTTGGCTTTTTCCTTTGGCCTTTGCCTTTTCACTGCACGGCAGAGTAGAGTTGCTGCCACAGAGACTTGTAGCTCTCCACACAAAAGTAGTTACGGACTGATCTGGCAACCTCATGGAAAAACACGGCTGAGCCTTGCCCTGAAGGGAAAAGTTTTTAATGCTGCTTTGGAGCCTCAGAAGACACCTGCTTTTTCAGGAGCGTGGGGCACCGTGCCTCTTGGGAAGCAGGGAGAATAGCTTGGGGACACCCTTATTAATAATAATACGCCCAAGGAGTATTATTACACTCAAGGAGTACTCACTCTAATATTTGAGAAACGTAGCTACAAATCTACTGTTTATTAGATGCAAGTTTAGGAGGTTCACAGGAAGTTGGGATTTATACCTAACTAGGCATTAGAGGGGAACGAAAAGCAATGGAAGAAGAGGGCCAAGAAGAGTTAGTGGCCCTGAGAAAATCGAGCATTTCCAGGTTAAGAGACACAGCCAGAGTAAGGAGAGCTGAGTGGGAGGCAAGCGATCAATGTCCATGTGTGTTCTCTTCCTGCTGTGGCCAAAGCCAAGAAAAAATGATGAAGGATGTGAGAACTGGTCACTGTGATCCACACTAATACTAGCATTGAGGCATAGGGCAGGGTAGAGAAGGCTAGAAACCAGGCATGGCAGGCTGACAGAAGCCATCTGGCACCAAGGACGATCTGTATCAATGACGAGACCGTCCTGGCTCCATCTAGTGGTCTCCTTGTAATCTTATAATCATGAGCAACATTCCATGTATCCTGATGGTGATCTCTGAAGACCTCCATCTAATACTCCCTGGAGGAGTGGCTGCCTCTAGCACTGGGACAAGGCAAAAATAAGATGAGTCTGTAGAGCAAAGAGCTTGAAGAATGAAGGGGTCGTGGCACAGGTCAGCTTCACCGGGAGTCCACTGGCCAAATCTGAGAGACAGTCAGTGACCTACGTTACTAATCATCACAGGCCAGGCGGTGATGTCACATGCCTTTAATCCCAGCCTCGGGAAGCAGAGGCAGGTGGATCTCTGGGAGTTCAAGGCCAGCCTGGTCTACAGAGAAAGTCCAGGACAGCCAAGGCTACACAGAAAAACGCTGTCTCAAAAGAAAACACACACACACACACACACACACACACAAAAGCAAATCATCACAGAATGATTCTGAGTAAAATGGGAGCATAGCAGCAAATATAAATAAGAAGGGAGTTTCTGCCCACTAGTAAGCCTTCAAGCATATTGCTTACAAATAGCCATTGCTTATTAACCAGTGAACTCGAGGTACTCATTAATTAACCTCTTAGTAAAGAAACCCAGCAGCTGGGCACAGCGAAACACGCCTGTAATCCCAGCACTCAGGGAGGAGAGGCAGGCAGGTCTCTTGAGTTCGAGGCCAGCCTGGTCTACAAAGCAAGTCAAGGCTCTGCAGAGAAACCCTGTCTCGAAAAAAACAAAAACAACAAAACAAAAATCAGCCAACATTAACCATGTGATGGATGGCTTCATCCGTGATGACGCAAGTCCTGTCACCCTGATGTGATAGAGTGAGGAAAACACAGCCTTACTTCTACAGCATTCCTTGCAAAGAATGACAAGCTTGCATCTCAGAAAGATATCAGACTAACTTAGACCAGAGGACAACTGCGTGGTTAAGGACTACCTGACCTGTCCCGGATTAAAGGAAACAAAAATTTTGGAGACAGTAGTGACCATTTGAAGGAGGCCTGTGGATGGGGTGGTTTTATTGAGTCACTGTTGGTTGCCTAGAGACTGTGGCTGTGCACGTGAGAACACACAGATTTCGGTTCATTTTCACACTGAAGCACCAAGAGGTCATAGTTCATTGTCCACACAGTTGCTACAAGAGGATGAGAAATACTCTCCTCCTTCCCATGAGTGTGTGTTTGTGTGTGTGTGTGTGAGAGAGAGAGAGAGAGAGAGAGGGGATGCTGAGATAAAGTCTCACTGGGATAGCCTAGGCATTCACTGAACTTTCCATCCTCCTGCCTCAGCCCGTAGAGTGCTAGAATTATAGACTCTCATCACCGTTCACTTTGTTTTGCTTTCATATTGTTTTGGTTTTTGGAAACAGAGTCTGTGCTAGTTAGTTTTGTCAACTTGATACAAACCTAGACATGTCTGGCAGAGGGGAATCTCAATGGGGAGATTTGCCTCCCTGAGATTGGCTTGTAGGCTATTTGTTGGGCATTTTCTTGATGAATGATTGAAGTGGGGGAGTCCAGCTCACTGGAGGTGATGCTACCCATGAGCAGGTGTCCTGGCTTGTGGAAGAAAGCAGGCTGAGCAAGTCATGGGGAACAAGCCAGTAAGCAGTGCTCCTCCATGGTCTCTGCTCCAGCTCCTGCCTCCAGGTTCCTGCTTGAGTTCCTGCCCTGACTTCTCTCAGTGACCTGGTGAGAGTTGTAAGATGAAATAAACCTTTCCTCCCACGTTGGTGATGGTGCTTATCTCAGCACTAGAGGGAAAACTAAGGGTCTCTTTTAGACTAGGTTGGCATTGAACCATTGATCCTGCCTCGGTCTCCCAAGGGCCGAGGCATGCATCATGGCACCCAGCTTACCTGAGGTTATGAGCAGCAATGGGATATGACTTCATAAAACAACTCAGGCTGCTAAGTAGATGTCAGAGTGTAGGGGTAATGGGAGTGCAGCTAGGAATCCGTGTCTGAAAGAAGCTTGGATGCTGGGTACTGGATCCAGTGACGGACAGTGAGTCTCGGGAGGCACACTGAATGCAGGCCTCATGGGCATCCTGATGGATGGGGTTGGGGAATAAGTGAAAGGAAAAAGTGACAGAGGGAAAGTTCAAGGGCAACATGACAGAATTATCCCTAATATTTGGGTGAATGATGAGGAGATCATATCATTTCAAAGAAACTGGGGAGCCTCGGGTTTTAAAAGACATAAGTAGAGAAAAGAAATGCTAATTAGGCCGTGTGTGTGTGTGTGTGTGTGTGTGTGTGTGTGATGATCTATTAAACATCAAAGGAAAAATGGTAAGTAGGCGTTGGGCCCTCCTGGGGCCATTATCAGATTTGGAGAGAAATAGCCCGAAGTCATCAGGTTTAGGTATCGTTGAAAGCCATGGGTGGGGTGAGATCACTGCAGGCTTGGAGGGGCATCTGACAGAATTGTGTGACCTCAGCACTCAAAGGGAAAAGAACAGTAAAATGATGAGTGAAGAAGAAACAGTTTTTCAGAAAGAGCTAGAACTTGTCTCACGCTGGTCCATCTGTCAAATGCTTTTAACAGGGAAACAAAAACGAGGGAGGACTAAGCATGGCTTTGAATTTGCCAAAGTGGGAGTCAGCAGTGACCTTGACAAGGGAAGTTCCAGAGAGTGGTGGAGGGACAAACTAGAATTTCTGTGGCTCAACAGAAAATGCAAGGCAAGGAGTTACAGTATCTGGGGGAGACATACAACTTCATCGTGGCCCTGAAGTGAGAGATGGGACAGCAGGGGATGCCCTAAGTCAGGGAAGAGCTTTATCTGCTTTTAAATATGATGACACTTTCCTTTCCATCAATAAGAACTGTCCTGTTGGGAGAGGATGAGGAGAAGGCAGCCGGGACGAAGTCCTTGAGAATGTGAGAAGCAACCACACCCAGAGCACAAGCGGCAAAGTGAGCCAGAGAATACGAACTTGCCTCGTGTTCATTACCTATCTGTTGAAGGATTTGGCAGTGTTTGATTTTCCAGACAGCTTTGGGTATCCTTGCATATTCTTGGATCAACTTAGTGTCGTACTGGAGGACAAATTCTAAGTAATATCTTTCTTGGACAAAAGATCGAAATAGCCAGGCATAGCCATGTTTGTAATCCTATTTGTAATCCTAACATGTGAGAGGCTGCTACAGAAGGATCTTGAGTTTAAAATCAGGCTGGGCTATGTAGCAAAACTCTTTCTTAAAAAAAAAAAAAGAAAGAAAGAAAGAAAAAGAAAAGAAAGCTACGTGAAAACATTAGGTGGTGGCTCCTGCCTTTAATCCCAGCTCTTGGGAGGCTGAGGAAGGAGGATCTCTCTGAGTTCCAAGGCCAACTTGGTCTACAGAGCGAGTTCTAGGACAGCCAGAGCTACACAAAGAAACCCTGTCTTGAAAAACGAACAAACAAGCAAAATTTGTCTACCAACTTCTCTGTTTTACTTGAATAAATTTATGTATGTACTTATTTTTAGCAATGGGTGTTTGGCCTGGGGCCTTATTTGCGCTAAGCTGGTGTCTACTTCTGAACTGTTCCCTCAGAACACTTGACCTTTTTTTTTTTTTAATTGATCTGGGGGCCATGGAGAGATACCTCAGCTGATATCAGCGGCTCTGGATTCAATGCCCAGGACTCACATGGCAGCTCCCGCAGTCTATAACTCCAGTCCCAAGGGACCCAACACCCTCTTCTGGCCTCTGTGGGCACTACAGGCACATGGCGTACAGACACACATGCAGGGAGAACACCAATACACATCAGAAATGATGACATCACTATTATAAAAACAATGATGACCTGGGAAACACCAGTTGTGTCTATCTTAGTCTATTGCCTGTGTCTCACATTACTGGCGTTAGCTGTTCAGTTTCTCTTCTTTCCACCTGTTTTGTTTGGTTTCGCTTTTGAAGTGGAGCCTGTCTACATAGCCCTGGCTGTCCTGTACCTCACTTTGTGGACTAGGCTGGCCTTGAAACTTTAGTCATTTTTGATGCTTCATCTTATACTACCAGGCCAGAAATCTGGGTCTAGAGGTGTGCGAACCCTGGTGGGCTGGTGTTATAAGAAACCCCGATAGGGTTTCCACAGAGGTGGGGGGGGGGGTCTCTGTGATCTCAGGGTCAGCCTGGTGGACATCCGGAGCTAACACCTCACACTGCCTGGCACTTGCAGGTTTTAAATCCTTGCCATGAAAGCCACAGACTCCAGTGGATTTCAGGGGTGGGTTGCATTATTAGGTCACGTGGCAAAAAGAGGGCCACAGCATGAGAGGGGCTGCTCAGGCAAGGGCCTGGTTTTGACATGTTTCAGAAGCCTGTGGCCATGCAGAGATTTGGCAGCCACGCTCTTAGCGGATAATTTACCTTTTGTGAGTGAATCCTGGGGTTCTCTTAGATCATAAGCATCTCATCTCTGTTCTCGGGTCTTAGCATCCAGAGAAGCTGGCTGGAGTACAGGCTGTCTGCCAAAGGAGACTTAGCTGGTCTAGATTCGGGGCAGGTGAGCCTTTTCAGCTGCTGGATGCTGGGTCTGGCTGTTTGGACTGGCTGGACAGGGAGGGCGCAGGAAAGAAAAGCGTGTTTCCCTCTGCCATTGGCTGCTGTGGTTCAGTTTCTAGGAAGGTCTTGAGACATGTAGGGACATAGATGGCAGGGACTGGGATATAGACATTTTTTCCCTCTTTTGAGGGGCTTTTCTTTTTCTTTGGTGGTCAGTGGTGTGCGTGTGTGTGTGTGTGTGTGTGTGTGTGTGTGTGTACGCAACGTGTGTCTGTATGGGTAGTATTGGGAATTGATCTAGGACCTCTCACATAATAGTTAGGTACTTAGTGCCACAGAGATACATCTGTCATCCTTTTGTGTGGGTGCTTTCTGAGACAGGGTCTCGCTAATGTAGACACAGGCCTTGAACATGCTAGCTTCCTGCCTCAGCTCTCTGGAGTAGCTGGGATTACAAGCCTGGATGCTCTTCTCTTTAAACATGATTACTGACAGGGTCTGTGGAGTTTTTATTTGCTTGTTTGTTTTTATACTATACTGAGATGCAGTTTCACTGAGGCTGGCCTTGAACTTGTGATTTTCTCTTGCCTCAGCCTCCAGAGTACTGGAATTGCAGATGTGCACACTGTGGCCGATTCGAGTAGCGTGTCTGAGGGAAGATGGAAACAAATGTTGTCATCTAGGCTTTCGCTGAAAGTTTCCTTGATTTTTAAAGATTGTTCCACCATAAATAACTTCAGCACGCTCTGACGTCATCTCAGTGTGAACTCCTCAGTCCTCACGCCAGTCAAGCCCATCTTTGATCAGTCATGCTGGGTTTCCATCATGGTGGTTTCCGGATATGACACAAGTGTTTGTGGGGAGTGGGGCAGCATTGTTGGTGGTGGTGGTGGTGGTCGTGGTTTTAGACAGTCTCATACAGCCCAGACTTGCTGTGTAGCAAAGGATGGCCTTGAACTCCTGATCTCCCTGCCTTTACCACCCAAGTGATGGGATCACAGGTGAGCCACCGTGCTTGGCTATTAACGTGTGCCAAGATGGGAAAAAGTACAAGAAGTTGCCCCTGTGAGAGTCCCCTCCTATATCGTCCCTCAGTGGAGTTACCCGAGATGCGGCCTCCGGCATTTCATAAGCGCCCTTGACACAGCACTCACCTCAGTGCAGCTACATTACACGCAAATATGCTTGAACTGGGCCACGCTGTACCAGCGGTGCCAGAGCTCACTGCTCTGCGATTACGGCGCTTTTGTGGCTCGTGTGCCTCTGAGGCCTAGAAACCCAAGAGCCTCCAGGGACACGGCCCACACCCCTGCCCGCTCTCACTGCCGTTGCTGCTGCTTGCATACTGACTTCACCGGCTACAGTGGGCCCTCCCTCTGGGCCAGCTCTGCTTACAGATTCTGTGCGCCAAACTGGTTTTCAGATGTCATTGAACTACCACTGGGTTGCGCTTGTTCCAAGGGCAGCCATTAGCAGACGCAGAACCTAAGATCTGTTTCTCCTCCAGATGTAGGTTTGCAAGCCTGCTGGCCTACAATGCCTGTGTTAGCTCTCTACCAGCTCACCCCAGACTTGTATTTCAGTATCAGCCCTTACGGTATGTGTGTGTGTGTGCCTGCATGTTTGTGTGTGTGTGCGTGTGTTTGTGTCTGTCTGTGTCTCTGTGTGTCTCCGTGTGTGTGTCTTTGTGTTTGTGTATGTCTGTATATGTCTGTGTCTGTGTGTGAATAACAATGATAACTGAAGAAAAAGAGGTGATGATTTCAAGAGGGAACAAGGGTTGGGGTTACATGGGCGGAAGGAAAGGGGTTGGAAGAAATGATGAAATTATCTTTAGTTTACAAAGAAAAGGCAGCTATAATGTGGCTGATACCTGGCCTGCCTCCTAGTCTTCATTAGCAAGGAGCCCAGCTGCTCTCCTCTCCAGTGTTCCCATTTTTATTGCTTCTGATCAATGCTTGTTTGGCTTTCTCCAGGTTATAAATATCAATTTCATGTGGCAGGTTTTCTCATTCATCTCCTTCGGAGTCCGTTTTGCAGGGAGTTTATGTTGAAAGAAATGCCAGCCCATAGCACTCTGCAACCCAGGGTGTGTGTGAAAGCTTTACTAAAATTCGTGGTTATTTCATTTGTTTGCTCTTAAAAAACCAGGCGTAATCCTGTAGCCTGAGTTAGCTTGTAACTCACCATAAAGTCCACGCTAGCCTCAGACGTGAGCGATTCTTCTGCCTCAGCCTCCCTCTTACTCCCCTCAGCTGGGAATATAGATATTGAGCCTGCACGCATTCCCACCCCCTCTCCTTTCTGTGTGTGGATACGTGTGTATGGAAGCCAGAGGTCAAGATTAGATATTGTTGTTCTAGTTTCTCTCACATTTTCTTAGTTCTTGAGGCATAGTCTCTTGCTGAATGTAGGACTCAGGAATTTTGCTGATCTCCTGACCAGCAAGCCCAGAGATCCTTCTGTTTCCCAGCTCTGGGATTATACAGGTATGGACCACAGCATCTGGCAGTGGCTGCTTCTTCCTCCTCCTCCTTCTGTCTGAGTGCTGGGGGTCAAAGTTAGGACTTTACCTTTGGATGCAAAGCACTTTACTTTCGAGTCATCTCCCCAGCCTTCCCCAACTTTTGTTGAGATAGGATCCAGCCTCCCCCATCTTGAACTTGTAGGACCAAAATCAAGAGCTCCCTCTGCCTCAGCCTTCTGAGCAGCTAGGACCACAGGAGGCTATCATCTGATGTTTACACAGAGCTTTGGATATAACTGCTGTAAAATGACTCCAGGCATTACAGCTCATGTCTCTAATCCTCTCGCACTTGGGAAGCTGAAGCATGAGGTTCTCAAGTTCTGGGCCACCCTAGGCTACAGAGTGAGATCTCAAAGCAGTAACAAAAACCATCAGAAAATAAAATGGTCCTGGGGCTTGAGTGTACCTCATGATAGCGTTCATGAAGCCTTGAGTTGCATCCTCTGTAAAAACAGAAGAAAGGAAAGAAGGAGGGAGGGAGAAGGAGAATTCTATATGAAAGAATGTGGGTTCATA
Source organism: Rhombomys opimus (assembly GCA_010120015.1). Lineage (NCBI taxonomy): Eukaryota > Metazoa > Chordata > Mammalia > Rodentia > Muridae > Rhombomys > Rhombomys opimus. The sequence continues at coordinate 1,173,694 of REGO01000542.1, forward strand.
GAAAAGAAACTAAGGTTAATCTAGGTGGTGATGGCACATGCCTTTGATCCTAGCGCTTGGGAGGCAGAGGCAGGAAGATCTCTGTGAGTTCAAGGCCAGCTTGGTCTACAGATGGAGTCCTAGGATAGCTAGGGCTACACAGAGAAACCTTGTCTTGAAAACAAAAACAAACAAAAGAAAGAAAGAAAGAAAGAAAGAAAGAAAGAAAGAAAAAAAGAAAGAAAGAAAGATTATATTGCCTTAGAATGAGCTTTTGTGGATCTTATGGCACTGCCATACAGACAGCACAACAGGCCCCAGAGAGCCAAGAGAGAGCCCTCGGCGAAGGAAGAGATTCCACACATGTGACCTAGCCTACATGGCCAAAGCCGCTAAGGCAGGTACCATGTAGACCACCCAGTTATCCTGTGTCTGGTAGAAGAACCATCAAAAGCCAAAGTGGAGGGGAGACCCTCTCTGGGGTTCCACGGCCACATCACAAATTGCTGGTCAACTCTCCACAAGCTACAAACTGAGGGGTAGAGGAGAAAGCAGAACCTGCTATCAGGAAGAGAGGGAGGAAGGAATGAAGAAAGGAAGGGAGGGAAAGAGGAGGAAAGAAGAGAGTGAGGGAGGGAGGAAGAGAAGGAGGGAGGAAGGGAGGGGGATGGAACCGAACCTTGTCCTACATTTGGGAAAGTTCTACCCAAATGCAGTAAGAAGGCAAGGTGACTCCTTTGAGATACTCTGGTGGCATTGCTATGACAGGGTGTCTTAGTTGCCTTTCTGCTGCTGTGATAAGACATCATGGTCAAGGCAGCTTATAATGTGTTTAATTTGAGCTTACAGGTTCAAAGAGTTAAAGTTCATGATGGTAGAGTGTTGGTATAATGTTCTTTTGGAATGTATATACCTTACCCTTGTTCATTCAAATGCTGATTTCTTTCCCCCACTATCTGGTTTCAATCTGGATATTGCATTGTGATACTTATTCTAAGCATCACCTGTCTCAATTTTGTGTAAACATGACACCATTTGTTCTCTAATTTGTCAGTTAAAACAACCAGCCACAATGTTGAGCAATGGAGAGGATAGGGTGGGACATCCTGGTTCAGGGTGGGAGGAAAGGAAGGAAGCAAGAGGAGAGGAAGGAGTAGGAGGGAGAGGGGAGGAGAGGGGAGGAGCTGGGGGAGAAGAGGAGCAGAAGCTGGGAGAGCAGAGGCAGGGGGAGAGGTCTTGGAAGATGTGGAGAAATGAACCAGACCTAAGATATCACTAAAAGCAAGTATAATGGGTGAATCTGAATGGGAGGAAACTATGCTGGCTTGGAGGTTTAGAATGGAGTAACTATTGCCCAGCATTGTGTTCTAGGTTAATTAAATAAATCCTAGTCTCTGTGTGGTGATTTGGGTATACATCTGGTTTAGGATTAACCACAGCTTTACTAGCAGATATATCAGTAGTAAAAATTTAATGTAAAACACAACAGTGGCGCAAAGGCTGGCAGCAGGAACTTCTGTAGGCTTACATCTTGATCCCCAAGCTCCATGCAGAGAGACAGACAGACAGACAGACAGACAGAGACAGAGAAACAGAGACACAGAGTGACAGAGAGGGACACAGGGAGAGAGAGAGAAAGAGGAAAGAGACTGGGAATTATGTGTCTTTTGAAACTTCAATGCCTATCCCCAATGACACACCTCCTCCTACAAGGCCACACCTCCTAATCCTTCCCAAACAGTTCTACCAACTGGGAAGCAAGCCTGTGGGGCCATTCTCATTCAAACCACCACACAGGACAACTAGAGAAGGCTGGACTTGGGAAGACCCTTGAGAAGCCGTAGCCAAAATGCAGTCAACAGATGGTGACAGAAGAGGATGGTGTGTCTGGCACACCACCTGGGGAACCTCAGAGAGCCTGTGACACAGCCTCTCTCTCAGCCTTCACATTTCCTGCTTGAATGGATGTATCTATCCATCCATTCATGCCTATCATTCAGAGAAATTAAAAAAGCAACCCCCCCCAAGTAAAGACCACATATGTCACTACTGTTTTAATTTTCTTTGAGAACATCAGATAAAAAGAAAAAATGTTACTTTTGTTTTAATTTTATTAATTTGGGCATTTTATTCCAGATCTACAATGTACTCAAAGCTGCAGCTGGATATGGTGGTCAGGCTTGTGGTCACAGACGCTCGGGAACTCGAAGCAGAAAGATTGAAAGGCCAAGGCTTGGACCACAGAGTGAATTCAAGGAAAGCCTGGGCAACAATAAGATTCGTCTCAATCTAAACATCACTCAAAGATGGAGTATATATGTTGGTGGTAGAGTGCTTACATGGCATGTACATTTCAATCCCTGAGGTAGAGGGAGGCAGGGAGAAAGGAGGTGAGGGGGGGGGAGAGAGGGGGTGCAGAGAATGAATAGAGGAGGAGGAAGAGGGAAAGACAAGAGGGCATATGAAAAATTCTGGGTTCTACCCTAAGCACCAAATACAATTCAAAATGAAAGTGAGCATTATAACAAATTGGAAGCCATCTTTGATTCCTCAGTCCCTGCTTCTCGTGTCCAAACAGTCAGCAAATGCTGGGCACTCTTCAAGGGGAGTGTCACATCACCTTCCTTGTCACACTCAACGCTCAGATCACACCATCTTCTCCTTCAGAAGCCCTGAAAGACCTTGGCCCAACAGCTTTGGCCTGTAACCCCATGTTCAGGGGCTGCTGCAGGAGGATTTTGAGTTTGAGATTAGCTTGGCTTACATAGCAACACTATCTCAAAATGAAAAAGAGGGAGAAAAGAGGCTGACAATCCACAGAACAGAAAGTTTTTGAAAGTGGGGATTTTGTTTATTTTGTTTGTTTGTTTGTTTGTTTTGCTGGGTTTAGAAAGAAAAGAAAGGAGAGAAAGAAAGAAAGAAAGAAAGAACTGTGGTGCTGTGAAGCAGAGCCTTGCACACTGTGCTCAGATGCCGATTTCTGTGCTGGAGATCCATCTGGATGTAGCCCGGATGTGGGTTTTGTAATTTCTGTGAAGAATCTCTCAGTGTTGTGTAAAAAATCGCTCCCCAGTTATCTCTGATTGGTTAATAAAGAAGCTTACGAGCCACTGACTGGGCAAAAGAGACAGGAAGCAGGACTTCCATTCCCAGTCAGGGTCTCAGAAAAAGAGAGGGCGTGGTGAGAAGGAAGAGGAGGAGGTGGCTATCAGGAGTTCGCCGTGAGGACAGAGAGATACACGGAAGGCCAAGGCAAGACTAAGCTGGCAAGTAAATGGGCAAATGGCTGAGAGGTAGCCAAACCAGCATAACTGGGTTAGAATAAATGAATTCTGCCTGGTTAAAGCTTGTTGAATAAATCTGATAGGTCTCTGTGTGATTATTTGGGAGCTAGAGCTTGTAGCAGAAAAAGGTCCCCACTAAATACCACCATTCTACACTTGTACATGCTTGGCATACTGTTGCGAGCGCAATTCAGAGGCAACTCATTTTAAAACATGAAAATGACACATGCCTGCTCCTAGACTGCTGGTGTTTTAAAATGTGTAGCCAGATGTGGTGGAAGACACCTGTAACCGCAGCACGAGGGAGCCTGAGGCAGGAGGATTGTGCTGAGTTTGAGTCTAGCCTGGAGTACTTTGTTAGGTTCCACGGGAGTCTGGGCCACACCGAAAAACCCAGTTTTCAAAAAAGACAAAAAAAGGGGGGGGAGGGAAGAAAAGAAAGAAAAGATTAGATTAGGAGCTAGGTGTGCTAATCTCAGCCCTCGGGGAGGCAGAGGCAGGTGGATCTTTGTTAGTTCCAGGCCAGTCTGGTCTACAAAGGGAGTCCAGGACATCCAAGACAGCCAAGGCTACACAGAGAAACCCTGTCTCAAACACACACACACACACACACACACACACACAGAGAGAATACTAGATTAAAAATTTACCCTTGGATTTGTTCCATGATTTTGCATGCTGAACTGCTAATTAAGATGGTTACCTTGGTAACAGCAACGTCAAATGACAGCTTTTACAATTCTGACCCATGGAGGACTGTCTTAAAGTAACCCAGCAGCAATGCACAAAGGCTACTAAAATTTTTAATATATCCAATCAGAATTGTCTATCAAGGGGCTGGGGAGGTGACTCACCAGGTAAAGAGCTTGCCAGGCAGGTAGGTACGAGAGCTGGTCTGGATCCTCAATACCCACATAAAAGCTAAGCACTGTGACCCGAGCACTCAGGAGACAGAGACGGGGTCCCCGAGATGAGCAGGCTGAGCAGACAAGCTGGAGTGAGTGAGTTTCAGTTTCAGTGAGAGATCCTATTGTAAAAATAAAGTGCAGAGCAATGATGGAAGACACCCAAAGTCAGCTTCCGGCCTTCACAGGCATGCACACATGTGGTCACATGAAGCTGCTTGCACACATGCCAGCATGCATGCACAACCACACACAAATACATAGGCCACATGGTAGTTTCAATAGATACCCAGGAGCCATCAAAGGCAGGCAGGAGACACAGCTTTTCCTCGTATCACCTGTGTGGGAGAGGCCACATGCTGTGAGGGTAGAGCTCCCCCCTCAGCTAATCCTCTCTGTGCACCTCAAGTGCAGAGCCATAGGCTGAGCCCATGTTCTGTCAAACTCAGACTCACAGAGAGCCATGACAGTAGGTCTGTCTTAGAGTGAACCATCCTCCATTCGAGGGTGACGACCCGGGGTGGTGATTCTCACCCTTCCTAATGCTTCGGCCTTTTAATCCAGTTCTTCATGTTGTGCTGACCTCAAACCACAAAACTATTTCCATTGCTACTTCTTAACTGTAATTGCGCTACCGTTATGAATCATAACGTAAGTATCTGTGCTTTTCAGTGGTCTCGGGCAACCCCTGCCTGTCCTGTGGGCTGAGGTTCAACCTCCTGATAATAGGCCTTTCAGTTACAAAAGCCCTCAATATCTTCAGCCTTCTACTTATCCCTGAGTTTATCCTTCCTTCCTTCCTTCCTTCCTTCCTTCCTTCCTTCCTTCCTTCCCTTCTTTCTTTCTTTCTTTCTTTCTTTCTTTCTTTCTTTCTTTCTTTCTTTCTTTCTTCCTTTCTTCCTTTCTTTCGTCTCATATACTCTACAGTGACCTTGAACTTGCTATGGGTCAAGGGTGACTTTGAACTTGCTATGTGTTAGGGGTGACCTTGAACTCCATGATTCTGAGTCATCTCCACTTCTCAGGTGTTGGGTTTACCACACCACATTTATGAGGTGCTGGGGGACCAAACCCACAGCTTTGGGCATGTTAGACGAACACTCAGCTGAGTAAAGTCTGAGAGTCTACTCTGTGTTTCATCCTTCCTCCCCCTTATAGACCTATCCAGACACCGACTCCCTTCTCTGAGGGTTTTCTTGTTGTTGTTTGTGTTTGTTTGGAGACAGGGCCTCGTGTTCTAGCTGCCTTTCTTTCTCTCTTTAAAACAATAAGATGGCTTTACTGTAGTGAGCTCACCTATTGAAACATCACACGGCCAGATTAAAGTAGCCAGCCACTGCAGCACTTGCTGAGGCCCCGACTCTGTGCTTACAATTTTACACTGTTACCGTCAACCTCGTTCTAATGGAACGTGTCCACCAACACAAACACAGCGAGGAAAAACTATGACAGAGTTGAAACTAGAAAAACATTTAGCTTTTTGGGTCCTCTTTCACCAGTCAGGCCCTTTCGCCGGCATTTAGTGGGAAGGACGGAAGGTCTCCAGTCTTGAGCTTGCCGTTTCGAAAGCGGGACCTTGAACTTCTTATACCCGAGCCTCTACCTCCCAAGTGTGCCACCACTCCAGAACAGGTCCTGGGACATCAAGAAAGGGTCTCACGCGTGCTGGGCAAGTACTCCAACACCTGACCCATATCCCGGCCCCTAGCTCATGCCTGTAAGTCCCATCACGCCCAGGAGGTGTTTGTAAATAACTGCTGTGTCTAATGCTCAGACTGACTGTCCGAATCATTCTTCTAGAAATGAGCAGGGTTGTGAACCCTGGTTTTTACTCTAATACATGGCATCTGTGCCAAAACACTATTCCAAGAATACGGCCTCCGGTTCCAAAGTTGATTTCGTGGGTGTGTGTTTTCAAACAGGTTCCCTGTCACCCAGGCTGGCTTGAAGCTGCTGAGCATTTGCTCAGAGCGTGTTTTTCCAGGCCTAATCAGGTGGAGTCTCCCAGCCCCTCCAGCTATGGCTTCCTACCCAGTTCAGCACACACCCGCGAGCGAAGAGCGCCCCCTGCTGCTAGGGAGCCGTTGGTGCCGCAAATCGAAGCCACAAGCCGGCCCTCACCTGTCTGTCTTTTGGCGGTGGAGTAGGTGTGCTCGCTGCCACAGGCTGGCACGAAGCTGATCCCGGCAGGGGGCCGGAAGGCTGGCTGCTGTTGACAGACTCTTCTTTCCCCATTAAGCCAACCCTTTAAAACCTCGCTCTCCTCCCCAGAGGCTAGAAGAAACATCAGCCCTGCCCACACGCCCTTCATGACGCATCAGACTGATTTCTGGAGGTATTTCTATCCCTGATCTCAAGCTGTACAACAGAGCAACAGTAATAAAAACTGCATGGGACTGGCATAGAAACAGAATGGTTGATGACAACTAAGATTTGCCATCACACTCCAACGTGGGGACTCACGGGTGGGCACTAAGAGTCTGTCACGCCCACTGGAATGCTGGGTAAGGGCATCAGGGAAGCTCCATGCTGGGTCTCCCTGTGCCCATAGCCTGTCTTTTCACTGCCGGCTACCTCAACCTTGGGGTATGTGCGACCACCTCAGAATCTTTACACAGGCCCACAACGATGGAGGAGCAGCATAAATTAAGAGTCCTCTGCAGTGAAGCTGAGAAAGGCGTCCAGGTTGAACCCATTGAGGGCTGGAGGGAAGCACAAATCGACAGGCCCCCGAAGTAGCCGTGACATGAGGAGGAGCAGGGTGGAGAGAAGGTAAGGGAGGGAGAGGGAGAAGCAGCAGCAAGACGAGGTCAGCTGTCCCGTATTCTGCGGCATTACAAAAAAGACATTTCTGTTGCTGATAGAACAACACGTGGTGAAATGTGCGTGTGTGTGTGTGTGTGTGTGTGTGTGTGTGTGTGTGCGCGCGCGCGCACATGAGTGCAGGTATTCTCTGAGGCCCGAGACATTGCTCCCTTGGAGCTGGCCATCACTTCCTGTCTCCAGGTATCTGCAGCCACATCAGTCCTCTGGCTTCAGGGATGATGGCAGCAGCCACTGGAACTGAGTGGAAGGGCTCATTTTTCTCAGCTTAGTTTTGTCTTCAGCAAGCATAAATCCGGGGTATGTGTGCATCTCTGGCACTGACGTTCAAAGGGAAGGAGGTGCCTCTGGCCAGGGTGAGCCAGGAAGATGCTCAACAGCATCCTTTCTTCTTCTTCTTCTTCTTCTTCTTCTCCTCCTCCTCCTCCTCCTCCTCCTCCTCCTCCTCCTCCTTCATCTTTTTCTTTCAAGACAGGGTTTCTCTGTATAGCCTTGGCTGTCCTGGACTTGCTGTGCAGACCAGGCTGGCCTTGAACTCACATCAATCTGACTGCCTCTGTCTCCCTGAGTGCTGGGATAACAGGCATGTGCCACCACGCCCGGCTGACAGCCTCCTTTATCCTTCCAGTAAGCGATGCAGGCTGTAAAAACGGCAGGTCTGTGAGCATAAAATACGAGCGATTCCGTAAAAGACACAACAGAAATGGTGCAATGCTCACATGTGGAGGACACTGTGAGCGATAATCCCGCCAGGATTGTATCTGACCGCGCGGCCTCTGGGAGGCAGACAGCATTTATAATGCAGGGACTCAGAGGCCCAGCAGGTCGTTGCTTCAGAAACAACTCCAAAGCTCTTGGCAGTGCCTGTCTATTCTCCAGGGCTCCCTTAAAATATTGCTACATGATGCAAATGAAAACTCTTTTCCCTGATTTGCTTTCAGAGTTGTCCGGAAAAGCTGTAGAAGAAATTCTGGGGTAAACTGCGGTATCACCTTATGGGGCAGCCTCATCTGTAATATTAGACCATCACCACCAACTCACATGCAGATGGTATCCCTGGATGCCCCAGACTGTGCTGTCCTGAGAGGAGAATGAGAGCTGCCCCCAGAGGAGAGTGAGGGTCCTGGCAGGACACTCCCGCTCAGAACAGCTCAGTGTCTGAGACAATTACTGTTGTTATTGTTTAGGTGAACACAGGAAATGATGGGGTTCAGCGTGGCCTCTTCGTCCTTACATGCCGTGATTTGTTTTCCCTTTCCCCTGTCTCCTCCGCTGGCTCCTTTCCTTCCCTCAGCTCGTCCAAGCTTCTGGTTTCTTCTTAAACGTACCGCTTACCCTCTCTCCCACCTCTCTACCTACCTCCCACCCCCTTACATCTCTGTCTTCCCTCTCCCACTCCCCCTAGTTTTATGACTTACAAACAAACATATATGAGTGCATATACATATATATACACACACACTATAATTTTAAGTCTCTGTGTATGAAGAAGCACGCATTCTTTCTGCATCTGGCTTATTCTGGCTTAACATAAGGATTTCCAGTTACATAGATTTTTCTTGCAAAAGTGTCATAATCTCATTTTTCTTTATGGCTGCGTAAAAACTGTGGCTACTAACTGTGTCCTGACCTTTGCAGAGTAGAACCAGTCCTTCCCCAGGTAGATGTTCTTAATCTAGCCTCCTGCCTTCAGCCCTCCACTCCTGCCAATGTTTAATGCTCTGGAAATCTGTATGGCTCTGTCTGCGGTGTCTGCCTCGCAGACGCTCCCGGGAACTGGTGGCGCCGCAGCGCCCCCTGCCGGCAAAGTCTCAGAGGCTCCTTCTAGGTTGGACAGGACTCAGGGCGTTCTATCCTTGGCCCTGAGAAATACGGAGTTTTAAACCAGATGTCTTGGTTGAGGCCAGTAATCCCATTACTAAGGAGATTTAGGCAGGAGGATCACGAGTTCAAGCAAGTCTGTGTTGCACGGCCAGGCCCTATCACATACAAACAAAATCATGGAGTCCACCACCATTGTTCTTTGGAGGGAGACCTACAAAGAGATGTCTGTTTCCTTCTGCTTCTCTGACTCTTTCATCTCCATCAGGATTTCACTGTGAGATCAAATGTCAATGACACCAATACAGACGTTTAGAGGAGGCTCCAAATGGGTGAAAGGATGGCAGAAACGTTGAGAGACAACTCTAGGACATTGTCACTTGAAGGATTCCTTACTGTGGCTGCACTAGAGGGACAGGAGAAACTGGGAGGCATTCAGCAAACTGTAAGACCCTCGCGGGGGTTAGAAGTGATCGAGTGGTCTCCACGCTGGACACCCAGCCCAGAGCCGAGCATGCGCAAAGCATGTTTCCCCCCTCCCCCGGGTTTATTTCTGAAAAAGTGTTTTCATTTCTGATTTTTTAGGTGTGGGCATGCAAGCATCATTCTTCAGAACTCTCATCATTTCTCCTTTGAGAAAGGTCTTTCATTGGCTGGAGAGCGCCAGTTCCTCTAGGTTGATGGGTCAACAAGCTGGAGGGATTGTCCTGTCTCAGCCTTCCCAGTGCTGGGTTCATAGTATCGCCGCGCCTGCCGTTTTTATGTGGGCTCTAGAGGGTTGAACTCACGTCTTTGTACTTGCAAGGCAGCTGAGCCATCCACCCCAACCCTGAAACTTGTTCTTTAAGTTGCAATATGTTATTATTACTTTTATGATTTACTTTCTCCAAACCTTCCTATTTTCTGTTTTGTTTCTTTGATTTTTTTTTTTCTATTTTGAGATACCATCTCAAATTGGCCAGACTTACTGTGTAACTAAAAATGATCTTGAATTCCTGATTCTCCTGCCTCCATTTCCAAGTATGGGGGTTACTGTTCTGAGCTGTTCTAGCCTTTTCTTTTCATTTATTGATTGATTAGTTGATTGATTTTTGGGTTTTTTGAGACAGGGTTTCTCTGAGTAGCCCTGGCTATCCTAGACTTGATTTGTAGACCAGGCTGGCCTTGAACTCACAGAGATCGTCTGCCTCTGCCTCCCAAGTGCTGGACTAAAGGCCTGTGCCACCACTCCCCGCTGCTTTTCTTAACTACCCCCCCCCCATTTTCTGTATTCCTGTGTCTACTTGTCATTTTCTACTTTCTTCTTTAAAAGGATTCTTTTCTAAGCTGGGCAGGGTGGTGCCCTCCTGTAATCATTTGAGAAAGAGGCAGGAGGATCAGGAGTTCAGATGCAGCCTCAGTGGGAAAGCAAGACCGAGGGCATTCTGGACTCTAGGAAATCCCATCGAAAAAAATAAAATTTGAAAATTTAAAATTGTATTTAAATATTTTCCATTCCTCCTTCACTTAGTTTACTACACATATTTTCATTTACATTCGTTGACTTCATTTTGAAATTCAGTATCCAAATCTTTCTCATCTTGGCTCGTCTCTGAATTTTCACTCGTATGCCAGTACTTGTGAGGCTAGGACGCTCTGACTGAACAGAACGCCGGGTACATCTCCCTGAATCTGTTTAAAGGACCTCCTCTCTGTGGTCAGGGTGTGGCTCAGTTGGCAGGGTGCCTGCTTGGAAGATGTGAAGCCAGAGGTCCGGTCCCCAGCGCCACACAAACTGGATGGGAGGACGCGAACCTGTCATCCTGGCCACAAAGAGGTGGAGATCGGAGGGTCAGAAGGTCAAGGTCATCCCTGGGTGCAAAGGGGGTTTGAAGCAGGCCTGGAATAGGTAAGATACGGTCACTAAGAAATACATCAGTGAGTCCCCTGGCTGCGTTCTCTCGGCACTTCGGATCCCTGTGACCTTTAGCAGTTCCTGTGAGAACGGGTTGTTTCTAGTTTTCCAACCACTTTCAGTAAAACCTTCATGACCAAAATGGTTTTTCCCTGCTTTTCTTTCCTGCCTTCCTGGTCAAGTCAAGCTGCCCCACTGGCTCTTTACTGCATCTAAAGACCGTTCGGTGGCTGGCAAGATGGCTCAGTAGGTTTGGGGCCCAGCCTGATGACCTGAGTTCAACCCCTAGGACCCACGTGGTGAAAGGGTTAAGCCAGTTCTTCAACGTGTGCACCATGACAAAGACACACACACACACACACACACACACACACACACACACACTTAATAAACAAATAAGTAAATGTTAAAAACAAAACCATTTGACCCTCCCTTGGCCTTCTTAGGTCATACCACTCTGTCTCCATCCTTCTTTGCGTCCCCTTGTTATTTAAGAGAGCCAAAGAGGGAATCAGATAAGTGTTTCCATTCTTACATGCTTTGAACAACTATTGCCTGAGCTGAAATTAACACCCTTTGAGGAGAAATATATAGTTTTTAGAGCACAGTGTTGCAAAAGGGAAGATCAGAGATTTAAAATACGCCTTTTCTATCGAAATTCAGATGTTAATGTGTGGACAGATGGGAGCTAAGAGTATCCATGAGAAGAGTCAGAACCACCACTTTGTGCTTGGGGCTGGCTCATAATCTGCTGCTTTTCACGTTGTGGATTTAAACAATGAACATTTTTCACAGACGGTTGTGTTTTAGTATCTCGAAGAACCAATTAAACACTTATTTTTATCAATGTCTACTTTTTTCAAATGTTTCCGAATTTCCCGAAATCCTTGCTGCTACTTACATTGAACCAGCCTATCAACTCAGATATATGCCAGAGTGTTCCTGGGACAGAAAGATGATTTTGAAAGCCGTCTTGCAAAGCAGGGGGTATAACCTGAAGCCTCATAGCTCCTGGTGCATGGCTGTGTGGGGCTGCGGAAGAGGAAGCGGACATGTCAGCTTTCCCTGTGTCACGGTCAAAGGACGACAAGGCATTTTATATTGTTATACTTCCTTAATTGTTCTTTCTTCTGTGACGCTGAGGACAGAACGCAGGGTCTCTCCTCTGCTAGGAAAGTGCCCTACCGCTGAGCCATACCATCAGCTAGTAGTATAAAACCAAAAGTAAAGCCGGGTGCATTGCTGCACGCCTATAATCCCAGCCCACTGGGAGGCTGAGACGGGCAGATCTCTGGGAGTTCGAGGCCAGCCTGGTCTGCAAAGCAAGTCCAGGACAGCCAAGGCTACACAGAGAAACCCTGTCTCGAAAAACAAGACAAAACAAATCAAAAGTTAGAGGCTGTGTGATTATGTGTGTGTGTATACACGTGTGTGTATACGTGTGTGTATACGTGTGTGTACGCATGCGCGTGTGCTAAGACTGCAAGGTGAGAAATACAATAGGACTTTATGTATTAATCATTTTTAATTTTTGAATGTAGTTATATTTGGCAGGAGTTTCTACCACGGAGCTACATCTCTAGCCCTCTTTTTGTCTTTTTAAAAAACAAAACAAAACAAAACAAAACAAAACAAAACAAAAACTTTAGGACACGGCAATCCTCTTGCCCTGCTGAGTAGCTGGTGTTGCAGGTTTCACTGTCAGGCTCGGATTAGTAATAAAGACGGAGCATACTGTTTCCGTGCTGGTGTGACGAAGCTAGCCCACACCCGGTCCCTCCTCCTCACTCCCACACCCCACTCCCCTGGACAAAACCCATGGCTTGCTTGCTTCCAACAACGCCCAAACTTGACATGCCTCCAAGATTCTCTTCCTCAAATGGTTCCCTCTATTTACAACCCTGAACCTGCCTTACAGTCGTCCCAGCTTGGCATGCATCCAAGACGGCCCCCAAACGGTTCCTCCCCTGAGGTTGATGGCCTGGCCCCCCTTGCCACCAAGTTTTGGGCTGAGACTGGCTTGATGCTAAACCAATGCGCAGACATGGGGGAAGTCCCTCAGCACCAGTCTTCTGTCAGTCAAATTCTACCTCGAGGAGCGGAGAGATAAAACGACAGAGAAGGAAGCAAAAGCCATCGTTGCTGGGAAAGGTTCTGACTGTGGCAGGATGCTCTGCGTCCTGAGAACACCTGCTCAAGGCATTACGGATGCGGTGCTGCCACAGCCTCATGCAGGCGCTAACTAGATCCGATGCGGAACCACTGCTAGGGAAATCACATTAAAAAAAAAAAATGAGTGTAAGGACTGGGGGTGGTGGAGCACACCCGTGAGCTCAGAACCCAGGAGGCTGGGACAGGAGGGCTGGCCTGAGGTCGCAGTCTGTGTGAGCTACAAATCAAGACCCTGTCTCAAGCAGGACAGAAAGGCACAGAGTTGAAGATTTATAGCTTGGGGAAGCGGAAGCCACAGCACAGCAGCAAAGAACTCGTGCACAGGACGGGTCTTATCCAGGCCGCCCCTGATAAGGGGCTGCAGCTCCGTTTTGTCCCAGTGACATCATCTGGGTCTGTTTCCTCAAGGATAACACTGTGACTCAAACAATTCCGTGCGATGCAGGCAGGGCAGGCTAACAGAGTGAGCTATTGCCTTTTTGGCTGTAGTCCTGCTTTTGAAACCCACTGTAAAGTCCACCCTGGATATTTTATGGTTTCTGGGAAGCTATTTCTTCAAATTTCATTCTAAAGTTCAATAAAAACATTACATAAGATTATTATTATAATTGTTATTGCTATTATTATTATTTTAAGGAAAGCATTCCATGGAGATGGCAGGTGAGAAGCTGTCAGGGCACAAAGGATGTTTGCTGGGCTGTGCTCTGGTCCAGGAGCTCCCTGCAGCATCCGTGTGCATTGTCAGCGGAGCTCTTGCTGCTTTTCACTGAATCGTCTCAGGAGTCAGCTTTTCAGTTGGCTGGCCACTGGACTTGTCAAGCTGAGCAACTTCTCCGATTCCCTCCCGGCAGCAAATACGGAGTCCTCTCTGGGGGTTGAAAATGACTTCGAATCCTTGGAGACCTCGTTGGAACCAAGCAGTCGCTCTGTGCAGCAGCCTCCCCTCCCATAGCCTGTCCTTCCCCTGGATGAGAAGAGTGAGCGAGGTGAAGAAACAGTCATTGGTCCTTTCCTGCCGCTGGGTGGCACAGGGGGCTCCAACAGTGTGCGGACCTACCTTGAACAGGCGCTGTCTTTCCAGACACAAAGGCTAGTCTCTTCCTCCATCTTCCCAGCATGCCCCTGTCTCTGTAGTTGCCCGAGTAGGAACCATCTACGAAATGACCCTATTATGATGTCTATGTAACAAAAAAGTATAAAACCTTGCCGGTAGGCCGAGATGGCTCTGGGAGTAAGGGCGCACAAGAACTCTGAGAGATCTCTGACGTGGCTGAGGGTGTAGTTTGAACGGTACGATGCTTGCCTCGCTCGCACGAAACCCCGGCTTTGCCTGTCAGCATCAGATAAATGGTGTGTGGGAGGTGGAAGTCAGTTCCATAGCCAGCTTCTGGTCAGCCCGGGGCAGGTAAGACTCTATTCTAGACACACTAAACAAAACAATCAAGGACCAACAGAACCAGAGACCCTGTGTAAATTCTCTTCTGGCTCTGTCCGTTTCCCATATGCCCCGCAATAAACATTTAGATATTGAAAACAATTCTTACAAGAGGCAATTTTTTTTTTCTTTTTAAAATGATTTTTTAAAAATTTCCTTTTTTGAGATTATAAAATTAGCTATATCTTCTCCCCTTTCCCTTTATTCCCCTCTACCCCCTTATAACAGTCCTTGCTCTCTTTCAAATTCATCACCTCCTTTTTCATTGTTGTTTTATACATGTGTCTGTATATATACATATGTGTGTATATATGTATACATATATACATACAAGTTACTTGTATATATATGTCACATATATGTATATATATTACACACATACAAACATAAACACAACCTGCTCAGTCTTTATGATGTTGCTTGAATGTGTGGTGTATGTTTTCAGGGCTGACCTTTTGGTTTGCTCTTCCCTGGGTAAAATGAATTTTTCTGCTCTCAGCATTCCTCGGTTGCCTGTAGCTCCTTGTGTAGGGTTGATCCCCGCCCCCCCGTCCACATGAGCATGCCCATTGCCGTCCTTGTTCAGCTCCCGTTTAGGCAGTCATGTTGGTGAGATTTTATGGGTAGAGTTTCTGACATCTCTAGGAGACCCAGGTTCATAGAAACCTCCCTGTCCTCCAGAGCCTACAGTCTGTCTGCCTACTCTTCTGCAGTGACGTCTGAGCCTTACAAGGAGGGGTGTGAAGTAGCTGTATAAGTTGGGGTCAGGCCCCATGATTCTGCATTTTGACTGCTTGTGATTTTCGGGAATGGCCTTTGTCTGTTGGGGACTCATTTTTATTACTTTTAGTCATATGTATATGTTTGTGTCTTCAGGAGCCAGAGGCATTGGATCCCCTGGAGCTGGAGTTATGAGAGGTCAGGGTGCTGGGAACACAGGTCCTCTGCAAGGGTAGCACGCGCTGTTCACTGCTGAGCCATCTCTCCAGACCACCAGCTTTTCCTTTG
>REGO01000543.1:0-30113 GCA_010120015.1 Rhombomys opimus
ACCATATTAACAAACTGAAAGAGAAAAACCACATGGTAATCTCCCTAGATGCTGAAAAAGCATGTGACAAAATCCAACATCCATTCATGTTTAAAGTATTGGAGAGATCAGGGATACAAGGCACATATCTAAACATAGAAAAGGCTATATACAGCAAGCCTATAGCCAACATCAAACTGATGAGAGAGAAACTTAAATCAATCTCACTGAAATCAGGGAGAAGACAAGGCTGCCCACTCTCTCCTTATGTCTTCAACATAGGGCTGCAACTCCTTGCTAGAGCAATAGGACAGTTGAAGGAAATCAGGGGGATGAAGATTGGAATGGAAGAAGTCAAATTATCACTCTTTACAGATGATATGATAATACACATGAGCAACCCCAAAAACTCTTCCAGGGAACTCCTACAGCTGATAAACACCTGCAGCAAAGTGGCTGGATACAAAATTAACTCAAAAAAATCAGCAGTCCTCCTTTATACAAAAGACAAAAGGGCTGAGAAAGAAATTAAGGAAACAACACCCTTCACAATAGCCACAAATGACATAAAGTACCTTGGTGTAACCCTTGCAAGCAAGTCAAAGACTTATGTGAAAAAAAATTCAAGTCTCTGAAGAAAGAATTAGAAGAAGATATGAGAAAATGGAAAGATCTCCCATGCTCATGGCGTGGCAGAATTAACATACTAAAAATGGCCATCTTACCAACAGCAATCTACAGATTTAATGCAATCCCCATCAAATTGCCAAAACAATTTTTTACAGACCTGGAAAGAAAAATTCTCAACTTTGTATAGAATAACAAGAAACCCAGAATTTCTAAAACAATCCTCTACAATAAAAGATCTTCTGGAGGTATCCCCATTCCTGATCTCAAGCTGTACTATAAAGCAACAGTTATAAAAACTGAATGGTACTGGAATAGAAACAGAATGGTGGATCAATGGAACCGAACAGAAGACCCAGAAATAAACCCAGACACTTATGGACACCTGATTTTTGACAAAGATGCCAAAACCATACAATGGAAAAAAGATAGCATCTTCAACAAATGGTGCTGGTCCAACTGGATGTCTACATGTAGAAAAATACAAATAGATCCATACTTATCACCATGCACAAAAGTGAAGTCCAAGTGGATCAAAGACCTCTACATAAAACTAGAGCAATTAAATCGGCTATAAAAAATGTGGGGAATACCCTAGAACTCATTGGTACAGGAGAAAACTTCCTGAACAGAACAGCAACGACAAAGGCTCTAAGAGCAACAATCAATAAATGGGACCTCATGAAACTGAAAAGCTTCTATAAAGCAAACGACACCTTCATCAAAACAAAGCAACTGCCTACAGATTGGGAAAGAATTTTCACCAAACCTTTATCTGACAGAGGACTCCTATCCAGTATATATAAAGAACTAAAGAAGCTGAAAAGCAGAAAACCAAGTAATCACTTAAAAAATGGGGAACAGAGATAAACAGAGAACTCTCTTTAGAGGAATATCGAATGTCAGAGAAGCATTTAAAGAAATGCTCAACGTCATTAGCCATTAGGGAAATGCAAATCCAAACAACCCTGAGATTTCACCTTACACCCATCAGAATGGCCAAGATGAAAAACTCAAGTGACAATACATGCTGGAGAGATTGTGGAGAAAGGGGAACCCTTCTCCACTCCTGGTGGGAATATAAACTTGTACACCCACTCTGGAAATCAATCTGGTGCTTTCTCAGATAACTGGGAATAGCACCTCCTCATGATCCAGCAACACCACTCCTAGGCATATATCCAAAAGAGCCTAAGTAAACAATAAGGACATTTGCTCAACCATGTTTGTATCAACCTTATTTGTAATAGCCAGAAGCTGGAAACAACCCAGATGCCCCTCAACTGAAGAATGGATACAAAAATTGTGGTACATATATACAATGGAGTATTACTCAGCAATGAAAAATAAGGAAATCATGAAATTTGCAGGTAAAGGATGGGACCTGGAAAGGATCATCGTGAGTGAGTTGTCCCAGAAGCAAAAAGACACACACGGTATATACTCACTCATATAAACATACAACATAGAATAAACCCACTAAAATCTGTACATCTAAAGAAACTAAGCCAGAGAGAGGACCCTAACTATAATCCTCAATCCCCATCCTGAAAGGCAAAGAGGATGGACATCAGAAGAAGAAGTAATCAGGAAACAACCTAGGAACCTGCCACAGAGGGCCTCTGAAAGCCTCTGCCCTGCAGACTATCAAAGCAGATGCTGAGCCTGATGGGCAACTGTTGGGCAGAGTGAATGGAATTTTAGGTAAGAAGTGGGAAATAGCAAGACCTGGAGAGGACAGGAACTCCACAAGTAGAGCAACAGAACAAGAATATTTGAAAACAGGAAACTTCCCAGAGACTCATACTCCAACCAAGGACTATTCATGGAGATAACCTAGAACCCCTGCACAGATGTAGCCGATGGCAGTTCAGTGTCCAAATGGGTTACATAATAATAGGAAGAGGGACTGCCTCTGATTGGCCTGCTCTTTGATCACCTCCCCCTGAGGGGGGATCAGCCTTGCCAGGCCACAGAAGATGACAATGCAGCCACTACTGATGAGAACTGAAAGACTAAAATCAGAAAGGAGAGGAGGACCTCCCTTATCAGTGGACTTTGGGAGGGGCATGCATGCAGAAAGGGGAGGGATGGTGGGATCAGGAGGGGTGGAGAGAGGGGCTTATAGGGGGGATACAAAATGAATAAAGTGTAATTAATAAAAGTTAAATAAAAAAATTAAAAAAAGAAACATTACTAAAGCTTAAATCACAAATCAAAAACAACACATTTTTAGTAGGAGACTTTCTACTACAATAGAAAGGAACACCCATTTCTTACTAATAGACAGATCATCAAGACAGAAACTAAACAGAGAATTAGTGAAACTGACCAACATTATGAATCAAATGGACATAATAGAAACCTATAGAACAATCCATAATAATTTAAAAGAATATACATTCTTCTTAGTACCTCAAGAAACCTTCCCCAATATTGATCAAATATTTAGTCAGAAGCAAACTTCAATAGATAAAAGAAAATTGCAAAAAAAACTTGTATTTTATCATACTACCATGGATTAAAACTGAACTTCAACAACAGTAGAAACAACAGAAACCCTACAAAGGCATGGAAACTGAACAGTGCTCTACTCAATGAACACTGGGTTTGGGAGGAAATAAAGAAATTAATAACTTCCTAAAATTCAATGAAAATGAAGGCACAACTTACCCATAATTATGGGACACAATGAAAGTGGTGCTAAAAGGAAATTCCATAGCACTAATTGTATTTAAAAATAAATTTTAGAAATCTCAGATGAGTAACTTATTGGCAGGCTCTTGGATCACCTTTCGCTGTGGGATGCAGCCTTACCAGACCACAGATGAAGACAACAGATCTAGTCCTGATGAGACCTGGTAGGTTAGTGTCAGATAGAAGGGAAGGAGTTCCTCAGCTATTAGTGGACGAGGGTAGGGGCATAGAAAGAGAAAAAGGAGGAAGGATGGGATTCAAAGGATACCAGGGAGGGGCAACAGCGAGGATTAAAAGGAATAAATTGTTAATAATAATAACAATAATAAAAATTAGGGAAAAAAAGCACACCAGAAAGTTCTGTAAGAAAAAGAAGCAAAGACATCCAAGAGGAATAGAGGGCAGGAAACAATCAAATTCAAGGCTGAAATCAATAAATTGAAAACAAAGAGAACATTACAGAAGATTAACAAAATCAAGAGCTGTTTCTTGAGAAAATCAACAAGATAGACATTTAGACAAACTAACCAACAGACTACAAGAGATGGAAGAAAGAATCTCAGGTGTGGAAGATACAATGGAAGAAATCGATGTATCCATCAAAGAAAAAAATAATTCTAAAAAATTCCAGACACAAACCATCCAAGAAATCCAAGACAACATAATAAGACAAAACATAAGAATAATAGGAATAGAGGAAAAAGAAGATTCTCTCCTCCAAGGCCCAGAAAATATTTTCAACAAAATCATTGAAGAAAATTTTCCCACCTTAAAGGGGAAGCCTATAAGAATACAAGAGGCCTACAGAACACCTAATAAATTGTATATAAAAGAAAATCCTCTTGTCACCTAATAATCAAAATAGTAAGTATACAGAACAAAGAAAAAATACTAAAAGCTGCAAGGGAAGAAGGCCAAGTAACATATAATGGCAAACCCATCAGAGTCACACCTTACTTCTCAACAGAATCTATAAAAGCCAGAAGGGCCTGGATGGATATCATGCATACCCTAAGAGAACACAGATGTCAGCCTAGGCTACTGTACCCAGCAAAACTCTCAGTACTCATAGACAGAGAAAACAAGATATTCAACGACAAAAACAAATTTCAACAATACCTACACACAAATCCAGCATTACAGAAGATACTAGAAGAAAAAAAAAACAAGAAAACTAACTACTTTCAAGAAACCATAGGAAATAAATAACCTCACTACAGCAAAACAAAAATAGCCAAACACACAAACACACTACCATGGACAACATCAATATCAAAGGATCTAACAGCCACTGGTCATTAATCTCCCTCAACATCAATGAACTCAATTCTCCAATAAAAAAACACAGGCTAACAGAATGGATGTACAAACAAGACCCACATATAAGATACACACGTAAATCACAAAAATAGGCATTAGCTGAGAGTAAGGACTGGAAGACAGTTTTCCAAGAAAATGGACCTAAGAAGCAAGCAGGAGTAGCCATTCTAATATCTAATAAAAAATATTTTTAACCAAAATTAATCAAAAGAGATAGAGGACACTTCATACTCATCAAGGAAAAAATCCACCAAGAAGATATCACAATCCTGAACAACTATGCCCCAAATACAAGGGCACCTACATTTGTAAAAGAAACTTTAATAAAACTTAAACCACACATAGATCCCCACACATTAATAGTGGGAGACTTCAAAACTCCACTCTCAACAAAGGACAGGAAAACAAAACAGAAATTAAACAAAGAAACAATAACTCTGACAGAGGTCATGAATCAAAAGGACCTCATGAATATCTACAGAAACTTTGACCCAAACACAAAAGAATTTATCTTCTTCTCATCACCTCACAGAACCATCTCCAAAATAGACCATATAGTTGGTCACAAAGCAAGCCTCAACAGATACAAGAAGGTTGAAATAATCTCTTGTATCCTATCTGATCACCATGGACTAAAGTTGGACCGCAATGACAAAAATAGCAAAAGGCCTACACACACATGGAAACTGAACAACTTGCTACTGAATGACACCTTGGTCAGAGAAGAAATAAAGAAAGAAATTAAAGACTTCCTAGAAGTCAATGAAAATGAAGGCACAACATACCTAAACTTATGGGACACAATGAAAGCAGTGCTAAGAGGAAAGTTCATAGCACTAAGTGCCTTCAAAGAGAAATTTGAAACATCCCATGCAAGGAACATATTCGCTCACTTAAAAACCCTAGGGAAAAAAAAAGAAGAAGGAGACACACCAAAGAGGAGCAGATGGCTGGAAATGATCAAATTCATGGCTGAAATCAATCAATTAGAAACAAATAAAACGATTCAAAGAATCAATGAAACCAAGAGCTGGTTCTTTGAGAAAATCAACAAGATAGACAAACCCTTAGCCAAGCTAACTAAAAGGCAGAGAGACACTATCCAATCAACAAAATCAAAAGGAAAAAGGGGCCACAGACACTGAAGAAATCCAAACAATAATTAGGACTTACTTTAAAAGCCTATATGCCACAAAATTTGAAAATCTAAATGAAATGGACAATTTTCTTGAGCGATTTCACATGACAAAGCTGAATCTCGACTAGGTAAATCAATTAAATATTCCTATATACCCTAATGAAATAGAACCTGTCATCAAAAGTCTACCATGCAAAAAAGCCCAGGGTCAGATGGTTTCAGTGCCAAATTCTACCTGACCTTCAGAGAAGAGCTAACACCAATACTCTTCAAACTGTTTCACAGAATAGAAACAGAAGGAACACTACCAAACTCATTCTATGAAGCCACAGTCACCTTCGTACCTAAACCTCACAAAGATCGAACAAAGAAAGAGTATTTCAGGGCAATCTCCTTCATGACCATGGATGTAAAAATACTCAACAAATTACTTGCAAACCGAATCCAAGAACACATCAAAGATATCATCCACTACAACCAAGGCTTCATCCCAGGCATGCAAGGGTCGTTCAATATATGGAATTCCATCAGTGTGCTCCACCACATAAACAAACTGAAAGAGAAAACCCGACATGATCATCTGCTTAGATGCTGAAAAGGCATTTGACAAAATCCAACATCCATTCATTTTTAAAATCTTGGAGAGGTCAGGGATACAAGGCACATACCTGAACATAGTAAAGACAATATACAGCAAGCCTATAGCCAATATCAAACTCAATGGAGAGAATCTTAAATCAATCCCACTGAAATCAGGGACAAGGCAAGGCTGCCCACTCTCTCCATATCTCTTCAACATAGTTCTGGAAGTCCTTGCTAGAGCAATAAGACAATTGAAGGAGATCAAGGGCATACAAAGTGGAAAGGAAGAATTCAAAGTATCAATATTTGCAGATGATATGATAGTATACCTGAGTTACGCCAAAAATTCAACCAAGGAACTCTTACAGTTGATTAACACCTTCAGCAAAGTGGCTGGATACAAAATTAACTCAAAAAATCAAAATCCCTCCTATATACCAAAAAAGACCAAGAAAGAAATTAGGGAAACAACACTCTTCACAATAAACACAAAGAATATAAGTACCTTGGATTGAACCTAACCAAGCAAGTCAAAGACTTGTATGAAAAAAAAATTTCAAGTCTCTGAAGAAAGAATTAGAAGAAGATATCAAAAGATGGAAAGATCTCCCATGGTCATGGTTTGGCAGGATTAACATATTAAAAATGGCCATCTTACCAAAAGCAATCTACAGATTCAATGCAGTTCCTATCAAATTACCAACACAGTTATTTACAGACCTGGAAAGAAAAATTTTCACCTTCATATGGAACAACAAGAAACCCAAAATTGCTAAAACAATTCTCTACAGTAAAAGATCTTCAGGAGGTATCTCCATCCCTGATCTCAAGCTGTATTATAGAGCAACAATACTAAAAACTGCATGGTACTGGAATAGAAACAGAATGGTGGATCAATGGAATAAAACAGAAGACCCTGACATAAATCCACACACTTATGGACACCTGATTTTTGACCAAGATGCCAAAACCATTCAATGGAGAAAAGATAGCATCTTCAACAAATGGTGCTGGTCTAACTGGATGTCTACATGCAGAAAAATGCAAATAGATCCATATTTATCACCCTGCACAAAACTAAAGTCCAAGTGGATGAAAGACAACTTCCTGAACAGAACATCAACAGCACAGGCTCTAAGAGCAACAATCAATAAATGGGACCTCATGAAACTGAAAAGCTTCTGTAAAACAAATGACACTGTCATTAGAATAAAACGACTGCTTACAGATTGGGAAAGAATCTTCACCAACCCTATATCTGACAGAGGACTAATATCCAGTATATATAAAGAACTCAAGAAGTTAAACAGCAATAAATCAAGTAATCCAATTAAAAAATGGAGTACAGAGCTAAACAGAGAATTCTCAATAGAAGATTATTGAATGGCAGAGAAACACTTAAAGAAATGTTCAACGTCCTTAGTTATAAGGGAAATGCAATTTAAAACGACCCTAAGATTTCACCTTATACCCATTAGAATGGTTAAGATAAAAAACTCAAGTGATAATACTTGCTGGAGAGGTTGTGGAGAAAGGCGAACCCTTCTCCACTGCTTGTGGGGTTGTAAACTTGTACAACCACTCTGGAAAGCAATCTGGCACTTCCTCAGACAACTAGGAATAGCACTTCCTCAAGATCCAGCTCTGCCACTCCTAGGTATATACCCAAAGGAGGCTCACGTACAGGGGTCTTTCCTGAGACTGATACTCCAACCAAGGCATATGCATGGAGATAATGGAATACCCCTTCGCAGATGCAGCCCATGGCAGTTCAGTATCCAAGTGGGTTCCGTTGTAATAGGAACAGGGACTGTCTCTGACATGAACTGATTGGCCTGCTCTTTAATTACCTCTCCCTGATGGGGAAGCAGCATTACCAGGCCACAGAAGAAGACAATGCAACCACTCCTGATGAGACCTAATTGACTTTGATCAGAAGGAAAGAAAAGAAGACCTCCCCTTTCAGTGGACTTGGGGAGGGACTTGCATAAAGAGGGTGGAGGAATGAAGGGATTGGGACGGGAGGAGGGAGGGAACCACAGGGGGAATGCAAAGTGAATAAAGTGTAATTAATAAAGAATTAAAAAAAAGAAAAAAGGAAATCGTGAAATTTGCATGCAAATGGATGGAACTAGAAAAGATCATCTTTAGTGAGGTAACTCAGACCCAGAAAGACACACACAGTATGCACTCACTCATAAGGGAATGTTAACCATATAATACAGGATAAACATACTACAATCCTTAGATCAAAAGAAGCCAAGGAAGGAGGAGGGACCAAGGGAGGATGCTTGAATCCCACTAAGAAGGGGAAATAGAATGGATGTTAGAAGTGGATGAAAAGAGAACTTGTGGGAAAGAGTGTGGGGAAGGGAACAAGGGTGGAGAGCAGATATCAGTAGAGCAGGAGATGGCAGGGAGTGGGCAAAGAGAGAGAACAGAAACCAAGGGGTGTGGAGTCTAGGAGACAACCTGGAGACCTACACCTATGACCAAGTAGGCTCCTGGAAGATACGGGGGTGACTCTAACTGAAACTTCTTGCTGTGTCAGACATGGAAACTAGAGGGAACACCAGGGAACCAAGTGGAACTTCCAGTGGAAATAGGGGTAACACCAACCCTTCCACAACACCTTCAACCCAAAATCTACCCCACCTTCAGAATATCCAGGGATAAAGATGGAGCAGAGAGAGGGAATGGTGAAGCAATGGCTGGCTCAACTCGAGACCCAACCCCAAAGGAGAAAGCCAACCCCAGACACTATAAATGATACTTTGCTATGCTTGCAGACAGTAGCCTAGCATGACTGTCCTCTGAGAGGCTCTGCCCAGCAGTGGAATGAAACAGATGCTGAGACTCACAGCCAAACAGTAGGTGGACCTAGGGATTCTTGTGTAGAAGTGTGGGGGAGGACAGAAGGTTCTGGAGGGGACAAGAAAAACCAACAGTGCCAACTTATCTAGGGCTTTAGGGGTTCACAGAGACTGAAGAACAAACAACAACACATGTATGTACTGGATTTAGGGCCAAGATACATATGTAACTGATGGGCAGCTTGGTCTTAATGTGGGTCCCCTAGCAACAAGGGGGAGCATGGTCAGAACTGACATGGACTATGTTGCTTGCTATTGGATCATTTTTCCCTAGCTGTGTTTCCTTGCCTGGCCTCAATAGAAGATATATTAAGTCCTGATGTGACTTGATGGGCCAGTGCAGGATTCTAAGGGGAATTCTGTTTTCTTAGGAGAAGGGGGAAAGGAGGAAGAGGGTGGGAGAGTAGGACCATGTAGAGAGGAGGGAGGAGGCTGTGGGGGTCAGGATGTTGAAAAAGACACATAACTGTATGAAAGTCGATTCTCCAAGAAGACATAAAACTTTTGATGTACATATGCTGAATAAAAGAGTATCAAATACGTGATTCAACAGCTCATAGAACCATAAGGAGAATTTAATATATCTATCCTTACTATTGTGGATTTTACTATACCTCATCAATAACTAATACATCCAGTAGCAAATCTTGCAGGAAGAAACGGTATTTCAACTAAATCAACTAAAAAACAAACAAACAAACAAACAAACAAACAATAGCACTCCTGTATACAAAAGACAAATCGGTATCTGCTTTGGTACACTGCTAGGTAGAGTCTTTCAGACTCCCTCTGTGGTAGTTTCCTGTCTGTTACTTGTTTTTTCCTACATACAATGTCCTTCCCATTTGTCTTTCTAAGTGATGACTGATCATCTTACTCCGGATCCTCTTTCTTGTCTATCTTCTATAGTTGTACAGATTTTAGTACGTTTATCCTATCTTACAGGTCTAGTACCCACTTATAAGTGAATATATATATACCACGTGTGTCTTTCTGCTTCTGGGATACTTCACTCAAGATGATCTTTTCTAGATCCCACCATTTGCCTACAGATTTCATGATTTCCTTGTTTTTAACTGCTGAGTAGTATTCCATTGTGTAAAAGTACCACATCTTTTGGATATATGCCTAGGAGAGGTATAGTGCAATCTTGAGGTAGCATTATTCCTAATTGTCTGAGAAAGCACCATATTAATTTCCAAAGTGGTTATACAAGTTTAAATTCCCAACAATAGAGGAGGGTTCCCCTTTTTCCACAACTTCTCCAGCATGTTTTGTCACTTTAGTTTTTGATCTTAGCCATTCTGATGGGTGTAAGGTGCAATCTCAGGGTTGTTTTGATTTGCATCTCTCCGATGGCTAAGGACGGTGAGCATTTCTTTAAGTGTTTCTCTGTCATTCGATATTCCTCTGCAGAGAATTCTCTGTTTAGCTCCGTACCCCATTTTTAATTAGAATGCTTGATTCATTGTTTTTTAATATCTTTAGTTCTTTATATATTCTGGATATCAGCCTCTGTTTTCTCAATTGGATTTTTGTTTATTTTGTATATTTTGTTTATTGGTGTTTGATTTTTGGAGTTCATTATATATTTTGAATATTAGCACTTTGTCAGATGTATGATTAGTGAAGATGTTTTCCCAATATGAAGACTTTCGTCTGTTCTGTTGACAATATCCTTTGCCTTACAGAAGATTTTCAAATTCAAGACATCACATTTATTAATTGTTGATCTTAGAGCTTGAGCTGTTGATATTCCGTTCAGGAAGCTGTCTCCTGCTCCAGTGAGTTAAAGGCTCCTCCCCACTTTTTCTTTTAATAGATTTAGTGTATCTGGTGTTATATTGAGGTTTTTGATCCACTAGGATTTGAGTTTTGTTCAGGGACAATATATGCGGTTCTATTTGCATTTTTTTTCTTGTAGACAGCCAGTCTTTTTTTCATTAAATGGCTTTGACTGTTTTGTGAAAATTCAAGTGTCTGTAGGTATGTGGGTTTATTTCTGGGTCTTCTATTTGATTCCATTGATTAACCAGTCTATTTCTAACCCAATACCATGCAGTTTTATTATTAGTGCTCTGGCTTAATATTGCTTGATATTGGTGATGGAGATACCCTCAGAAATTCTTTTACTGTATAAGATTGTTTCAGCAATTATGGTTTTTGTTTGTTTTGTTTTTTCATATGAATTTGAAAATTGCTCTTTCAATGTCTATAAAGAACTTTGTTGGTATTTTGATGCAAATTGCATTGAATCTGTGGATTGCTTTTGCTACGATGGCCATTTTTACTGTTAAACCTACCAGACCACTAGCATAGGAGATCTTTCCATCTTCTAAAATATTAAATTTCCTTCTTTGAACACTTGAAGTTCTTGTCATACAGGTGTTTCACTTGCTTGATAAGAGTTATACCAAGATTCTTCATATTTTCATTGTAGATATTCTCTCTCATCACTTTCCATTTAAGATATTTTAAGTTGTTACTTTGTACACTTTTCTGCCTTATGTTTCAGTTTTCATCCCCTGAATCTCTCCAGTAGAACATAAATCAGCCTCTCAGATCTCATCATCAGATCTTCAGTCTTAGTCTGCTGTTACAAAACAGTTATATAACAATTTTAAAAATACATAGAATATCCTTCCCCCATGATAATATAAGGAATAAAATGTTGCCTTAGACATTTTCAGTGTCTTTTTAGGGAATCTATTAGAGACTTCAGCATGAGTACATATAGCCAAAAAACACTAAGTGAAGGCTGTGGAATTTAGTAGTTAGGTATACATTTTGAGAATAGTAGACAATCCTGAATGTGAGTCTAGGTTCCACCATTGAAAACTAAAGCAAACTTGGGTAAGAATTTAGTAATTTCTCTGAATACTAAACAGTTTAACCTAAAATTTACATATTGCAGTTATATGTACTAACATAGCTCTATGTGGAGCTGAACCTTTCAAGGATATAATTAAACCAAAAGTACATCATCAGGGTGACACTGTTATTTGATAGATCAATGCCTTTATTAAAGACTTTAGAGAGTGATTTGTTGTGTATCATCTCCTTCTTCCATTACATGTTCTCTTGTTTTTTTACTTTCTTGTTCTGCCTTTCTTTCTTACACTATAGTATGCCTTGACCTCAAATTGAGAAAATAGATATCAGTAACCTGATAAGGGCCTTATCAGAAATGGAATTTCCGAGAAACATAATCTTTCTCTGTCTTGTGGACAGATATATGGAGTGAGCTCTGTCAGTAACATTGTTGGAATGGAAACACAAGGACTTGGGACTGATTTCCACAACCCAGTTTAAAACAAAACAAAACAAAGCTGGGGTTGGTTTATGAATCACATACCTAGGGAGTTGAAACTAAGTTGTAACCTGAGGCTTCCTGGCCAGCCAATATGGTCTATTTGACCAATTTCAGACCAGTGAAACACCCTGTCTCATGGGAGGAGATGAGGGAGGGAGGGTGAGATTGGTAGGGGCAGAGAGAGGGGCTACAGCCAGGATAAAAAGTGAATAAACTGTAATTAATAAAAAAGCAAAGAAATTTTTAAAAATCTAAAAAAAAAAAAAAAAGTAGATGGGAGCTCAGTAACCAAGTGGGTTTCTCTGGTAAGGGGAACAGGAAATATTTCTGACATGAACTCAATGACTGGCTACTTTACCTTCCCCTTTACCCCCGAGGGAGGAACAGTCTTGCTAGGCCACAGAGAAGGACATGGCAGCCAGTCCTGAAGATGCCTGATAAGCTAGGGTCAGATGGAAGGGGAGAAGGACCTCCCCTATTAGTGTACTTGGAAAGGGGCAGAGAGGAGATGAGGGAGGGAGGACGGGATTGGGAGGGAATGAGGGAAGCGGCTAAGGCTAGGATACAACGTAAATAACTTGTGATTAATATAAAAAGTAAAAATTAATAAAAAAGAGTAGAAAGAGACTGCTCTTGAGTAATGACATCAGAAGCTCTTCTCTACCATCCACATTTATGCATAAACTTGACCCCCACAAACATAAGAGATCAATACGCATTTATAAAGAGTGATAAAGAGATCCTAGAGGTTTCTAGCTTGAAGTTATTGTCAGTAACAAATTCATTCAAGGCACACTGGTCTTTTGAGTATAGTGTTAAGAATATTGCCTTGAGGGAGATGCAAGATGGCGGTGACCAGCATGCACCATATCTGAGGGCACAGGATCTAAAACTCTGATTAGTGAGTGGAGGGGTAGCTGAATCTAGATCATTGACAGTGAACATTCCTGGGCAAAAAGGGACAACCCACAAACTGAGACGGTTGGATCCAGGTCACCCACAGACATGCCAGGGACTGAGAGTGGTGAATATTCAACCCCTTTCACTTCTCTTTCACCCAAGCACAGGCCTCCTTCCTCAGCAGAGGCAGCCCACACTATATGCTGCTCTAAGCACAGATCTCCCTGCTCAGTAACTGAAACAGCAAAGGTAGGCCTCCCAGTTCTGCAGCAGTGGAGGGCAACTGTGCAGGCCACCCAGAAGAATGCTGTATGGGCCTCCCTGGGCTGAGGGAGGCTGTACAGGTTTCCGAGGGCCCTACAGAGGGCGAGTGTACTGGCCTCCAAGTTCTGTAGCAGTGGCAAGTGGCTGTACAGATCGCCCAGCTGGTCACTGCACGGGCGTCCCCGGTCTGCTGGTGGCTGCACATGCTTCCCTTGGCGTCCCAGGACCTCCCAGTGGGCAGCTCTACCAGCTTCCCAGGTCTGGAGCAGCAACAGTGGGGTGGCGGATAGCTCTAACAGGAGCCTCCATGCTCTGGACTGAGACAACAGAAGTGGCTATCCCAAGTAAGGGTATCTGTGCCCAGCCAACAAACAGTAGACACCACTGAGCTGATGGATCTGCTACACTCTCATTTTACCCTGCAGGCCCAAATATGAGAGTAGACAACAGGAGGAACTACTATACTTTCCGATTAGGCCTACTAGTGAGTGAGTGTGCCTTCAAGTGAGTGCATGCAGTACCCCAGATCTAGAGTCCTTCTACACTAACAGCCAGACATCGTATCCTTCCCACCCACACACTCACTGTGGGCAACATAGAGATTCATGGGACAGCATTCACGACATTGAAGGCCCTCTTCTGTGGGTCTACCAGTGGAGTCCAGGAAAACAATACATGGAGCCCAGACATATCTGAATACCAGGAGGATAGTAAGACAGGCCTGTAGGCCACTGAGGTGTTCAGGGCACCTGTGCATGCACATTGCACCACAAACAGCTCATGCAACCACACCCTTTCCTGCGCTTAAGCCCCACATTCCAGGCATCTACATGCTCTAGCACCCTCTCCCTCAAGGCACACTGCCAAGCACAGACCCACTCTTACATAAGAACATGGATCTTATGCATAAAAAAAAATTAGAAACAGATCTCTCTGGTATAGTGACAATTTGACTGAAACAGAAGTAATTTCATATGCCTGTAAATCACAAAACATAATTTAGTTCTATACAGTGTAATGTTGCTCAAACACTGACTTCACAAGAAATGTAACAAGTAAGAGTGATGAGATAGTGATAATGTAACTCTCCAAATTAACCTGAAAAACAATTCAAGTAAAGTAGGTAAATTAAGTAAAGAGTGCAACAAACATCAAGAAACCATTTCTATTTCACAAAGGATGTTAATTCTTTATTTATTTATATACGTAAAATTAATAGCAAGGAGAAATGGTACTGAAGATTAGATGACTTCATCATTATTCCTGCTATCTGACTGCATCATAAATCTCTATGAAATATTTAGGGATTATTTCTGGTAGTAGTTGATTACTAACTGAAAAATATTTATAGCTTCTTCTTAAATCAAGATATTATGCAAAACTAAAATTTTCCCAAGTAGCACCAGAGTTGTAGATAAAATTATTTAGTGAGCAAATAGTTAAAAAAATTCATGTCTTAAGATGATAAGGGACATAAGGGGAAGGTGGTGATGATGCATCTAACATAGCAGGAATATTATTGGGGAGGACATTTCAAACTAGTTACATTACTGTGTCATATTTGGTGAAGGAAAATTAGTTCTTAGTGTTAGAAAAACCCAGCCCTTATAAAAGGAATTTGAGGCTTTATGTGATGCACTCATCAGGACACTGTAGGATGAGCTCATCTTTAAAAGCAAGAAGGTTTCATATTTACATATTTATATGTTCATATTTACATATATATATAATGATTTTATATACCAAATTCACTGAAAGAAGTACTTTTTTTCTTTCTTTTATATATTTATTTTTTTAGCTAGGTATTATTTTTATTCTTGGTAAAATGTGAGACACCAAATATGTTATTATAATGGACCTTTACTTAAAATAGACTATTTCATTGTTAACATTTTTAAAATTTATTATTATTTATTACAGTTTTTTCACTTTATAGCCCAGCTGTAGCCCTATCCCTCTACCTCATTTTCTCCTGGTCCCACCCTCTTTTCCTCCCCCTTCCCCCCCCATGTCTCTTCCCTAGTCTACGGGGAGGTCCTTCTCCCCTACTATCTGACCTTAGTCTATCAGGTCTCATCAGGACTGTCTGGATCCATTTTCTTTTAAGATTAATAAAGCCACCTCAGCAAGAGATGGTTATCAAAAAGCAGGCAACAGAGCTCATATCAGTGACTGCCCTGCTCCCCTTACTAGGGAACCCACATAGAAATTGAGCTGACCATGGGCTACATCTGAGCAGGGGTCTAGGTCTTCTCCTTGCATTATCCTTGGTTGATTCATCAGTTTCTGCAGGGTCCCCCAGCCCAGATTTTTGGCTCTGTTGGTCTCCTTGTGGAACTCCTGTCTCCTCCATATCTTTAAAATCCCACACCCCTTCTTCCATAAGATTCCCTGCACTCTGTCCAAACTAGGTAGGAATATGAAGTGGGAGAAGACATGGAACAGGACAGAAGCCTCCCACAGAGGGCCTCTGAAAAACTTGAGCCAGCAGTGGGTAGAAGCAGATACTCAGACTCAGAGCAAAACTTTGGGATGAAAGTACTTTGCAATGGTATTCTTTGATGCGATTAAGCTTGTTTTGTGGGGAAGGTTGTAATTAGAACTGTGTTTTACCTCTAAAATAAATAGTTTGGTAATCACAAATGCATGATCAAATCCTCTAAATAACATTGTATGAAAAGTTGAGGTCTTCTGGGACCAGTTATTACAGGAATCACAATGGGTGAATAGATATGCTGCTTGTAGATTATTTCAGAAATGTGAATCATTGAAAAGAAAAGAGGAAAAAAAATAAAAATAAGAAGTAAAGGTCACAATATCACATAAACATGAATCTAAAGGCCTGAGATAAGATATGAAGGTCAAATGCCAGAGAAGGTCAAATGCAAATTAGGTACAAAGATCTAGAGCTAAAGCAATTTGAAAATCTCAATTTTCATTTACCTAAGTGCATTTCCTGAAAGATGTTGTGCTGTATTAGAAAAAGCAGTATGATTCACTAGGAGACTCAAGCATATAGCTCTTCTATTTCAGCTTCAGCTAAAAGCCCCAAAGCCCTGCCTGACATTTATCATGTCATGTTTTCCAGCTACCAGGTTACATAACAGGAAATCATGTGGTCTATAGCTTCATATCATTACTTACAATTACAAGAAAAGATAAGGTGGAAATTGTGGTTATCAATCTCTTAAGAAAATATTTCAAAGGCACAACTGTGTCATAGTATCACATTCTTCCAGGTATTCAGAATAGTATGTGGATATTCTAATAGAGATTCCAGTCAGTTTTATTCATAAAGCATATCTGTTTTTATTGGAAATTGAACTCTGTTTTATTTTTGTATTGCTGCTGACTGAGAGCAAATTTCATTACTGGAAAAACATACTTTTTCAATTCATCTTTACATAAGGGCACTGCAAGTTAAGTAGAAATATTAAGCCTAAATAAATGATTTTTTTTTCTTGAAAAGTTTTGTGTTCTTATTTCAGAGTTCATTACAGAGGGTTTTTCTTTCTTTCTTTCTTTCTGTCTTTCTTTCTTTCTTTCTTTCTTTCTTTCTTTCTTTCTTCCTTCCTTCCTTCCTTCCTTCTTTCTTTCTTTCTTTTTTTGTGATACTCTTTTAGAAAAATATAGGTTGCAGTATACTATTTTGTAAAAATAATATTGTTTCCTCTGTAAAACACATTAAAATATACTATTACAAGTTTGCTTATAAAGCATTTTATCAACTGAAGAATTATAAGAGGAAACATTTAAGGGGCAATGTTCCTAACACAAGGCTTTAGATTACCAAAGACTCATTTTATTACAATATCCTCACCAAGAAAAAGTGGATTATCATTCAAAACACTAATGAAGACAATTTTGTCAAGGTCATTAGATGTTCAATAGTGTCAGGAAGAGCTGTAAAAGAATTTCACCTGGCTACTCTCATAATGGTTTTTATATCAGGAAGTGAGAAATGGTGTGGAGATAGATTACCAATTATTTTAGAAGATTAGTTACAGCAGTTGCAGATACATCTGATGCATAATATCAGCCAAAGAACAGGTTCACAATCATCTGTTAATTTTTTATGTTTATAAAAGGCAGAGGCACATCAATTTGTGTCTAATTGTGCTCTTCCATGTAAGGTACAAAATACCACAGGATTTCTATAATAAAGCCTAATTAAAGTGGATGAAAAATAATTGTGACACTATTCCTATTAGTGCTAATGATAATACAAATGCTAATAGCTACAATAGGCCTTTGAGGGCTGTATCTACCAAAACTTCCTTCTTTTTTGCTTCCCTCACTTTGTGATGATGAAACTACTACTAGAAACCTTTATGCTTAACTTTGCAGATTTGAAATTCAAGCACCATTATGCAAAATAGAAATGGTTATTTGAGATCCATTGTTTACATGCAAAAAAGAAAATATAACACCATTAACAAAAAATTAAAAATATAAAATTTAATTTTACATTCATTAGCAAATCTAGACAACTGAGAACCTTAATATTCACTATAATTTATTTTAATACAATTATGTTCTTGCCATTACATAGTCTTCAACTAAAGTAATATTTATTATTGTTTATTAAATATAATTTTCTCCGATGTAAAAATCTAAAGGTCTAAATTGATTAGATTTCCCTCTGCTTTTACCCCAAGAACTTCCATATAGATTAAAGAGGCAGATAGGTCCAAAGAAACAAATACAAGACAGATTATGTTCACCCTCATATATTAAAAATATAAAAGATACAAAACACTAAACAAGATGTAGACAAGGAATGTACAAAAGTCTCATGGAAATGTTTTGTATTTAATGTCTTTGAGTACATGTAAACATGTAATATATTGTGATTGCATTATTCGCTTGAGAAAGAATCTCTCACTGAATCTAAAGTTAGAATGGAGGCCAGCAAAACCAGCAAGCATTCTGTGTATATAGGCACTGGGATAACAGGGACCTGTACCCAATCCTAGCTGTTGATGTGGGTGCTAAGCACCTAAATTCAGACCTTCATACTTGCTCAGCCAGAGTTTTTACTCATTGAGCCATGTCCCCAGCTATAGAACAGATCAAAAAATAAAATGGGGTCCTGAAATTCTACATTCTTTGTTAACTCCAGCCTAATTTAGGTATTGTAATGTTTTCCACATGACTACTTTTCTTGCTCTTTGGTGTATGAGAGTATGCATGTGTGTGGGGGTGTTCATATACATGTTTCTATGCATGTAGAGGTCAGAGATCACTATCAGGTGTCTTTACTCAATCACTCTCCAACTTGACTTCTTATATAGGACAGATCCAGGATCTTACCAGTCTGGGCAGACTGTCAGACAAGTAAGAACCAAGAGTCTTCCTGCTTCTACAACTTCTACTGGAACTACACACCTGAAATTAAATATTCTCTATTGATTATATCAATTCTCCACATTCCAGGCCCAAATACAGCAGAATTTACATACTTGGCCTGATTCTTACACCATAGTTGTAATCAGTAGCCCACCTTTTCTTTTATTTTGGTATTTTTCTTAATGTAGTATTTTAAAATTTCAAGACCATGTGGTGGAAGTAAAGAATGTACTTCGATAAGTTGACCTCTGAGATCAGTATGTGCACCTGCACTCACACACATAATAAATAAATAAATGCACTCTCACCAAGGGAAAGATCATCTAGATAGAAGCTAAATAAGGGAATATTTATACTTACAGAGGTCCTAAAACAAATGGACCTAATCAATGTCTGCAGAACTTTTCACCCACACTCAAAAGAGTATACCTTCTTTTCAGCACCTCGTGGAACTTTCTACAAAATTGACCATATAGGCAGCCACAAAGCAAGTCTCAACAGAAAAAAAGAAGATATAAATAATCCCTTGTATCCTATCAGACCACGATGGCCTTAAACTAGACTTCAAAAACAATAAAAACAACAAAAAGCCTACATACACTAGGAAACTAAACAACTCTCTACTGAATGACAGCTTGGTCAGGAAAGAAATGAAAAAAGAAAAAAGAGGCTTCCTAAAATTCAATGAAAACTTACCCAAACTTATGAAAACTTATGAGACACAATGAAAGCAGTGTTGAGAGGAAAGTTCATAGCACTAAGTGCATCTAGAAGGAAGTGTGAGACATCTCATACAAGAAACTTAATGGCACACCTAAAAGCCTTAGAATAAAAGGTAGCCACTGCGGGGTTGGGTGGCCTGTATAGTCACTGGCAGGGAGGCCCAGTGGGACCCGTACAGTCTTTAGCAGACCCAGGGCTGGAAGGCTGGTACTGCAGACCCTGGAGCTGGAAGGCTGTTACAGAGGGTCCAGCACCTGGAAGGCTGGCACAGCTGGCAGCTGCTGCTGAGGAGCTTGGAGTCTGGCCTCTGCTGTTTCAATTTCCAGGCTGTGATTTCTGTGCTAAGAGTCTCTGGCACTGTGGGCTGGTCATCCAAGGAAGAGGAAGACCCAAAAAGGGGACATGCAGGGAATCAATTGTTCACCTCTCTCTCCATCCCCAGAGAAGTCGGTGGGTGACCTGAGTAAAAATGGTCTCAGCTCATGTGTTGTTCCTTCTTGTCCAGAAAGCCTCATTGCCAATTTTCTGGCTTCATCTGCCCTTCCACTCACCAATTACAGTTTCAGATCTTCATTGGACACTATTATCTACCAACATCAATTGACTCAACTTTCCAATAAAAAGACACAGACTAACAAAATGTTTGTGAAAACAGGATCCAAAATTGTGCTGCATCCAAGAAACACCCCTGTGCAACAAAGATATATGCTACCTCAGAATAAAGGAATGGAAAAATATTATTCAAGCAAATGGACCGAGAAAACAAAATGGGTAGCTATCCTAATATCTAATAACGTAGATTTTCTACCAAAATTAAACAAAAAAGATAAAGAGGGGCATTTCATTCTCATCAAGGGAAAAATCCACCAGGAAGACTTCACAAACCTGAACATCTATGCATCAAATACAAGAGGATTTACATTTATAAATGAAACATTATTAAAGCTGAAATCACACATCAATCACAGCACCTTAAGGGATACTTCAACATTCCACTCTTACCAAGGGACAGATCTTCCAGACAGAAGCTAAAGAGGGAAATAAGGGCACTTACAGAGGCTTTAAATCAAATGGACCTAATAGATGTCTACAGAACTTTCCACACAAATTCAAAAGAGTATACCTTCTTTTCAGCACCTCAAAAAACCTTCTCCAATATAGAACATATAGTTGGTCACAAAACAGGCCTCAGCAGATGCAAGAAGATTGAAATAATCGCTTGTATTCTACCTGACCACCTTGGAATAAAGCTGGACCTCAAGAGCAAAGACATAGCAAAAAACCTACACATACATGGAAACTGAAAAACTCACTATTCAATTAGAACTTGGTTAGGGAAGAAAAAGAAAGAAATTAAAGACTTCCAAGAATTCAATGAAAATGAAGGCACAACACACCCAAACTTATGGAAAAAAATGAAAGTAGTGCTAAGAAGAAAAATCTTAGCACTAAGTGGCTTCAAGAGGAAATTTGAAACAGTGCATACATGCAACTTAATATCTCACCTGAAAACCATAGAAAAAGAAAAGAAGCAGACTCCCTTAAGAGAAGTAGATGGCTGGAATATTCAATCTCAGGGCTGAAATCAGTAAATTAGAAACAAATAGAACAATTCAAAGAATCAATGAACCCAAAAGCTAGTTCTTTGAGAAAACCAACAAGATAGACAAACCTTTGGGCAAACTAAAAAAAAAAAAACAAAAAAAAAACAAAAAAAAACACGGAGAATGTCCAAATCAACAAAATCAGAAACAAAAAGGGGGACATAACAACAGCAACTGAAGAAATCCAAACAATCATTAGGTTGTACTACAAAAGCTTAAGCAAGAGAAAATTTGAAAATCTAAGTGAAATAGACAATTTTCTTGATAGATTCCTTTGCCAAAATTAAATCAATATTAGGTAAATAGATTGAACAGTCCTATATCCTCCAAGGAAATAGAAGCATTCATCAAAAGATTCCCATCCAAAAAAGCCCAGGTCCAGATGTTTAAGAGAAGAATTCTACCAGAACTTCAGCGAAGATCTAACTACAATGGTCTTCATACTATTCCACAAGATAGAAACAGAAAGAACATTACCAAACTCATTCCATGAACCCACAGTCAACTTGATACTTAAATGCACAAAGACCCAACACAAAAACAGAACTTCAGACCTATGTCTCTTATGAACATTGATGCAAAAATAATCAATAAAATACTAGCAAACCGAATCCAAGAACACAAAAAAGATATCATCCACCATAACCAAGTTTGCTTCATCCCAGGCATGCAAGTGTGTTTCAATATACAAAAATCATTCAAGGTAATCCACCATAAAAAAAAAACCTGAAGGAGAAAACCACATGATCATCTCCTTAGATGTCAAAAAAGCATTTCAGAAAATCCAATACACATTCATTTTTAAAGTCTTAGAGAACTCAGGGATACAGGGCACATAACTAAACAGAATAAAGACAATATACAGCAAGCCTATAGCCAACATAAAGCTCAATGGAGAGAAAAATCAATCCCACTGAAAACAGGAACAAAGATTAGCTGCCCACTCTCTTCAACATAGTACTTGAAGTCCTAGCTAGAACAATATGACAACTAATGGAGATCAAGTGGATACAAACCAGAATGGAAGAAGTTAGAGTATCACTATTTGCAGATGATATGATAGGATACATGAGTGACCTTAAAAACTCAACCAGAGAACTCCTTTAGCTGATAAACACCTTCAGCAAAGTGACTGGATACAAAATTAACGCAAAAAAAAAACCAGAAGCTCTCCAGTATACTAAAAACAAAAGGGCCAAGAAAGAAATGAAGAAACAACACCGTTCACAATAGCCAATAATAACATAAAGAACCTTGGTGTGATTCTAACCAAGCAAGTGAAAGACCAGTTTGAGAAAAACTTCAAGTCTCTGAAGAAAGAAACTGAAGAAGATATCAAAAGATGGAAAGATCTCTTGTGCTTATGGATCTGTAGGATTAACATAGAGAAAATGGACATCCTACCAAAAGCAATCTACAGATTTAATGTAGTTCCCATCAAAATACCAATGCAATTCTTTACAGACCTTGAGAGAAAAATTCTCAACTTCATAAGGAAAAACAAGAAATCCAGAATTTCCAAAATGATCCTGTACAACAACAAATCATCCAGAGATATCTTCATCCCTGATCTCAAGCTGTACTACAGAGCAGTAGCGATAAAAAGTGCACAGTATTGGCATAGAAACTGAATGGTTTATCAATGGAACTGAATAAAAGTCCCAGAAATTAATCCACACACCTATGGATACTTGATTTTTGACAAAGAAGCCAAAACCATTCAATGGAAAAACTAAAACTAAAACAAACAAACAAAAAACCAGCATCTTCTACAAATGGTGCTGGTCCAACTGGAAGTCTACATACAGAAAAATAAAAATAGATTCATATTTATCACCATGCACAAAACTAAAGTCTAAGTGGAATAAAGACCTCACCATAAAAAGAGACACACTAAACTGGTTAGAAAAAAAGTAGGGAAGAACCTTGAATTAATTGTTACAGGAGACAGCTTCCTAAACAGAGCACCAACAGCACAGACTCTAAGATCAACAATCAATAAATAGGACTTCATAAAACTGAAAAGTTTCTATGAAGCAAAAAGCACTGTCATCAGAACAAAATGACAGCCTACAGACTGGGAAACGATCCTTACCAACACTACATAAGATGGAGGGCTAATATCCAGAATATATAAAGCACCAAAGAAGTTAAAAAGCAACAAATGAAGTAATCCAATTAAAAAATGGAGTACAGATCTAAAGAGAGAATTCTTAATAGAGGAATATAGAATGGAGAGAAACACTTAAATACTCAATATCCTTAGCCATCAGGGAGAAGCAAATCAAAACGAACCTGAGATTTCACCTTATCTCAGGTGAATGGCTGAGATAAATGAATAAATAAATAAATAAATAAATAAATAAATAAATAACTCAAGTTAAAATACATGCAGGAGTGGTTGTGGAGAAAGGGAAACCCTCCTCCATTGCTGGTGGGAATGTAAACTTGTACAACTACTTTGAAAATCAATCTGCTGCTTTTTCAGGCAATTAGGAATAGCACTTCCTCAGGATCCAGCTATACTACTCTACGGCATATATCCAAACTATGCTCAAGTACACAACAAGAACAACTATTCAACCATGTTTATAGCAGTTTTATTCGCTATAGCCAGAACCTGGAAACAACCTAGATGTCCCTCAACAGAGGATTGGATACAGAAAATGTAGTACATTTACACAATGGAATACTACTCAGCAATTAAAAACAAGGAAATAATGAAATTTGCAAATGGTGAGATCCAGAAAAGATCATTCGGAGTGAGGTATTCCAAAAGCAGAAACACACACACACACAGTGTATTCTCTCTTGTTAGTGGATACTAGACCTGTAAGATAGGACAAATATTAAAAAATCTGTACACCTAAAGAAGTTAAACTAGAAGGAAGCCCCTGGGTAAGATGATCTGTCAACACCCACGCCAGTGTCGCCATAGTAGCATGTGCTACAGGGTGGGAGATATGCTTTCTTTGGAAATTCGCTCCCTGGAAGATCCCTGGCAGACTCAGCCCACTTCTAAAAGAGACATATTCTGAGATTTCTACGCTTTTTCAGTTGTGGCTCTGGGGCAGGATTAATGAGGTTTTTTTATCTTTCTTTGTGACTCCTGAAACAGCAGAACTAATTTTATAAAGAAATTTATTATTAGTAGATTTTTAAAAGCTTTAATAAAAATAATATGTGAAAAGAATAAACTTAAGAAAAATAATAAATTAGATTCAGTATTAAAAGGCATTATAGGACTAGTAAAAGAAATAATGGGCTCCTTCTTAAGAAAAAATAGCATGAGAAGTACAGCTGGCACGAGCTTACCCCTCCCTTCAGTGTCTTTTTCGTAGGGAAGATCATAAATCTTTAGCAGGACATAAGGGAGGATGGTTGACAAAGGTGTGTTTAGACTTTGGCAGGTCTTCGACTTGGCTCGGAGGACTATTACAGCTCCTGACTTTCCTCTTCACTAGTCAGTGATAATGAAATCATAGTCTGAGGTTTTTGTTTCTTGTTTGCGTTGATCAGAAAGTTTCTCGGCAAAGATTTCTTGTGGGCACTGCCCTATGTTAAAACACAAACTTTGTATCCTTGGTAAAAGTCTGAATGTTCTAGAAAGCATGCCAATTTTAAGGTGCTTCCTTGTGAGATCCCTATAAAAATATCAGCTTGACTTCAGTAAAATCGCAGCAGAGTCAAAACCATCAAGGTGTCTCTGACTGTCAATTCATTGCTGAAACCGTGTCTTCCTGTCCAAAACCTTGTTCTCCCACGGACGCCGGGAGCACGACTGGGCCGGTCCTTGGCATGATCAATCCTCACTTAGAATGACAAATTGGATGGATATTGCAAGAAGAAGAAAATAATAAACAGGCAGGAGCCTTCAACAGAGGTCCTCTGAAAGACTCTAGTAGTGTATGAAATCATATGCTGAAACTCGTAACCAAACCTTGGGCAAACTGCAAGGAATTATATGAAAGAAGGGGGAGTTAGACATGGAGGGGACAGGAGCTCCACACGGAGAGCAATATAACCAAAATATCTGGGCACATGGGTCTTTTCTAAGACTGATACTCCAAACAAGGTCCATTCATGGATATAACCCAGAACCCCTGCTCAGATGTAGCCCATGGCAGCTCAGTATCCACCTGGGTGTCCTAGCAAGGGGAACAGGGACTATCTCTGACATGAACTCAGTAGCTGGTTCTTCCACCCTACCTCCTGAGGGATGAGCAGCCTTGCCAGGCCACAGAGGAGGTCACTCCAGCTAGTCCAGATGACACCTGATAATCTAGGATCAGGTGGACAGGGAGGAGGAACTCTCCTATCCATGAACTTAGAGACACATGGGAGGAGATCAGGGAGGGATGGCGGGATTGAGAGGGAATAAGGTTGGGGGCTACAGCTGGGATACAAAATGAATAAATTATAATTAATGTAAAGTTTTTTTATGAGACTGTGTCTGAAACCAAGCACCATTTATGGATATAACCCAGAAACTCTGCTTAGATGTAGCCCATCGTAGCTTAGTATACAAGTGGGTACCCTAATAAAGGGAACAGGGACTGTTTCTGACATGAACTCAATGGCGGGCTCTTTGACCTCCCTCCGAAGGGAGAAGCAGCCTTGCTAGGCCACAGAGTAGGACTTTGCAGCCAGTCTTGAAGATACCTGATAAAACAGGGTCAGATGAAAGGGGAGGAGGACCTCCCCTAGCAGTGGACTTGGAAAGGGGCAGGGAGGAGTAAAGGGAGAGAGGGTGGGACCTGGAGGGAATGAGGGAGCAGAATACATCAGGGATACAAAGTTAACAAGCTGTAACTAATATTAAAAAAAATCGTAATAAATGTGTGTTATAAAAAAAAGTAACAGAAACAGGAAAGAGGAGTAGAAGATTGGAAATAATCAAACTTAGAGCTAAAATAAATGCATTAGAAACAACGAAAAGAATCAAAGAATCAATGAGACCAAGAGCAGATCCTTGAGAAAATCAAAAAGAGAGACAAACTCGTAGCCAATCTAAGTAAAAGACAGAGAGAAAGTATCCGAATCAGCAAAATCAGAAATGAAAGAGGGACATAAGGACATTCACTGAGGAAATACAAACATTCATTAAATCTTAATACTAAAGCCTTTACCCCACAAAACTGATAATTTAAATTAAATGTAAAATTTTCTTGATAGATTTCATTTATCATAATTAAATCAAAATTACATAAAAAGGTTAAATTTTCCTATATCCCCAAATGAAATTGAAGCAGACATCAAAATCACCCTTCCAAAAAGGCTCATGGCCAGATGGTTTCAGTTCAGAATTCTACCAGACCTTCAAAGAAGAGCTAACTCGAATTCTCTTCAAACTATTCCACAAAATAGAAACACAAGGAGCATTAAAAAACTCATTTTATGATCCCACAGTCACCTTGATAGCTAAACCACACAAAGACCCAACAAAAAAGCAAACTTCAGACCTATTTCTCTTAAGAACATTGATGCAAAAATACTCAATAAAATACTTGCAAACTGAATCCAAGAACAAGTTAAAGATATCATCCACCGTGATCAACTAGGCTTCATCACAGGCATGCAATGAGGATTCCATCAATATAATCCACCATATAAACACACTGAAGGAGAAAACCCACAAGATTAACTCCTTTGATACCTAATGAGTATTTAACAAAATCCAACAACCATTCATGTTTAAAGCCTTCCAGAGATCAGGACTACAATGCATATACCTAAACATAGTAAAGGCAATATACAGCATGCCTATAGCCAACATCAAACAAAATGGAGGGAAACATAAATCAATCCCACTGAAATAAGGGACAAGGAAAGGCTGCCCACTCTCTCAGTATCTCTTCAACTTAGTACTTGAAATCCTAGCTAGAACAATAAGACAAGTAAAGGAGATCAAGGGTATACAACTCAGAAAGGAAGAAGTCAAAGTACTAAAATTTTCAGATGATTTA
Organism: Rhombomys opimus; assembly: GCA_010120015.1. NCBI lineage: Eukaryota > Metazoa > Chordata > Mammalia > Rodentia > Muridae > Rhombomys > Rhombomys opimus. The sequence goes on from REGO01000543.1 coordinate 27,336, forward strand.
ATAGTATACATGAGAGACCCCCAAAATGCAACCAGAGAACTCTTTCAGCTGATAAGCACCTTCAGCAAAGTGTCTGAACACAAAAGTAACTCAAAACAATCAGTAGCCCTCCTGTATATGAAAGAGAAAAGGGCAGAGAAAGAAACTGGGAAACTACACCCTTCACAATATCCAAAAATATTATAAACTACCTCGGTGTGACTCTAACCAAGCAAGTGAAAGACCTCTTTGAAAAAAAAAATCAAGTCTCTGAAGAAAGTAATTGAAGAAGATATCAGGGAATGGAAAGACCTCCTATGCTCTTGAATTGGTGGGATTAACATAGTGAAAATGGTCATCTTGCCAAAAGCAATCTACATATTCAATGTTATTCTCAGCAAAATACCAAAACAATTCCTTGCAGACCTTGAAAGAACAATTCTCAAGTTCACAAGGAAAAACATGAAAACCCAGAATTGCTAAAATAATCCTGTGGAACAACAAATCATCTAGAGGTATCTCAATCCCTGATCTCAATTGAGCTGTACTAAAGAAAAATAGTAATAAAAACTGCACGATATTGGCATAGAATAAAACTGGTGGATCAATGGAATTGAATAGAAGATCCTGAAATAAACAAACACAGCTACAGAATCTTGATTTTTTTACAATAAGCCAAAAAAAGTACAATGGAAAAAGATAATATTGTCAACAAATGGTGCTGGTCTATCTGGATATTTACGTGTAGGAAAATGCAAATAGATCTACATTGATCACCCTGCACAAAACTTAATTCTAAGTGCATGAAAGACCTCAACATAAAACCAGACACAGTAAATTGGTTAGAAGAAAAACTGGTGGAAACCCTTGAACTCATTGGCACAGGAGACAACTTCCTGAACAGAACACCAACAGCAGAGGCTCTAAGATAAACAATCAATAAATGGGACCTCATGAAACTGAAAAGCTTCTGTAAATCAAAGGACCCTGTCATCAGAATATAACGGCAATTTAGAGACTGGGAAAGGATCGTCACCAAACCTATATCTGACAGAGAGCTAATATTCAGAACCTATAAAGAACACAAACAGTTAAAAAGGAACAAATCAAGTAATCCAATTAAAAATTGGGTACAGAGTTAAACAGACAATTCCCTATAGAGCATATTAGCCATATAATATAGAATAAACATACTAAAATCTATAGTCCTAAAGAAGCTAAACAACAGGGACAACCATAGGGAAGGGGAAGAGGCTTAATCTTCATTCAGAAGGGCAAATGAGATAGACATTGGAAGCAGAAGACGGGGAACAGGACAGGAGCCTATCACAGAGGTCTGTTGAAAGGCTCTAACCATCTCGGTACCCAAGGAGATGCTGAGATTCGTAGACAAACCTTGGGTAGAGTGCCAGGAACCTTATGGAAGAAGAGGGAGATAGAAAGACTTGGAGGGGACAGGAGCTCTACAATGATACCAACAGAGACCATGGGCCTCGGGGGCCCTGTAGAGATGGATAATCCAATCAAGGGCCATGGTTCGAGAGGACATAGAACTCCTGCTCATATGAAGCCCATAGGCTGCTCAGTTTCCAAGTCTGTTCCTAATAAGGAGATCAGGGGCTGTCTCTGACATTAACTCTTTGGCTGGCTCTTTGATCACTTATCCCTGGGGGTTGCAGCCTTGCCAGGCCACAGTGGACAATGATGCAGGCAGCCATGATGAGACCAGACAGGCTAGGGTCAGATAGACAGGGAGGAAGTCCTCCCCTATCAATGAACTAAGGGAAGGGCATAGGGGGAGAAGAGAGATGGTGGGTCTGAGAGGAGATGAGAGGGGCTACACCCAGGATAAAAAGTGAATAAATTGTAATAAATAATAATAAATTGTAAAATGTATTCATATATTTATCTCTTAGTCAAAAACATTACATCTTTAAGTCATAGCATGATTAAAGGAGAATTTCTGGTACTGCTCTCTAAAGTACAACACTGACAGGTGTGCTATTTCCCATGATGGAATAAATACATAACATTTCTCTAAAGATCTGGGAAAGGCAAATATCCCTTTGAAAGAAGCTACACATAAAGTAGAGGCAGGCTACAAATTTCTATTAACATTTGACTACAAAGTGGAAAAATTAACCAGGTGACTAACTGAAACCTCTCATTCCATACACCTGACTTCTGGCTTTTCTCTTTCTTCCTCAGTCATACTATACTCTAAAATGCTTCTGTAGTTCCTGCTTAGACATAGTCTAAGTCCCAGAGGCCCTGAACACTGACTGCCATCAATGAGCTCTTGAGCAACTTTCATCCAGAATCTCCAGGAATATCAGGAGCACAAACATGGATCAACATCTTTTTGTGTAATTTATTTATTTTTATTAATTACAGTTTATTTACTTCGTATCCCCCTATAAGGACTTCCCTCCTCCCCAACCCATCCCATCCTCCCTCCCGCTTCTTCACATATACCCCTCCCAAGTCCAATGATAGGGGAGGACCTCCTATCCTTACTTCTGAGCTTAGTCTATCAGATCACACCAGGAATGGCTGCATTGTCATTTACTGTGGCCTGGTAAGGCTGCTCTCCCCTCAGGGGGAGGTGAACAAAGAGCAGGCAAATCAGATTATGTCAGAGGCAGTCCCTGTTCCCATTACTATGTAACCCACTTGGACACTAAGCTGCCATAGACTACATCTGTGCAGGGGTTCTAGGTTATCTCCATACCTGGTACTTGGTTGGAGTATGACTCTCTGGGAAGAATCCTGTGTTCACATTTTCCAGTTCTGTTGCTC
>REGO01000543.1:34121-69405 GCA_010120015.1 Rhombomys opimus
CCTTATATTTGAGGCATAGATGTTCAGGATAATGATGTCTTCCTGGTGGAATTTTCCCTTGATGAATATGAAGAGTCCTTCCCCATCTCTTTTTTATTAATTTTGGTTGTAAGTCTATTTTATCAGATATTAGAATGGCTACTCCTCCTTGCTTCTTGGCTCCCTTTGCTTGGAAAGCCTTCTTCCAACCTTTTACCCTCAGGTAATGTCTATCTTTGTGACTTAGGTGTGTTTCTTGTATGCAACAGATTGTTGGGTTTTGTTTAAGCATCCATTCTGTTAGTCTGTGTCTTTTTATTGGAAAGTTGAGTCCCTTGATGTTGAGACAGATTAATGACCAGTGGTTTTTAGATCCCTTGGTTTTGATGTTGGCTGTGGTCATAAGGTTGTGTGTTTGGTTGCTTTTTGTTTTACTGTAGTGAGTTTAATTATTTCCTGTGTTTTCTTGAAAGTAGCTAGTTTTCTTGGGTTGTATTTTCCCTTCTAGTGTCTTCTTTAAAGGTGGATTTGTGTGTAGGTGTTGTGAAATTTGTTTTTGTCATTGAATATCTTGTTTTCTCTGTCTATGAGGACTGAGAGTTTTGCGCGGCAGAGTAGCCTGGGCTGACATCTGTGTTCTCTTAGGGTCTGCATGATATCCATCCAGGCCCTTCTGGCTTTCATAGACTCTGTTGAAAAGTCAGGTGTGATTCTAATGGGTTTGCCATTATATGTTACTTGGCCTTTTTCCTTTACAGCTTTTAGTATTTTTTCTTTGTTCTGTATACTTACTCTTTTGATTATTATGTGGCTGGAGGATTTTTTTTTTCTGGTCTAATTTATTGGGTGTTCTGTAGGCCTCTTGTATTCTTATTGACCTCTCCTTTAACTTGGGCAAATTTTCTTCAATGATTTTGTTGAAAATATTTTCTGGGGCTTGGAGCAGGGAATCTTCTTTTTCCTCTATTCCTATTATTCTTCGGTTTTGCCTTTTTATGTTGTCTTGAATTTCTTAGAAGGTCTGTGTCAGGAATTTTTTGGATTTAATATTTTCTTTGACAGTTACATCTATTTATTCCATTGTATCTTCCACACCTGAGATTCTTTTTTCCATCTCTTGTAGTCTATTTGTTATGCTAACCTCTGTAGTTTTTGTTTTAATCCCTAAGTTCTTTCTTTCCTCCATTTGTGCTTTCTTTAATTTTCCAATTCTATCTTTAGATCTTGAGCCATTTTGTTGATTTCCTTCTCCTGTCTGACTATTTTCCTGTTTTTCCATCAATTTTTTCAGCTGTTTGTTTGAACAATCCTCTGTTTCTTTTATTTCATTCAGTGATTTAAACATTTCCTCTCTAAAGGCCACAAACTCTTTGGCTGCAACTTCCTCTATTTCTTTATGGATGGCCATAAACTGTTTGAGTTTATCTTACTCTAGGTCTTTACGTTATTTTGTTTTTTTGTTTCCTCTGTCATCCTCTTCATGAGCATATTTGTTAGGTCATCTTGGATTTCAGTTATGCTGGGGTGTTCAGGGCTACTTGCCCCTGGATAACTGGGTTCTGGAGATGCCATATTGCTTTGTCTTTTGTTGGTTGAGCTTTTACACTGGCCTCTGCCAATTGCGCTGTCTTAGGTGTTTGGGGTTAGTTTCTGGTGGTTCCTGGGGATCTTGTGGTGGAGATAATCCCCTTGGCAGGAAGATGGTTTTTCCTGAAGGAAGTCTTCTCAGCTTTTTAGGTTTCGTCACTGGATGGCTTGTGTTTTTCAGGAGTTGCCGCTGCTCACCTCAGGGATAGAGACCTGAGTGGTAACTGTGGTTCTTGTTAGTCGAGAGGGTTCTCCTGTCACCCAGGGAAGTCCTGAAGATAGCTGCCCTGCTTCTGGGTTTCTTGCTGTAGATTTAGTGATCTGCTGCTGTAACCTGAGTGTCTCATGGTTTGGTCAGTTTTTTTAGGGATAACTGGTTGCCCCTTGCAGCAGTATCTGGGGGTTGATTTGGGGATTCCGGGCTTTTGTAGGTCTGACGTTGGGGCTCTATATCCCAGTACCCAATTGGTAATCTGTGGTGGGTGGATACTGTTCTCCTGGTAAGAACAGGCTATCTAGTGTACAGCAGGTCCCTGGGTTGTGCCAGTCTGTGGGACCTTTTCCAGTGATATACTGGGTAGGCTAAGTCTGTCCCTTTTGCTTTGTTCCCTCTGAGGATTTCTCTTTGCAGTGACTCCCAGTCTCTGTTGCCCTGGGGACACACATCTGGAGAGCTGGGTGTGCAGCAACTGTATGTGCCTGTGGCTGGAGTCCAGTTCAGTGATGGTGGCTCATACCTGCTGGTCTGGGAGACTTTTTCCAGGGAAAGACTGGGTGACCCAAGTCAGTACTGTTTCTTTCCTTCCCTGTGGAGTTCTCTCACGACAGGGACTCCCAGTCTTTGTTGCACTAGGGCACGCAGCTCCATCTGTTGTAGAGAGCTGGGCTCAGCCACTCCGTGGTGGAGGCGGGTACCCATGGTCTGGGAGACTTTTTCCAGGGAAAGACTGGGTGATCCAAGTCAGTACTGTTTCCTTCCTTCCCTGTGGAGTTCTCTCGCGACAGGGACTCCCAGTCTCTGGTGTTTTTTGTGCCCACTGATCAGCCTGGGAAGGTGATCAGGACACGCAGCCATGTGGCTCTGGTCTGGGGACCTAGTGCCTGTGCGACCTGGGACCTTTTCCAGGTTCTGGATGGGGGACCTGAGCATGGACCCGACTGACTCCCACTCTGTGGGGGTTTCCTCTCACCTGGGAAACATGGTCTCTGTTCTTTTAGGGCCCAGATTTCAGCTTCTTGGTTGCTGTAAGGGAAATGTCCTGCTCCTCAGATGCAGTGTTCTCCTGGCGCCGCCATCTTATCTCCATGTATCAGCATCTTATTCTTAAACAATATCTTTAACTGTCAAATGCATTCTGACATCTGACAGACCATTGGCATCTTATATAAAAAATGGTGTATTCTTATCTTTTCCTTTGTTTACAGAAATGTAAAGCAGATTATCCACGCGGAAAAAAAATAGAAATAATGAAAAACGAAACATATTTGAAATCAGTTTATTGTTTTTGTGGCAGAAATTTTTATGGTGCTTTAAATATACTATTATTTTTATTATTTAATTTTATTTTGGGTTTTCAAGAAAGAGTCCCACTATATAACTCTAATTATCTTGAAACTAACTGTTTAGACCAAGCTAGCCTCAAACTCAAAGAGATCTACCTACCTTTGCCTCCCAAGTAATAAGATTAAAAGCATGTGCCAGTATGCTCAGTTTGTACTAATTTTATCTTTGGCACAAAGTATTATATTGGTAATTAATGTCTGCTTTTGCTGTTTTAGTTAGATAAATATATGATACATTAAAAAATTATCTGTTAAAATAAAAAATCCTGAGTTTTAGTCCCAAATAATTTTCGATGGTATGTTCTGAGAGCAATCTTGAAAATAATTCTATTTTCACAAAATTCTGTTTGATTGTAAATTTGGATCAGTTATTAAAACAATTCTCAGGGCTTTATAAGTAATATGAGAATTTTTGACTGTAATATTTGTTAGTGCAAACATTTTTACATGATAGATTTGAGTGTACACACATAAGAAAGTTGCAGGCCATTATTGACACACTATATCATAACTCATAGACATTCAAGTGTTTTATATATTTCAATGTAAATATTTAAGAATAAAATACTTTGATATTGTAGTGGGACAGTTTCTCAAAACATAAGAAAATAATGTTTGTATGGTTTTACTAGAAACTGAATATGTACAAGTTAATAGTTCATATTTTATATCATGTAGGTCATGTGTTGTGATATTTATTACTTTTCAAGTTGGTTTTGGTCATAAAATTACAACACTAAAAAGTCACTTGCCTAATGATTATAGACTACGTCTATGTTCTACTCAAGTTGCCCTAAAGGATGAAGTAATGATAACTTTAATCTATAGAGGTGAGTTCACTTGCTTTTCTAAAATTATGTCAGACCTCTAGTTTCAACAGGTGTTCTAAAAGCTAGCATTGCCTTGTCAGATCAGAAATAAAACTGTAGTTGCTTGTACCATAAAAAATACGTTTGAATAGATAGTGTAAAGTAAATCTTAATTTATCAGACAGGTACCAAGAAAAAAAAAAAAAAAAAGATTTGTTAGCTATTATAGTCATGTGGTGTCCAGAGAGTTTTAGCATCAGAGATTGAATTTCTGACAAGAAGAATTTCAGGTCCGTTTCTGATTAGCATCCCCTTTTTATATAAGACTCCTGTTAACAAATAAGAACATGAATAATTTCTCCAGATGAAAATATAGACTTTTCATAGCAAAGGTATAAAAGAGTTCTCAGAAACCTAAAGACATTAAATAATACATAGTGTAGTATATCCATAAATACCAGGGAAGAGTCTCTGAAACCATGCAGAGAGGTATTAAACAAACAAACAAAAAAAAAAACAACAATGCAACTGCTGAGGGAAGAATCCAAAAGTAGAAGAATAAAGTATATCCAGAAAAAAGATAAGTTGATTGTAATCTTATGAAACATGTACTTAGAAAGGCATAGTGTGGACAGCTATTATCTTAGTAGTGGGAGACAAATATAGGAAGGTCACAAACTTGAAACTGGCCTGGGTTATAGGGTAAACACTATCCAAAAATGATGAACTTATTACAGAAGGTATTAATGGCATATTAATCATATGGTAGTTATTATAACTACTTTAAACATCTTAATTTTATTTTAAGAATAGACATAGGAAGTATTAAGATTCTTTTTATTTTCTATGTAAGAAGCTAACTTGACAGGCATTAAGAGGATTTCATAAAAGCACATAGACTAATAAATGATGGAGTCATGATTCTTTTGAAATTAAGACTTTTCAACACAGCTTGTTAATAAAATGAGTTGTGTCTTACACCCTATGAAAGTTTGAAAAGAAACATCCAAACTCCTTAAAATTCACTAAACAGAAAAAAATATTTTTCTTAATAGAGATTTTACTCTTTTCTGCTATTTTTCCAGAGGAACAGATAACATTACTGGTTAAATAAAGTTGTATTTAATGGGCAACATTACAAATATACATAAACTACACAACTGAACCAATTATTGTACTCATGTAAAAAACAAAAACAAAACAAAAAATGAAAACAAAAGCAAAAATAAAAACCTCAGATATTTAGCTCTTGGTATCTACCATAGAGAACTATCTACTATGACAGCCTCCTCAAATTATAAATATTCCACAAAGCTTAAAATCTAAGTTATCTGCAGTTTTCACACTAACATTTTGATGATGTCATGGATCATTCAATAAAAACATGTTTAACAGCATCCTGAAAAGCAATGGCATATTTACATCTTTGAATAGAGTTTCAGAGGGAGAATTTATATGGTAAAATGGAGATATTATTTTAAGTTGTACATTGAGAACACAGTATGATAGAACACCCTTGTAATCCTACCTCTTGGGAGGATGAGTCAAGTAGGTGATTAAGTCAAGGTTACCCTGAGTCAGACATAGGTTCAGCTAAGAAGATTTAATTACAAATATATATTTTTTTAGTTTTTTAACCTGAATTTATTTTTATATATTATTATTATTGTTGTTGTTGTTATTTACAATTTATTCACTTTGTATCCAAGTTGTAGCCCCCACCCTCATCTCCTCCCAGTCCCACCCTCCCTCTCTTTCCCTCCCCTCTCTCTCTTCCATAGTTTACTGATAAGGGAAGTCTTCCTGTCCCTTCCAGGTCATTTTATATCCCCTTCTTCCATTCTTTTTTGAATCAACAAGTGTTTATTTTCAAAAACAAGCAAACAAAAACAAAAACAATCTCTGGAAGAAGCAACTAAGTGATTAATATATTTCATAGTGTCTAGATATAAATTAATCTAAACTTTTAGTGTGTGTTACCTTGGCAAAATAATAAACTTGTCAATATGCTGGAAGCAGGCAGAAAGGAGTTTGAGATAGCAGTCTGTTTCGTAGGGTGCAAATATGAGGGAAAAAGCCAGATGGTGGACACACTCAGCATTGCTGCTCTTCTCCTTCAGCAGGGGAGAAGCACAGGGATGCCCTTGTTTTGGAGATTCTGAAACCCTCTTCTCTGTGTCTTTGCTTTCCTCATTCTCAGTTACTTAAGGTCAATCATAGCCAAAATGGGAAAATGGGAATGACTCATATGGTTTAAATTGTGACACTTTGACAAGGCTGATGAAATAATTTCAGAGAATGCTCTTACATGAAGAAAAATAATCGCTTGATATATTGAAATAAGGTCATAGTATGGAAATAATGGCTATGACACAAGGGTTCTGTCATTTATCTCAGATGACCTAAGTGTACATGCATTGTGGTATCTCACATCCTCCCAACAGTGAGTGTGCACACAAAGATGGTTAGAGGATATATTCATATAAACTTATTATGGAATATTATGATGACTCCTCTATTATTATTGTTAATTTGTTATTCTAATTTAGAGATTCAATTCTATTATATATTTGGAGTAAATAAAAACAACAGTACACACACATACACACATGGAGAGAAAGAGGGAGAAGAAGAGAGAGAGAGAGGGAGAGAGAGAAAGACAGAATGCAATACTGTTTCTAGTTTCAGGCTAGGTGATCCTGTATTTTAGTGTTGCTCTATAAGTGGCTAAACTCCTGATAACAACTTGCTATCAACGCAAGTCATCAAAATGAAATCAAGCCCTCAAATGGAATTTCTTTCTGAAAATGGAAAAATGCTTTTTGCTATTTGCCAAACAAATCCCTTCCTCTGTTTCCAATGGGAGGTATCCTTCTCTGTAGCCACTTGTTTCCTTTTACTATATTTCTTTTTGTAAATTAATTCATTTCTTTATTAATCGCAGTGTATTCACTTTGTATCCCAACTATAGCTCCCTCTCTAATCCTTTTCCAATAACCCCTTCCCTTCCTCTTCTCCACCAATGCTCTTCACCCAGTCCACTGATAGGGGAGGACCTCCTGCCCTTCCATCTGATAGTCTTCTATTAAGTCTTATCAGGATTGGCTGCATTGTTTTCCTCTGTGGCCTTGTAAGGCTGCACGTCAACTCAGGAAGGGGTGCTCAAAGAGCAATACACCAAGTTCATGTCAGACACAGTTCCTTTTCTTCTTACTAGGGAATCCAATTAGACACTGAGCTGCTAAGGGTTACATATGTGCAGGGGTTCTGGGTTATTTCCATGAATGGTCCTTAGCTGAAGTATCAGTCTTATTAAAGATCCCTGTGTTGCTATCTCCCTCTTCTTTCATAAGATACCCTGCATTCTGACAAGAGTTTGGCTAAGAGTCTCAACATCCGCTTTGTTACCTTGCAGAGTAGAGTATTTTAGAGTCCCTATCTGGTAGGCTCCTTTCCTGTTCCCTTTTTTCTCCCTCTTTCAATGTCCACCCTATTTGCCATTCTGAATGAGGATTGATCCTCTTACCCAGGGTCCTCCTTCTTGAATAGATTCTTTAGGTGTATAAATTTCAACATAATTGTCTTATATTATATGTCTAATATCCAGTTATAAGTGAGTATACATCATGTGTGTGTTTCTGCTTCTGGGATACTTCGCTCAGATTGATCTTTTCTGGTTACCACCATTTGCCTGCAAATTTCATGACTTCCTTGTTTTTAATTACTGATTAGTATTCCATTGTGTAAATGTACCACAATTTCTCTTTCTATTCCTCAACTGAGGGGCATCTGGATTCTTTCCACCTTCTAGCTGTTACCAATAAAGTTGCTACAAACATGGTTGAACAAATATCCTTGTATAGTTAAGCATCATTTGGAAATAAGTGTAGGAGTGGTACAGCTGGATCTTGAGATAGCACTACTCCTAATTGTCTCAGAAAGCACCAGATTGATTTCCAAAGTGATTGTACAAGTTTATATTCCCAACAACAATGGAGGAGGGTTTCCCTTTTTCCACATCCTCTCCAGCAAGTGTTGTCACTTGAATTTTTGATCTTAGCCATTCTGATGGGTGTAAGGTGAAATCTCAGGGTCGTTTAGATTTGCATTTCCCTGATAGCTAAGAATGTTGAGCATTTCTTTACGTGTTTTTCTGTCATTCGATATTTCTCTATTAAGAATTCTCTGTTTAACTCTGTACCTTATTTTTTAATTGTATTACTTGATTTGTTGCTGTTTAGCTTGTTGGGTTTTTCATATTTTTCTGGATATTAGACTTCTGTGAGATATAGGGTTGTTGAAGATCCTTTCCCAATCTGTAGCCTGTCATTTTGTTATGAGGAAAGTGTTCTTTCCTTTACAGAAGTTTTTCAGTTTCATGAGGTCACATTTATTGATTGTTGATCTTAGAGCTTGTGCTGTTGGACTTCTGTTCAGGAAGTTGTCTTCTGTGTGAATGAGCTCTAAGCTCTTAACCAGGTTTAGTGTGTCTGGTTTTATACTGATGTCTTTGATTCACTTGAACTTTAGTTTTGTGCAGGGTGATAAGTATGGTTCCATTTGCATTTTTCTACATGTAGATATCCAGCTAGACCAGTACCATATGTTGAATATGCTATCTTTTTTCCATTGTGCAGTTTGTTCAACTTTGTCAAAAATAAGGTGACCAAAAGTATGTGGGTTTTTTTTGGCTCTTCTGTTAGATTCCACTGATCTAGCAGCCAGTTTCTATGCAACTACCGCGCATTTTTTACTACTGTTGCTCTATAGTACAGCTTGAGATCAGGGATGGGGATAACTCCAGAAGATTTTTTTTTTTTGTAGAGGATTGTTTTAGCAACTCTAGGTTTCTTGTTATTCCATATGATGTTGAGAATTTTTTCCTTCAAGGTCTGTAAAGAATTGTGTTTGTAACTTGATGGAAATTGTGTTGAATCTGTAGATTACATTGAATCCATAGCTTTTGGTAAGATGGATATTTTTACTATGTTAATCCTACCAAGCCATGAGCATGGGAGATATTTCCATCTTCTGATATTTTCTTCTATTTCTTTCTTTAAAGTCTGGAACCTTTTTTTTGCAAGTCTTTGATTTGCTTGGTTTGAGTTCAAACCAAGGTACTTTATGTTATTTCTGGCTATTGTGAAGGGTGTTATTTCCTTAAATTCTCTCTCAGCCCTTTTGTCTTTCAGATACAGGAGGGTTACTGATTTTTTTTCAGTAAATTTTGTATCCTGCCACTAGGCTGAAGGATAAATAGGAGACTTGTTTAATAATTTTGAAATTATACAACATATTTTCTTTTCTTTTTAAGATTTTGGATGCAAGAGTAACTTTTATTCTCCTGATGTACTTGTCATTTCAGAGGCTTGTTGTCTCTGTCTGCTAACCTTGGCCTAGTCCTGGAAGCTTCCAGCCTCTACAATCTAATCTAGGCCTAGACTGTTTTCAGCGTCAGAGATGTAATACTGAATAAGCTCACCTTTTCTTGTTTGTTCTGAACACTGGATGGCTGGTTTAACTCAGCTGTTCTGGCTCAAATTCCTCTGCAAGTTGACTAATTGAATCTGGCTTCCTTCACTTCTGACCTTTTGGTCTGTTTACCGCAAACTAACTCTAGCAATCTGGCTCCTCTCATTCTCAGTCTCATCTGTCTTCAACTGTGTCTAGATTGCTCTCACCACAACCTCTCTCTGTAAAACTGACCTGGTAAAATTGCGTTCTTTCTCCATCTCTCTCTTTCCCTCCCTCCCCCTCTCTGTCTGTCTCTCTCTTACACTGCTCCCTTTTAAGTCACCTCTCTTTCCTCTCTGTTCTAGTGATAGTTGGATATTATCCTATAGTGTCAAGTTTTTCTCTGTAAAATTATTCCAGTAAAAACTTCCTCTGACAGGAACTCCACAAGGAGAGCAACAGAACCAAAAAATCTGAGCACAGGGGTCTTTCCTGTGACTGATATTCCAACCAAGGACTATGCATAGAGATAACCTAAGACCCCTGTACAGATGTAGCCCATGGCAGTTCAGTATCCAAGTGGGTTCCATTGTAAAAGGAACAGGGACTGTCTCTGACATGAATTGATTAAGCTGCTCTTTAATTACCTCCCCCTGAGGGGGAAGCAGCATTACCAGGCCACAGAGGAAGACAATGCAGCAACTCCTGATAAGACCTAATCGACTAGGATCAGAAGGGAAGAAAATAAGTCCTCCCCTATCAGTGGACTGAGGGAGGGGCATGCATGCAGAGGGTGGAGGAAGGAAGGGATTAGGATGGGAGGAGGGAGAGAACCGTAGGGGGGATTCAAAGTGAATAAAGTGTAATTAATAAAGAAAAAAAGAATTGGGAAAAAAAAAACTTCCTCTGAATTCCATGAACAGAACTGCCATGAACTCAAATACACTGCATTGCCTCTTAACACACTGACATAACCACATTCCTGAACACAGCTCAGAGATAAGCATGCCTTTCTCTCTTAGTTGTTCAGATTAAAGGCACTTACCACTATGCCTCCACCTAAGCTTTTCTTTATCTGAAGCTTGCTCTGTAGCAAACTGGCTTTGAAATCAGAGATCTGTTTGCTTTTGTTTCCTGGGATTAAAGAGTTGTCTGTATTCCAGCCAAATCACACAGAGCTAGAATGTCTTTGGATATCGTCTTTTGCCAGAGTAGCCATGTGCAGAATTAGAATCCCTTTATGTAGGAGTGAGAGATCTAAGCATGATTTTAGCAGAGAGAAAATAGAGAGATGAAAGAATGTATAAAATGAGAATAAACAATGAGTCTCCATAGCCATCATAAAAGTGGCACCATAGCCACTTTTAATAAGAATGGAAATCGGGTAATGTTGAGTTGAACTTTTTATTCAACTCCTATGTGCCATATAATGTATTTCCAATATAACCTTAAACTCACACTGCAACTATAATGCTCCCTCACATGCTATGTACTTGATAACTTCTCTTTGTAAAGGGGAAATGCTAATGAAAGAATAAAACCCTAGCATAATGCGGGCAACAACAGGATATCTGCGGTTGGGCACCTGGCCTTTGAGGGGAAACGGAAGTCCCTGAGAAAAGCACTCTAGGCACCTGAGATAAGGGCCGGATAGGTGACTCGGCTCACAATCTGCCTTCCCGCCTTCCCTGTTACTTAACCATGGCTTTGTTCAAACCACCCAATTGAAAGACCAAAGACAAAATAGCTGCGATTGTTAAGACAGCGCGGTATAGTAGTAAATTCCCTGAGGAGAGAGCTACCTCCCTGCGTTCTTTCCCCACCCACTAGAGATACAGTTGCTAGGAAACTGGACCCTCCTCCTAGGGAGGGACAGCTGGTCATGATCAATGGTCTGGTGACCTTCCTATAACCAATCAATTCAAAATGTAGCATTTTGACCAATAGATGCTTGCCAGGCAGGAATTGGGCATGCTGGGAGGGACCAGAATGTATAAATCACCCAACTAACCTGGGGACAGCGCGCGAGTCTTCAGAAAGACTCTGCCGCCCCGGGTACCCGTGTATCGAATAAAGCCTCTTGCTGTTTGCATCCGAACAACTGGTCTCGTTGATCCTTGGGAGGGGGTCTCTCTGGCGGAAGACACCCCCCGGGGTTCTTTCACTATTAATACTATTATTTAGTATGATTGGTTTTGGTTATCCCTTATAAAAGATCACTTATAAATGGTAATTTCCAATTTGTTAGACTGAATTTAATGGAAACAATATTCCACTGGCAAATTATACTCAATAATAATAAATAAGTTCTGAATTAATGAGTGAACCATTAAAGGAAAGTTATCACATCAACCATGGATTTTATGCCAGACTATTTTTTGTTTTAAGTTTGGTGCTACTTGTGATTGAGAGTTAAATAAGGATTGTACCTCTGAGAGACCTATGCCATCTCATTATTGACAAGTATCTTATGAAGCATTTTTTGACATGGTTATTTTCAGTAGTTAGGCATAGATCAAGTTGTATTTTATGTTTAGTTGGGTAAAAGTTTTCTTTAAATAGAAAATAAATGATTTTTCCAGGAAGGTATGTTTTACATGAGGGCCATGTACTCCTCTTCCAAGAGGAAGGAAAATGTAATACAAAATATTTTCCAAGCATCGAGGCCATTATAACATATCTTTCAACAGATCTTCAGTTTCCTCACACATATTTTCCTCCATATTTTGATAAAAGACATTTTTCCACCCTCAAAATCATATTCTATTGAGTATAAATTCATACCACAGGATGGTAAAGCATTCTATTTATTTCCTTGATAACATAAGGATGACTCAAGACTTTGATAAACTCATATATCTTTCTGTTTTCATTTATAAAGAGGAATGAAATGCTATTACTTTGTTATTTTAGAAACAAACTTTTAGGATGTAGAGAAAAGCTGCTCTGGCTAGAAGGAAAAACAAGAATAAACATTAAAACAAGCTTAGTGTATCTGAAAAGAAGAAGGCAACTGGACTTATAGGGCTTATATTTTTGTTTGGATTTTTTTTTTTACATATCCTTGTCAAGTATAAGCTGTGCATTACTTGTGTGAATGGAGAGGGTAAGCAGTAAAGGATGCTAAGAAAAAAATAGCATATTGTTCTAGGACCTAAGCAATATTTTGGCATCCTAGGTCATTTAATCCTGGGGGAATTTTCCCTTTCTTCTCAGTTTTCTAGTAGTGTACTTTGTTTAAATCACTAACCTTGCTACAGTAAGTTCATAGAATTAAGGGGAATTAAAGCAGTAAAAAAAATTAAATCTGTTGTGTGTTTATTTTTATTTATTTTTTACATTTGTTGTTAGATCATACCCATCTGTGGGAAACTGATAAAAGTTATGAACAAATTTCCCCAACTCTGGGAAGGAACACACCCACACACACATATGCCACAACGCATTACACAGCCTAGATGCAGGTAATGAACATGGGATATGGAAGGGGATATAAAGCTAATTGTTTCTCTTCTAATTCTGTCAGGCATTTTTACGTTTGTTGCTGGATAAGTGTATCAGGTATATTAGGTATTGAGAGTTTAAAACTGAATGTCACGCTCTATCCACAGTTTCCATTCCACATACCTAGCCTATATGTATAGAAGTTCACTGAGGTGTATAGACTTTGGATCTGGTTACATTTTCGTGTTTGATATTCTTGTTTATTTGCATCATTTTTAAATAAAGCTTATATTATGAGAGAAAGAAAAAAAAGAATGAAAGAGACTGTACACAGCCTTAAGACATTTTTAATTCATTTGAAAGTCATTTATGGACTCACAGGAACTATGGACTTCAGGTCAAGAGCCCCTTAGCTTCTAATTCTCAGAAATGACAACATAAAGCCAAGGTAAATAGGAATGCCTTGGCTTTATTTTTCTGAAACTCAACTCCTAAAATTACCCATGCCAAGAAAGTGCTTCTTTCTACATTAGCTTTTCAGTTTTTATTCATTTCAAAGATCTCTAGAGTTAGGTATTCTAAATAGTGCACCCAGAAAAACAATAGAGTTCCTTCCTGACTTTTTAAATTATTTTCACTCTGATTTTTCCTACATGGTTACTCTGTTGTTGTGGCTTTGTGTGTGCTAAGTGTTCTTTCTCTGAGATAAATCCCTAATCCTGTAATAGGTTTTATGAATTTCTTCATTATTTAAAAATATACCGATGGAACGTTATTTTGATAGGCTACAAATAAAAAAAAATATTTTGAACAAGATGGGAGCAGAAACTTATAGCTTCTCCCTAAAAGTCATCCAAATACTATCCCCATTAAGTGGTTATTTATAATTTTAAGGAGTCAGCTGAATAAATGGTTACAAAGTACTAGGAACTTTTGGAAGAGGGTATAGAATCCTGACCAGCTGCAATTATTTTTAAAATGTAGTCTGTGCATCATAATAACTTCTTTGCATTGATTTTTACTTTGTAAAAATACCTCAGGTGGTGCTAAGGATGCACTGGAAACACTGGCCATAGCATTCCATCCTTAGGCCACAAAATGTGAAAAACCATGTTCTAATTGGGGCAAAGATTTTCACTGTTTATATCCTGAGATTCAGTTTCCAACTTGTTAATGTTGGCAAAGTAAGTGTAGAGTTCTACTTGGAAAAATTCTTCATTGTTAGCAATGAAAATTATATTGAAACTGTCACAGGTATTTCCTAAAATTTCTTGTTGACATCCATCAGAATAAGGTATTCATTTTCTGATAGGCCATTTGTTGCAATAACTCAATGATTATTTATGCAGTAATGAAATCATATTAGAGTCACATAAAGCATCACTTTACTGCTTAACTTATTCAACAATAACAAAAAGTTGAAATAGGATTAAGTAAAATACCACAGGCTACATCTGAGCGGAGGTTCTAGGTTATATCCATACATGGTCCTTGGTTGAATGTCAGTTTCAGAAAAGACCCTGTGCCCAGATATATTTGGTCTTTGTGGAGCTCCTATCCTTTCCCCATCAGACTAACTCCCCTTCTTTCTTATGATTTCCTGTACTCTGCCAAAGGTATGGTCATGAGTCTTTGCTTTGAAAACACTGCTAGTTAGAGGCTTTCAGATGCGCTCAGTAGACTCCTGTCATGCGTTCAATGTACATCCCATCTGTCTTTCTAAACGAGGATTGATCATCTTACTCCATGTCCGCTCTCTTGATTATCTTTTTTAGGTGTATAGATTTCATTATGTTTATCATATCAAGTGAGGGGAACAAGGACTACTTCTAACAGGAACTCAATGAAGATACCTGATAAAACAGGATCAGATGAATGGGGGGAGGTCCTCCCCTATCAGTGGACTTGGAAAGGGGCACAGTGGTGATGAGGGAGGGAGAGAGGGACTGGGAGGGAATGAGGGTTCGGGGCACGGCTGGGATACAGAATTAATAAAATGTAACTGATAAAAATAAAAGAAAAAAAAAGAAAAAGAAGGATTAAGTAAAATACCATGTTATCTTGAAAATAACATTTACTTTATTCATTAAACACTGTATGTATTTTCTTTTTTAAAGAAATATAATTATGGTGTTTATTAGTACTTTTTAATGTATTATTCATGCAAATAACCTTAAGATATTATTAAAATCTAGATTATAATTCAATACATATGAGGTTTCAATTTCTTTTTTCATTTTTATTTTTATACTAATTACAGGGTATTTACTTTTTATCCCAGCTATAGCCCCCTTCCTCATTCCCTTCCAATCTTCCCCTCCTTCATCTCCTCCCTGCAGCTCTCTAAGTCCACTGATAGGGGAGATCCTCCTTCATTTCCACCTGACTCTAGCGTATCAGGTCTCATCAGGACTTGCTTCAATGTCCACCTCTATGGCCTAGGCTGCACCTCCATCAGCAAGGGGGAAGTCAAAGAACCAGCCACTGAGTTCATGTTAGAGACAGTCCCTGTTCCCCTTACTAAGGAACCCACTTGGATGCTGAACTGCCATGGGCTACATCTGAGCAGAGGTTATAGTTTATATCCATGCATGGTACTTGGTTGGAGAATCAGTATCAGAAAAGACCCCTGTGCCCAGCTATATTTGGTCCTTGTGGTGCTCCCATCTTCTCCAGTTCATACTAAATCCTCCTTCTTCTACATGATTCCCTGTACACTGCCCAAGGTTTGGTTATGAGTCTCAGCATCTGCTTTGATACACTGCAGGGTAGCGTCTTTCAAAGGCCCTCTGTGGTAGGCTCCTGTCCTATTTCTTGCTTTTCCCTACTTCCAATGTCCATCCCATTTGTCTTTCTAAATGAGGATTAATCATCTTACCTGGGAAACTTTTCTTGTTTAGCTTCTTTAGGGGTACATATTTTAGTATGTTTGTCCTATTTTATATGTCTAGTATCCACTTATAAGTGAGTATATACCATGTGTGTCTTTCTGCTCCTGGGATACCTCACTCATGATGATCTTTTATAGATCCCACCATATGCCTGCAAATGTCATGATTTCCATGTTTTTACTTGCTGAGTAGTATTCCATTATGCAAATGTACCATAGTTTCTGTATCCATTCCTCCACTGAAGGACATCTGGGTTGTTTCCAGGTTCTAGTTATGAATAAAGCTGCTACAAACATGGTTGGATAAAGGTGCTTGTTGTGTACTTGAGCATAGTTTGGATATATGCCTAGAGTGGTATAGCTGTATCTTGAGGAATCACTATTCCTAATTGTATGAGAATGCGACAGGTTGATTTCCAGAGTGGTTGTACAAGTTTACATTCCCATCAGCAATGGAGGAGTGTTCTTTTCTCCACAACCTCTCCAGCATGTGTCAACACTTGAGATTTTAATCTTAGCCATTCTGAAGGGTGTAAGGAGAAATCTCAGCATCATTTTGAGTTGCATCTCCCTGATGGCTAAGGACTTTTAGCAGTTCTTTAATTGTTTCTCTGCCATTTTATATTCCTCTACTGAGAATTCTCTGTTTAGCTTCATACCCCATTTTTAATTGGATTGCTTGATTTATTGCTTTTTAACTTCTTTAGTTCTTTATATATTCTGGATATCAGCCCTCTCTCAGATATAGGGTTAGGGAAGATCTTTTCACAGTCTGTAGGCTGTCATTTTGTTCTGAGGACAGTTTCCTTTGCTTTATAGAAACTTTTCAGTTTCATGAAGTCTCATTTATTGATTGTTGATCTTAGAGCCTGTGCTGATGGTGTTCTGTTCAGGAAGTTGTCTCCTTTGCCAATGAGTTCTAGGGTCTTCCCCACTTTTTCTTTTAATCGATTGAGTGTGTCAGGTTTTATGTTGAGGTCTTTGATCAACTTGGAATTTAGTTTTATGCAGGGTGATACATGTGGATCTATTTTTGTTTTTCTGCATGAAGACATCCAGTTGGACCAGCACCATTTGTTGAAGATGCTGTCTTTTTTCCATTAAATGGTTTTGACTTCTTTGTAAAAAAATCAAATACTCTATAGATGTGTGGGTTTATTTCTGGGACTTCTATTTGGTTCCATTGATCCACCATTCTGTTT
The DNA here is from genome assembly GCA_010120015.1 of Rhombomys opimus. Taxonomy (NCBI): domain Eukaryota; kingdom Metazoa; phylum Chordata; class Mammalia; order Rodentia; family Muridae; genus Rhombomys; species Rhombomys opimus. The sequence goes on from REGO01000543.1 coordinate 51,050, forward strand.
CTATTCCAATAACATGCAGTTTTTATTACTATTGCTCTGTAGTACAAGTTGAGATCAGGAATGGAGATACCTCCAGATGATCTGTTGTACAGGATCGTTTTGGAAATTCTGGGTGTTTTTGTTTCTCCATATGAAGTTGAGAATTTTTCTTTTAAGGTCTGTAAAGAATTCTGTTGGTATATTGATGGGAATTGCATTGAATCTGTAGATTGCTTTTGGCAGAATTTTCATTTTCACTATGTTAATCCTACCAATCCCTGAGTGCTGGAGATCTTTCCATCTTCTAATATCTTCTTTAATTTCTTTCCTAAGAGACTTGAAGTTCTTTTGTAAAAAGGTCTTTCACTATCTTGGTTAGAGTCACACCAAGGTACTTTATGTTTTTAGCGGCTATCTTGAAGTGGTTTTTTTGTTTGTTTTGTTTTGTTTTTCCTAATTTCTTTCTCTGACCTTTCTTTTCTGTTCTAGTCAATTTGGTGTTCTGTAGTCCTCTTGTATATGTATGGACCTCTCTTTAAGTTGGGGAAATTTTCTTCCATGATTTTCTTGAAGATATTTTCTGGACCTTGGAGCCAGGAATCTTCTTTTTCATATATTCCTATTATTCTTAGATTTTGTGTTTTCATGGGCATCTTTGATTTCTTGGATGTTTTGTGTTTGGGACTTTTCTGATTTTACTTTTTCTTTCAGAGAAGCATTAATTTCTCAAAGTGTATCTTCAGCACCAGAGATTTTATTCTCTCTCTCATCTCTTGTATTCTGGTGGTGATGCTTATTTTGTGTTTTTTGATCTTTTCTCTAAGTTCTCCTGCTCCAGGGTTTTCTCTTTTTGTGATTTCTTCATGAATTATAATTCTGTTTTTATGCCTTGCACCATTTCCTTCATCTGTTTGAATGTGGATTCCTGTCTCTCTCTGATGGTCTCTATTTTTTTGTTTGTTTCCTCTTTATAGGCCACTAATTGTGCTTCTACTTGTGCCTCTATTTGTTTGGCTATATGTGCCTGTTTCTCTTTGAGAGATTTGTTCATTTCCTCTTTATCTACCTCTAATAACTGGATAAGCATAGCTTTAAAGTTATTTTCTTGTGTTCCCGATAAATTGGATTATCCCTTGATTTGGGGGTTTGAAGATGAAGCCATATCCTGATTTTTGTTGGATGTATTCTTTCGCTGACCTCTGGCCATTTTCTCATCTGTAACTTTCACTGTTTGGTCCTGGATTCTGCAGTTCAGACTGGTACCATCTTTCTATGGTGTGTGAAGAATTCTTCAGGAAGATGAGAGAGGTCCAGTGGTTTTAGTGTGTGCATTGGTGTACCTGTGGGAGGAAAGTCTGCTGGAGCAGAAGGACAAATGTAGCAAGCATGTGCGAGTGGGTGTGTGTGAAGTGTGTCTTGAGCGACAGGGTGCTCAAGATTGTAGAGACCTTCAGTGTGAGGAAGGAGTGTCTTGCAGGCACCAAAGGGGTTACAGACGTTGAAGGTGTAGGTGCTGGTGATGATCATAATTGCAAATTCCCTGAATACCTCAGTGGCCTATGGGCTACTGGTATTTGTCTTTGACTGAGCATCAGGAGTTATTTGCCTGAACTCCACTGGTAGTCCCGCAGAGCAGGGGCTTTAATGTACCAAGAATCTCTCTGTTTCTCACAGTGGATGTGTGGGTGGTAGGGATCTGATATCTGGCTGCTAGCTTAGAAGCACCTGTATCTGGGGCTCTGTAGGCACTTGATCACTTTCTAGCAGGTCAAATCATAAAACACAGGGGTTCCCCTTTTTCTCTACTTGCAGGCTTGGACCTGCTGAGTCAAATGCAGGAGGATGAGCTCAGTCAGCTCAATGGTTCTGTATCCGCTGAACTTGAGAGTCCAGCTGTAGACGTGGACTGGCAGGTCCTGGAGAGCCACAACTGAGGTCCATAGACCTTGATGGCCTGGCACTTGGTGTACCTGGGCGGTTTGGTGGATATGTTGGACTTTGGTGGCTGTACAGCCTGCTGTCTGCCACTAAGGGATTGGGCAGTCTGTATAGTCACTGGCTGGGAGGCCCTGTGGAGTTGGTACTGCTGCTCACAAACCCAGGACCCAGAAGGATGGTACTGGGGATCCAGGACTCAGAAGGCCTGCCTCTGCTGTCTCAGTCCCTAGACAGTGAGTTCTGTGCTGCGAGTCTCTGGCAATGTGGGTTGCTTCTCTGAGGAGGAGGGAGGCCCAAAATAGGGAAGCGCAAAGCATTTGAAAGAGTCCCACTCTCTGTCTCCAGAGAAGTCCACAGGCAACCTAAATGCATTCAGCTCATGTGATGTCTCCTCTAGTTCAGGAAGCCTCAATGTAAATTTTCTGGCTTCAGTTGCTCCTCCACTCACCAGTTTCAGAGTTTCAGATCCTCTGCCTCTCAGATATGGTGCACACTGGTCACCACTATCTTGCATCCCCAGACTGTATTTATTTTCAACTACTAAAAGATATTTACAAGCAACCCACAAATTTACTTGATGCTTTCCACCTCTCATATTTTACTTGCAATGACTCATAACTGGGATTTCAATTTAAAGACCTTCAAAATTACTAAAAGTCAAAATACTAGAAAAAAGTATTCAGCATAAAAAAGGTGTCTAAGATACTCTAAGATAAATTGTATTCCTTTTATAATTTGAAAATTTTGTTGTGAGTCAGTGTCCTTCTCTGTTTGCTATCTGATACCAGAATTGTCTGACAAGAGAAAAAAATGAAATCTCTTTCTGTACAGACAGTACTGTTCATTAATAAACATTCATGGCCTTAACTGTCAAAAGAAGGCAGATAAACATTCTCACATACTCTGACACAAAATTTTACTATGTCAAACCAGAGAAAGAATGGAGTCCTAAAATATCTTGTCTTCCTTTCAAAGTAAACAGAAAACAAAAACATCCTGTTGGAATGGGTTCATTCTTTTCATGAAGCATCAATTCTTTATGTTATTTTAATCTGAATAGTTAACAGGTGGTTATGAATTGATGTTGGGGAGAAGTTTGAAGAAGCCCTATCTCATGTGTGATTTATGCTTCTTTAGAAGAGTTCCTATGTACATAAAGAAAAAGGATATAACACTTGTTCCAGCAGGTCTCCTCTGGCTATGATTCAGAAACCTAAAATTCTTACACTTTCTATTATTTATAAATGCCTAAAACTCACAAAAATATGAAATAATTTCCTAAGACTTTGGCAGCTATTATTTTTTCACATTAACAAGATGAAAGATTTGTTCTGTCCTTTAAACTTTTTCACCTCTATGACTGATTTTCTTTCTTTCCAAGAAATGATGTGTATTGTGTAGTCACCATACACTACTTTTCAACATACCTTGCATAAGGGAGAATATTTGATATGGATTTTCTCAAAATATTGTACTAAATATGTACAAGAAGAGAAAAGTGTATATTGATGATAGTAGAATACAAGTGTTTTTTTTTCAAATATTGAAGATTAGTTTCCATAGGTTTGTTTTTATTATTGCAGTGATTTAAATAATATGAAACATTTTCTTTTTGATCATTGTAAACATGAAAACAACATCCATTAATACAGACAGGAAAATAGATTGCTTAGTTGTCAAAAAACTTCCTTGTACATTAAAAGGTTGATATTGCACTTCAGTGTCAATTAAGTACAAATATTTAATGGCTTCCATGTATTTAATTTTTATTTATTTTTGAGTAGTTCATACACATATGCAATGAAATATGATTGTATCTAGCCCCAAATTCCGTACCTTCAATCTTCCCAGTATTTACACCTCCCTACTTTATGACTTTGTTTTATACCCCTGAAATTTCAGTTAGTGCTGTCAAGATGTTCATTTCTATGAAAATATTCACTAGAGTGTGAGAGTTTTACAAGTGGCAACTCCTCCTGAAAGGAACGATTTTCCCTATCACAGTGAAAACTCAGCTACCAATTGTTCTTCAATAAGGGGTGGAGCCTGTCAGGGAGGATTTACTGTGGAGGAATAAGGACACTGACCCAACCAAAAATCTTTTAATTCCAAATTTGTCCTGCCTACAAGGAGTGCAGGGACAAAGATGGAACAAATATTGAGATAATCTTCAACCAAAGGTTGGTCTTACTTGAGACCCATCCCATGGGAAAGAATCGACCTCTGTGTAACTATTGATGTAATTTGCTATGCTTATAGACAGTAGTCTAACATAATTTCTCTGAGAGTCTTCACCCAGCAGCTGATGGAAAGGGATATAGGGATCAATGGCCAAACATTAGACAGAGTTTGGGGAGTCCTATGGAAGAGATGGGGTATGATTGAGGGAGCTGGAGTGGTCAAGGACTCCATAGACTTACAGATTCAACTAAACTGGGCCCATGGGACTGAATCACCAACCAAAGATCATACATGGACTGGTCCTAGGCTCCCTACATATATGTAGAGGATGTGAAGCTTGATCTTCATGTGGATCCCTCAACAACTGGAGCAGGGACCTTCTCTGACTATACTGACTGTCTTTGGATCTCATTCCCCTGATCAGGCCTCCTTGTCTGGCCACAATGGGAACTAATGTGCCTATTTCTGCAGAGACTTAATGTGCCAGAGTGGCTTGGTACCCACTGAGGACACTTCTCTGAAGAGAGGAGAAATGGGGAGTAGAGGTGTTTGTGAGGGCACTGGGAAGAGAGGACAGTGGCTGCAATCAGGATGCAAAGTGGATAAATACAAACGCACATACATACATACATACATACATACATACATACATATATACATACATAAAATAGAATTTTGGCAAGATTAATCTTGTAGACATAAAAAGAGTTTCTGTGATTACATGAGTTTGACAGCTGTATTATGCCTAGAGGACAACATTTCATAGTATTTGGAACCCTGAATGTACTTTCTCTTTTTTATTATAAATAGTGTCTTCTGTCATCCAATATAATCCAAACTTGGTTTTCCCTCCTTACACTCCTCCCAACCCCTTACCTACCTCTCCTTTTTCTGGGATATACTCTACCTCTCCTCTGTTTCACTTCAGAAAGGATCAGGCATCCAAAAGACAACAATCAAACATGACAAAACAAAATACAATATGGCACAGCAGAAGCCCTTACATTATGACTGGAAAATGCAACCCAATAAGAGGAAAAGAGTCCCAAGAGCAAGCAAAAGTGTCAGAGACAAACCTGCACTCAATGTCTGGAGTTCCACAAAAACACCAAGGTAAACAGTAATACATGCAGAGGACCTCATACAGACCCCTGCAAGTTCTGTGCTTGCTGTTTCCCTCTCTGTGAGACCATAGTTGATTCATTGGTCTGTGTTCTCCTTGTGTCCTTCATCCCCTCTCACTCCTACAATTGTTCTTCTCCCTTTTCTACATGGTTCCCCAAACTACTAGGTGAAAGGACCCAGTGTAGACCTCCAATCTAGTCTCTCTTTGCATAATATCTAGCTCTGAGTCCCTAAACTCAGTTCCAACTGCTTCCAGAGGAAGCCTCTCTGATGATAACTGTACAATGCACCTATTTCTTTATGTGGAAAGAAACATTTAGCTTAAGTTTTATGAAAACAACATAACAACAAAATACTGTGACTTTCTGCTAAACTACAGGAGTAAAAGCTTTTAGTTTTAGCAGACAGGACATTTCTGAGCTTTAATCTTGCTTTCTTCCTTCTTCTGTATGTGATTAAGGAAAATGTCATAATTTATCGGAACCTGAGTTTCCTCAGATAGTCATAAAACTAGTCATTATTTGATTTTGTGGTTTAAATGAGATGAAAAAGGAGACTGTTATATTTTAAGCCCTCATTTTATATTAAAATATTTTTAATTAGAGTTAATACAATTTACTTATATAAATTATTTAAAAACAAATTAAATGCTTCTAAATCTCATACATCATGTTTCAAATGTTTATTTAAAAAAGAAACAAAAAATGTCTTTAAAGAAATATTACAGTAAATGAATGTGACAGTTTAACTGTGATAAGTACTAAAACAAGGTGCAAAATGTAGAGAATTAACAACAAAGGGATTATATTTAGTTCATTAAGGTTCTTTAAATTAGCATTGTTTGAAATAATATTTGAAGGAATAATAGGTGGTAAATTAGTAAAGAAAATGTAATTCAGTTTAAGCAAAGGGGTGCAGAGCTAAACAGAGAATTCTCAACAGAGGAAAACCAAATGGCAGACAAATACTTAAAAAATGATCAGCACCATTTGTCATTCAGGAAATGCAAATCAAAACTACCCTGAGATTTCACCTCACAACCATCAGAATGGCTGAGATAAAAAACTCAAGGGATAAAGAGTGCTGGAGAGGTTGTGGAGAAAAGGGAACCCTCCTCCATTGCTGCTGGGAATATAATATTACACACAAAAAAAATTGTAAACCAATCTGGAACATTATCAGAAAATTAGGAAGAATGTTCTTCAAGATCAAGCTATACAACTCCTAGGCATATATCCAAAGTATGTTGAAGTATACAAGGACATTTGCTCAATCATGTACACAGCAGCTTTATTTGTAATAGCCAGAAGCTGTAAACAACCAAGATGTCCTTCAACTGTGGAATAGATACAGAAATTGTGGTACAATTACACAATGGTATACTACTCAGCAATTAAAAACAAGGAAACCATGAAATTTGCAGGCAAATGGTGGGAACTAGAAAAGATCATCCTGAGTGAGGTATCCTCAGAAACAGAAAGACACATGTGGTCTATACTCACTTATAAGTTTGTATTATAAGTTTATATAACATAGGATAAACACACTAAAATCTGTACACCTTAAGGAAGCTAAACAAAAACATGATTAATCCTCAATCAGAAAGGCAACCTGGATGGACATTAGAAGAGTGAGAAAATGGAAAAGAATAAGAACCTACCACAGGGGGGCCTTTGAAAGACATTAACCAACAGGGTATCAAAGCAGATGCTGAGAATCATAGCCAAACTTTTGGCAAGGTGCAGGAAATCTTATGAAAGAAGGGGGAGATAGAAATACCTGGAGGGGACAGGAGCTCCACAAGGAGGGCAACAGAACAAAAAAATCTGGGCAAAGAGATCTTTCCTGAGATTGATCCTCCAACCAAGGACCATGCATGGAGATAACCCAGAACTCCTGCACAGATGTGGCTCAGTGTCCAAGAAGATTCCCTACTAACGGGAACATGGACTGTCTCTGACATGAACTCAGTGGCTGGTTCTGGGATCACCACCCTCTATGGGGGGAACAGCCTTACCAGGCCACAGAGGAAGACAATGCAGCTAGTCCTGAGTAATCCTGATAGGTTAGGATCAGAGGAAAGGAGAGGAGGACCTTCCTTATCGGTGAACTTATGTAGATACATGGTAGGAGATTGAGGCAAGAAGGGTGGGATTAAGAAATGAGGAGGGAAGAGACTACATGTGGGATACAAAGTTAATAAAATATAATTGATACAAATTAATAGTTAATTAATAAATCAAGAAATAAATAAACAAGGAGGACCCTAGGGAAAATACTTAATCCTCACTGTGAATGGCAAACAGACTAGACTTCAGAAGAAGGAGAAGACAAGGAACAGGACTTGAGCCTTCTACAGAGGAACTGTGAAAGATTCTACCCACCAGGGTATCAAAGGAGAAATTGAGACTCATTGCTAACTTTGGGTAGAGTGAGAAATACCCTGAGGGAGGAGAGGGAGATAGAAAGACTTGGTGGGGGATAGAAACTCCACAAGGAGAACAAAAGTTCCAAAAAACCTGGAACCAGGAGTGCTGCAGAAACCAATACTCCAATCAAAGACCGTTTATGGAGAGGACCTAGACCTCCTGTTCAAAGAAATCTCATAGGTTATTGATAATCCAAGTGGTTTCCCTAGTAAGGGGAACAGGGGCTGTCTCTCACATGAACTCAGTAGCTGCCTCTTTGATTACCTCCCCCTGGAGGTTGCAGCCTTGCCAAGTCCCAGAGAAAGATGCTGTTGCCTGCCGTGATGAGACCTAATAAGCTGGGGTCAGGTAAAAGGGAAGGAGGACCTTCACTATCAGGGGACTAGGGAAAGAGCATAGGAGGAGAAGAGGGAGGGTGAGTCAGATAGGGAGAAGATGAGGAAAGGTTCTGTGGAGGAGATACAAACTGAACAGAGTTTAATAAAAAAATAAAATTCAGAAAGGGGTGGAAAACATTTAAAGCAGAAAAAAAACTATTTATATGTACAACTCATATAGGAAGATACTCTGGAAAATGTTAGAGTTTTAAAGAATTCCCAAGTTCTTGGAAGGGAGAGGGTGGGGGTTATATATTAGTATATAAAACTGAGGGAGAAGAAAAGAAAAAAAGAACATGAAAGGTCTATTAGTTGTTTTTCTACTATTGTGATGCAACACCACTTTCAAGGCAACCAAAGAAAAAAGGATTTATTTGGGCTTATAGTTCCAGATGATTAGGGTCCGTGGTGTCAGACAAACAAACAAACAAACAAACAAACAAAAACTACTGCAGTAGTAGCAGAGATCTAGTGGTTCACACCTAAAACTATATACACAGTAGAAAACAGAGAATGAACTGGTAATGGTCCCACTATTTTAAACCCTAAAAGCCTTCTTGCAGTGGCATACTTCCCCTAAAATTTCTTCATATGCTAAACCTACCGAAAAAGAGCCATGAAATGGGAGCCAACTACTAAAATATCTGAGCTTCTGAGGGAAACTTTTTATTCAAAACATATGTACAAAGTACATAAAAAGTACAAAAGATATGTAGTATATGGTAATAATTTGTTTATATACTAGTTTGTAATGGGAACCCATGAAAGCGTCCTTTTTATTATCTGTGTGGAGTTATGATTAAATTTATCTTCATAAGAATGGCAAACAGGATACACATCAGAAGCAGTGAAAGAGATGGAAAAGGATGGGAGCCTTCTCTAGAGGATCCTCTGAAAGGACCTACCCAACATGGATTGAAGCAGATGTTGAGATTCACAGCCAAACTTTGGACAGAGCACAGGGAATCTCATGGAAGAATACTGTGATAGAACTACACCGAGGGGAAAGGAGCTCCACAAGGAAACCAATAAATCTAAAATTCTAAGCCCAGGGTATCCTTCAGAGACTGATGCTTCAACCAATGAGCATGCATGGAGAGGACATAGACCCCTGCCAAGATGTAGCACATGGGGAGCAGAGTATCCATGTGTGTCTTGGATTAAGGGGAGCAGAGACAGTCACTGACATGAACTTGGTTGCCTAGACTAAAACAGAAAGTCCTCCCGCAACATAATAATCAAAACAATAAATTAATAGAACAAAGAAAAAATATTGAAAGTGACAAGGGAAAAAGACCAAGTAACATATAAAGGCAGGCCTATCAGAATCATACCTTCTCAACAAAAACTATGAAAGCCAGAAGGGTCTGGTGGATAACATGTACACACTAAGAGATCATATATGCCAACCCAGATTGCTATATCCAGCAAAACTTTTAATCAACATAGATGGGGAAAACAAAATATCCAATGACATAACAAATTTTAAAATACCCAGCAATGTAGCCCTATAGTAAATACTAAAAGGAAAACTCCAACCAAACAAGATCAACTATACCGAAGAAAACACAGAATAAAGACAACATCACAACAAAAAAGCAAAGAAAACAAGCACACAGCACAAAGTTACCACCAGTTCCACAATAAAAGGAACTAACAATCATTGGTCACAAATATCTATTAACATCAATAGTCTCAACTCTCCAATAAAAAGACACAAAATAACAGAACGTTTTCAGAAACAGAATCCAACATTCTGCTATATTCAAGAAACACAGCTCTGCAACAAAGACAGACACTACTTCAAAGTAAAAAAAACTAGAAAAGGGTTTCCAAGCAAAATAACACAAGAAGTAGCTGGAGTACCATCTTAATATCTAATAAAATAGATATTCAACCAAAATTAATCAAATGAAATGGAAAGAGACACTTCATTTTCTTTCTAATTTTTATATTTTATATTAATTACACTTTATTTGCTTTATATCTCAGCTGTAGCCCCCTCTCTCTTTCCCTCCAAATCCCACCCTCCCTCCCTCATTTCCTCCCTGCCCCTCTCTAAGTACACTGATAGGGGAGGTCCCCCTCCCCTTCCATCTGACCCTAGCTTGTAAGGAGACACTTTATTTTCATCAAAGGAAAAAAATCTGTTAGGATGATATCACAATCCTAAACATCTATGCACCAAAGACAAGGGCTCCTGCATTTGTCAATGAAACATTATAACACCTTATATCATACAATAATCCTGATCCCAACACCTTAATAGTGGGAGACTTCAGCACTCCACTCTTGCCAAGGGAAAGATCTTTGAGAAAGAAGCTAAACAAAGAAATAATGACAATTTACAGATGTCTAATAGATGTCTACAGAACTTTTTACCCAAACTCAAAAGAGAATATCTTCTTTTCATCACCTCATGGAACTGTCTACAAAATTGACCATATATTCAGGCACAAACCAAGTCTCAACAGATACAAGAATATTGAAATAATTCCTTTTATCATATTAGACCACCATGGTCTAAAACTAGACCTCAACAATAACAGAATTAACAACAAGCCTACACACACATAGAAATGGAACATCTCTTTACTCCTTGACAATTGGGTCATGGAGGAAATAACGAAAGACATCCTACAATTCAACAAAAATGAAGGTACAACTTACCCAAACTTCTGGGACACAATGAAAGCAGTGCTAAGAGGAAAGTTCACAGCACTAAGAGCCTTCATAAAGAAATTCGAGGAATCTCATAAAATCAACTTAACTACACACCTGAAAGCCCTAGGGGGGGAAATAAAAGAAAGAAAGAAACGTTCCAAGAGGAGTAGATGGATGGAAATATTTGAACTCAGGACGGATGTCAATAAATTAGAAACAAAGAGACCAATTCCAAAAATCAATGAAACCAAGAGTGGGTTCTTTGAGAAAATCAACAAGATAGACAAACCCCATAGTAAAACTAAATAAAAGGCAAAAAGACACTATCCAAATAAACAAAATCAGAAATTAAATGGAGAGAAAACTGCAGACACTGAAAAAAATCTAAAGAATCATTAGGTCCTACATCAAAAATCTATATGCAACAACTTCTGAAAATATAAACGAAAGGGACAATTTTCTTGATAGATTCCATTTACCAAAGCAATCCTATATCTCCTAAGGAAATAGAAGCTGCAATCAAAAGTATCCCATCAAAAAACAAAAACAAACCAACCAAACAAACAAACAAAAAAACCCAGGGCCAGATGGTTCTAGTGCAGTATTCTACCAGACTTTCAAAGAAGAGCTAACACTAATATTCTTCAAACTATTGCACAAAATGTAAGCAGAAGAAACATTACCAAACTCATTTTATAGCCACAGTGACCTTGACATCTAGACTGCATAAAGACCCCCAAAAAGAGAACTTCAGTCCAAAAACCCTTATGGACATCGAGACAAAGAAATACTCAATAAAATAATTGTCTTTATTTGTATTTTTCTGATGACTAAGGATGTTGAGAATTTATTTAAGTGTTTCTCTGACTTTTGATATTTCATTGTTGAGAATTCTCTCTTAAGCTCTGTACAGCAAGCGGGTAGCCAACATGAAACTAAACAGAGAGAAACTTAAATCAATCCCACTGAAAATAGGAACAAGGCAAGGCTGCCCACTTTCTCTTTATATCATCAGCATAGTTCTTGAAGTCCTAGCTAGAGAAATTAGACAACTACCTTAGATCAAGGGGATACAAACTGGAATGGAAGAAATCAATGTTTCACTGTTTGTAAATGATATGATTGAATACATTAGTGACACCAAAAGTTCTACCGGAGAACTTCTTTAGCTGAGAAACACCTTCAACAATGTGACTTGATACAAAACTAACTTAAAAAAATCTGAAGCTCTCATGTGGTGGGAATGTAAACTTGGACAACCACTTTAGAAATCAATCTGGTGCTTTCTCATACAATTTGGAATAGTGCTACCTCAAGATCTAGCTATACCACTCCTGGGCACATGTACAAAAAGATTCTCAATTATACAACAAGGACATTTGCTCAACCATGTTTGTAGCAGCTTTATTTGTAATAGGCAGAAAACTGGAAACAACCCAGATATCCTTCAACGGAGGAATGGATACAGAAATTGTGGTACATTTACACAATGGAATACTACTCAGCAATTAAAAATCAGGAAATCATGAAACTTGCGTGCAAATGATGGGAATTAGAGAAGATCATCCTGAGTGAGGTATCTGAAAAGCAGAAAGACACAAATGGTATATATTCACTTGAAAGTGGATATTAGACATATAATATAGAATAATCACTCTAAAATCTATACACCAAAAGAAGCTACTCAAGGAGGAGGAGAGGACCCTGGGTAAGATGTTCAATCGTCATTTATAAAGGAAGTGAGAAAGACTTCAGAAGAGGGAAAAAACAGAGAACAGGACAGGAACATACCACAGAGGGCCTCTGATAACCTCTCCATATCAGGTTATTCAAAGCAGATGCTGGGACTCTTAGGCAAACTTTGGGCACAATACAGAGAACCTCATGAATAGAAATACCTGGAGGGGAAAGGAGCTCTACAAGGAGAACAACAGAAACAAAAAAAAAATCTGGCCTCAGGGATCTTTTCTGAGACTGATATTCCAAACAAGGACCATTCATGGAAATAACCTAGACACCTGCTCAGATGCAGCCCATGGCAGCTCAGTGTCCAAGAGGAATTCCCTAGTAATGGGAACAGGGACTGTCTCAGACATGAACTCAGGAGCTGACTGTTAGATTACGTCCCCCTGAAGGGGGGAAAGCCTTACCATGCCACAGCAGAAGACAGTGCAACCAGTCCTGATGAGACCTGATAGACTTGGGTCAGGTGAAAGGGATTAAGGCTCTTGTCTATCAGGGGACTGGGGTAGAGGCATATGAAAAGATGAGGTAAGTAGGATGGGACTGAGAGAGGATGAGGGAGGGGGCTACAGCTGGGATACAAAGTGAATAAACTGTAATTAATAAAAAAGTAAATAAATTTTTAAAATAAAAAAAATGTCAAACGTGCTGAGAAAGAAATTAAGAACATTATCCTTCACAATAGCCACATATAACATTAAGTACCTTGGTATAACTGTAACCAAGCAAGTGAAAGACCTATATGAAAAAAAAGAAGAAACTTCAAGTCTATGAGGAAAGAAATTGAAGAAAACATCAGAAGATCACTCTCATGGATCAGTAGGATTAATATAGTGAAAATAGACATCCTTCTGAAAGCAATCTACTGATTTAATGCAATTCCAACCAAAATACCAGCACAATTTTTTACATTTTCATATGAAACTGAAAAAACATTCTCAATTTCATATGAAAATAAAAGAACACAGTATAGATAAAACAATCCTGTAAAACAAAACGCCACCCGAAGGTATTATGGTCCCTGAACTAAGCTGTACTACAGAGCAACAGTAATAAAAACAACATGATACTGGCATAGAAACGGACAGGTGGATCAATAGAATAGAATCTGGGACCCAGAAATAAACCAACACACCTATGGAAACTTGATTCTTAACAAAGAAGCCAAAACCATACAATGGAAAAAAGACAGCATCTTCAAAGAAATGGTGCTGGTCTAACTGGATGTCTACCTGTACAAAAATGCAAATATAGCCATATTTATCACCATGAAATAAAGTAATGTCCAATTTGATTAAAGACATCTTCATAAAGCTAGACATAAGAAATCTGTTGGAATATATCCAGAATACATGTAGAACTCAAGAAGTTAAATGCCAACAAACCAAATAACCCAATTTTAAAACGGTGTACAGATCTAAACAGATATTTTCCAATAGAGGAATATTGAAAAGCAGAGAAATACTTTAAAAAATGCTCAAAGACCTTAGTCAGCAAGGAAATGCAAATCAAAGTGACCCTCAGATTTTACCTTACCCACATCAGAATGACTAGGATAAAAAACTCTAGGGACAATACATTCTGGAGAAGATGTGGAGAAAGGAGAACCCTCATCTTTTGCCTGTGGGAGTATAGCTACTTTAGAAGTCTTGCACTTTCTCAGAAAATTAAAAATAGTGTTACCTCAAGATACAGCTATACCACTCCTGGGCATATACCCAAAAGATGTCCCACCAGTCAATAAGAGCATTTGCTCAACTATGTTCATAGCAACTTTATAATAGCCATAATCTGGAAGCAACCCAGATGTCCCTCAACTGAAGATTGGATATAGAAATTGTGGCACATGTACACAATGTAATACTACTCAGCAATTAAAAACAAGAAAACCAGGAAAATATGGAACTAGAAATGATCATCATGAGTGAGTTAACTCAGAAGCAGAAAAGTACAAATGGTCTATACTCACATGTAAGTAGATATTAGACATATAATATAGGATAAACATACTAAAATCTATAGTCCTAAAGAAACTAAACAACAAGGTGGACTTAAGGTAGAGGCTTATTCTTCATTCTGTAGGGCAAACAGGATAGACATCATTAGTAGGAGAAGACAGGGCCTTCCACAGATGTCCTTTGAAAGAATATACCCATCAAGACACTGAAGGAAATGCTGAGTCTCATAGCCACAGTTATGGAAGAAGGGGGAGATACAAAGACCAGGATGCATCAGGAGCTCCACAAGGAGACCAATAAAACCAAAACCATAGGCCTAGGGTGACCTGCAGAGACTGAAACTCCAACTATAGACAATGCATGGAGAAGACCTAGAGCCCCTGCTCAGATGAAGCCCATAGGCTGTTCAGTTTCCAAGTAGGTTCCCAATTAAGGGGTTCAAGGGCTGTCTCTGACATGAATTCAGTGGGTCACTCTTTTATCACCTCTCCCTGGTTGGCACAGCCTTGCCAGGCCACAGTGGAACATGATGCAGCCAGCCTTGATGAGACTTGATTGGCTAGAATCAGATAGAAGGGGAGGAAGATCTCCCCTATCAGTGGACTATTGTAGCAGGATAGGGGGAAAAAAGGGAAGCTGGGTGGGAATGGGAGGAGAAAGGGGCTGGAAGGCTTAATCTGGGATACAAAGTGAAGAAATTATAATAAATAATAATAAATAAGACACTGGAGGAGTATTTCTGATCTCTGTGAGTTGGAGGCCAGCCTGATCTTTATTGCTAATTCCTAGACAGCCTGAAAAAGAAATATGTGTGTATGTGAATGTATACATGTATGTATGTATATTAATAAATATTTATATATGTATAATTATATACATTATACTTATATAATCATATCTTACATGTATATATTATATAAAATAACACTATATTATATAATATAATTATATATTATAAGATATATAATATATAAATACATTTATGTAATTATAATAATATATGATATAATTACATATTATATATTATACATGGTTATATGTTTAATTATATAATTATACATATAACAGGTAAACAGTCCTAACTAAAAATATAAATTTAGTGTATTTTCTGATAGGTAACATTTGAAATATGAGAACAAAGGAATCCTTTTATTTAAAAAACAAAGGCAATTTTATAAAAGTAAAAAAGAACTTCAGAAAGAACATTGACAACTTCTACAATTGTTAAATAAAAAATTTTGGAGGATCAAAAAGTTTGGGGAAATATATTGGGGAAAGTAGAATACTGCTGACTGTAAGACAAGATAGTACTTGAAGAAGGTCAATTAATGAACACACTGTTGCTCTAAGATCAGTAGTATGAAGACTGAATAAGAGCCTCTGAATAGAATTAGTTTGAACTTATAAGCACTGCTTTATGGAACCAAAACTTAAGTTAATGGGATTAATTAAAAAAGTGATGAAAAATAGGATGTGGGTTGGGGAAAGTGTTAAGGAATAAAAGTAAGCAACATCATTTTGCAGGTCACTATATAAGAAAATTGCTTCCTAGGTAACATATACTAAATTTTAACCTCTCCAAAATATTCAAAATATTATTAATTTAGCTCCTGATTCCTGCAACTGTTGAGTAAATATATTTAAATTATAATGCATATACATATTAAGTTCATAGTCTTGAAAAAATGACATATTGGTTACATGAATACCGGATTAAAATTCTTATTAGGACAAGTTTATCAATGATTTCTATTTGTGTCGGATATTTGGATATATAAAAGTGGACACCAATTTTTCATATTCTATAAAAATTTAGTGGATAATCACACATGTAGACATAATAATTAACATTGGGAATTCTCCTTTTGTTTTTAACCCTTTTTGGTTGTGGTGGTTCATATCTGTAACCCATGTACTAGGAAAGTAAAGGCAAGAGAATTATTAACTGAAGATCCTTGGCTGTACAGCCAGTTCAAGCACAACCTGTCTGAAAAAAAGAAAAGACAAAAATCTTGATCTCTCATATTTGCCCCTCAAATACATATTTAAAGGTCCAAATTCCAGATATCCTCTGTGTGTGTCACATAAATTCTAACTTTGTGATTTTTCTATTTGTTTTCAGAACACCAAGTGATTATTTCCTCTGAGTACCCATCATTTTCTGTCATTGCATGTATAATTATATATTGCATGTATATTAAAGGTATCCCCAACTAATCACTGTAGTTACACTAAGCACTGTATTTCTGTGCACTTCATCTTTCTTTTTCATTAATTGCAATGCTAAATATTCCACAACACCTTGAATTTGTTCAATATTTATTAATTTCAATTGAAAAAGCATTTCATATTTAGTCACTTCTAGAGTAGTTTTAGTAGTTTTGATAACAGGAGTTAGTATATTTCTGTAGGCTCATAGTTTCTCCAGTAAGTTCAGATTACAGGAACCTCATCATATTACAGAGCGCTGAGTTGATAAGTATATAGGACATAGTTTAATTAAAGCTCTTTTAGAGTAAATAAGTAGATAATGTGATCATTACTATATTTGGCAAGCTGTTAATTTTTTACAGTAGAGATGCATTTATTACATCATTTATTACAATTTATTCAATTTTTATCCTGACTGTGGCCTTCTTCCTCATCTCCCCCTAATCCCACCCTCCTTCACTCTTTTCCCCCTACATCCCTTCCCTGGTCCAAAGATAGGGGAGGACCTCATCCTCTTCTATGTGACCCTAGCCTATCAGGTCTCATCAGGGATGGATGCACTGTCTCCCTCTGTGACCTAGCAAGGCTGCTCCCCCCAGGGGGAGGTGATCAGAGAGCCTGTCACTGAGTTCATGTGAGAGGAAGTCCTTGCTTCCCTTACTAGGGAGTCCACTTGGAAACTTAATTTTTATCACAAGATATTATCATATGAAATAATGGAATATCTGGGTATTAGAAATATTTTATTACTTTCTCTTACTTGAATCACTGACTTTATACTCTTGGTGAAATGATTCACTTTCTGATATTTCTTTCTATACCAAATTTATCCTATGTGATGTATCATATGGATATTTTCTGTTACTTTTTAGACCAATAACCAGTTGTCATTGTATTTTTTTAATGAAATACAAAATTTGTCTCTGAGACTAAAAAAGGTTGTCAACCATAACAGTACTTGGGAGAATGAGGCCAGTTTGAGCTACAGAGTAAAAAATTTCCTTGTAAAAATTATTTTCTTTTATCTCCCACCTCAAGTACTATAAAAACTTAAATCTTTATCATTTAAGTAGTGGTAAAAAATAATAAATATGCAAGTGAATATAAATAGAAAGAAAATTATCTTCTAATTTTAAATAATTTATAACTATTTTATAATTAAAAGTTACAAAAATGAATAAAGTGATAGCAGGTTAAATTACTAAAATTCCATCTATACATAATATTTATAAACTAGGTAATGTATAAAAAATAATTTTAAAAAGCCTAGAGTAATACACTTGTTGTAAGAAATCACACTAAAATGAATGAATTATTTTCTCTCAAATAACCTGCACCATATGAATTCTCACATTTTGATGAAGATCATTTTTAAAGTTTTATATTATACTCAATATGAACAGAAACGTTTACACAAAAACTTTAATGCGATAGTGTTTTGGAAGTCACTACCAATGCACTTATTTGTGTAACACACTATATATCATTATTATTTCTGATGGAAATAATAATTAATAATTAATAATATTATTTCCTCAGGGAAAGAAAGATAGAATATTTGAGAACAGCCATTATAGTCACAGAGGAAAACCATGTTCAAATAGCCTGTAGAATTTGTGAGGATTATTTATTTTATTTTTTATTTAACTTTTATTAATCACACTTTATTCATTTTGTATCCCGCGATAAGCCCCTCCCTCCTCCCTTCCCGGTCCCACCCTCCCCCCCTTTCTGCATGCATGCCTTTCCCC
>REGO01000543.1:76862-103763 GCA_010120015.1 Rhombomys opimus
CCTGAAGGAGTCCTCCTCTGCTTTGTTGTATGGTCACTGTATGGCCAGTGTTTCTCAGGAATTGCCACTGCTCACCTCAGGTGTATAGCCCTGAGTAGTAGCTGTGGTCTTTGTTAGGCGGGGGGGGTGGGGGGGGTGGTGGCTCTTCTCTTACCCATAAAAGTTCTCAAGATAGCTGCCCCACTGCTGGGTTTCTCGTTATAAATTAATGAGCTGCTGCTGTTGTTTTCCAGGTACAGTCCTCTTGAAGAACCTGCTGATTCCCTATCTGTGGGGTTTTCTCCCAACAGGGAAACTCAGTCTCTTATCCTGGGGCACACAGTTCTGTCCAGGAAAGTGAGAAGAGCGCCCAGCAAGTCTCTGGGCCAGAGGCTGAGTGCTCTGCTCTGCGCCTGGAGAATGTGCACTTAGGTTGAGTTGGCGCCTGGGGGTGCCGCTATGGTCTGGACGCTGGTAACTGAGGGCTCCACTCTGGTCTGAAGGCTGTGTGCCTCACTCTGGACCAGAAGTGAGGATGTTGGCTGCGGGCACTGCTCTGGTCCGGATGCTGTGGGTGCAGCCCTCTTGAAGGACCAGGAATTCCCACAGTTTTGTCAGTCTAGCTAGGGATAACTGGTTGATCCTTGGCACAGTATCTGAGGGCTGCTGTAATGGGTCTCTGGCTTTTGTAGGTCTGAGGATGCATCTGTGTGCCCCAGTGCCCTAAGGGAACTCAATAATGGTGGCTAAGCACAGCGCTCCTGCCTGCAGTAGAAAGCTAGAGCCTAGAGTCTGCAAGAATCCAGAAAGTCTTTTGGTGGTGGGTGTCCTGAGCGTTGGACCTGATGATTCCCCCTGCTGTGGGGTTTCCTCCTGACAATGACACCCAGTCTTTGCTTTGGGGACCACCGTTCAGTCTGGGGTGGCGAGTAGAACCCACAGGCACAGACGCCTGCCCATGGCTCTGCCTTTCTGGCCATTGGGAGCCTGGGCATTTGCCTAAACTGGGTAATTTTCCCAAGACCTTTTCAGGGTGGTGGTATCAGCTGAGTGCTCTGAGATCAGACCAGCCGTTTCCATTCCTGTGGGTTTGCACCTGACAGTGAAACTCAGTCTCTGATGCCCTGGGGCCCACAGTTCTATCTGAGGCAGCGAATCAGATGCACAGGCAGGGCTCTGTGCAGGAGCCTGAGTTCCCTGGCTCTGGCTCCAGGCTGGCTCCTGGGGCGCCCGTGGAACCCGAGTCTTTTCCAGGGGATATCTGGGTCACCTAATGTTACCACATGTAACCACATGAAACATTTAGATATAGCACACACTCACGTACACATTTATGCATACATAAAAGTAGAAAGGGGACTCTGAGGGGGAAAGGGAAAGTAAATGATTAGAATAGAGGGAGTAAACAAGGTAATGGTAGAGAAAAAAAAATTAAGCCAAAATCACATGTTCTTTCTTGTGTGCAAAACCTAAAAGCAAAAGGGAGATTGAAGATCCATGAGCAACATGCAATAATATTCATATATGAAAATGCCATAAAGAAACCAATTGGTAAAAACTAAAAAGTAACCTCTGTAGGAATATGAGATACGTGCAAAAACCCATTTTTTTTTCTCTCCTTAAATATTTCTTTCCTCTGTGGCCTGGCAATGCCACACCACTCCAATTAGGGGGAAGCGATCAAAGAGAAGAAGATGCAGGCAGTCCTGATGACACTTGATAGGCTGGGACAGATGGTAGGGAAGAAGGACTCCCCCTTTCTGAGAAATAGGGGAGGGAAGTGGGGGGAAGAAGAAGGGATGGTGGGAGCAGAAAGAGATGAGGTAGGGGGCTACAATTAGGATATAAAGTGAATAAATTAAAAAAATAATTTAAATTAAAAAAAGATTTTATTATTTTAAACGGGGGCAAAATTGTGCAAAGTAAAAACTTGTTAGTTGAAGTTTAATAGTAAACATGTTTCTGTGGCTTCTCTAATATGCAGTCTGTATGGATATTGTATGTATTGTGGTATACAAAAAGATTTAGCCAATACCATATGACTGAAAATTTAAGTAGAAATCAATCATTATTACCTAATACCTTACCTGAGAATAGTAGTAAAATAAGCATCACAGCCCATTACACAATCATATATTGATGGCTAATCACAAAAATAAGCTAGTCTATATTACATTAAAGCCAGGGAAGACTTAGAAAATATATTAAATAATATGAGTTCTTACCCAACACTACCACCATGAGAACACATGAAGCTTTGTCAGAACCTCTTGCTGAAGCTGCAAATAAAGTATAATCTTTAAAATGCCAAATTTTATTCTAAAGAGTTAACTGAAATTGACAGTTCTTCATATAAAGGTGTCAATATGGTTGAAAATCACATGCATTCTCTGTATTTTTAGTTCCTCATCAAAGAAAATGTGTAATAACCCTACACTTAGGACAATTACAAAAACTTTAATAGATTATATATGCAAAGTATTTAGAATATCACTTGTTACATAGTTTTATCTCTGAATCACCTACCATATTATTATAAATAGTTCCATCAATTTTAGTTTTTAAAAAATATTTATTATTAATTACAGTTTATTCACTTTGTATCCCAATTGTAGCCCCCTCTCTCACTCCCTCCCAATCACACTCTCCCTACCTCTTCTCTACCCATAACCCACCCCCAGTCAACTGATACTGGAGGTCCTCCTCCCCTTCCATGTGAACCTAGCTTATAATGTCTCATCAGGAGTGGCTGCATTGTCGTCCTCTGAGGACTGGTAAGGCTGTACACCCCTGAGGGGGAGGTGATCAAAGAGCAGGCCACTGAGTTCATGTCAGAGACAGTTCCTGTTTCTATTACTAGGGAAATCACTTGGACACTGAAGTACCATGAGCTACATCTGTGCAGGGGTTCTATGTTATCTCCATGAATGGTCCTTGGTTGGAAAATCAGTCACAGAAAAGATCCCTGTGCCCAGATTTATTTTTTCTCTCCTTGTGGAACTCCAGGTCTTTCGATCTCGCACTTCTTTCATAAGGTTCCCTGCACTCTGCCCAAAGTTTGGCTATGAGTCTCAGCATCTGCTTTGATACCCTACAGGGTAGAATCTTTCAGAGGCCCTCTGTGGCAGGCTCTTGTCTGTTCCCTGTTTTCTTTTTCTTCCAATGTCCATTCTGTTTGCCTTTGTGAATGAGGATTGACCCTCATACCCAGGGTCCTCCTTCTTGATTAGCTCCTTTAGGTGTACATATTTTAGCTTCATTATCCTACACTGTATGTCTAATATCCAATTATAAGTGAGTGTATGCCATGTGTGTCTTTCTGCTTCTTGGATAATGCACTCAGGATGATCTTTTCTAGTTCTCAGCATTTGCCTACAAATTTTATGATTTCTTTGTTTTTAATTGCTGAGTAGCAGTCCATTGGATACAAAGGAATATATTTTCTATATCCATTCCTCAGTTGAGGGACTATGGGTTTTTCTCAGCTTCTGGCTATTACAAATAAAGCTGCTATGAACATGGTTGTGCAAATGTCCTTGTTGTGTACTTGAGCATATTTTGGATATATACCTAGGAGTGGCATAGCTAGATATTGAGGTAGCACTAATTGACTGAGAAAGCACCAGATTGATTTCCAAAGTGGTTGTACAAGTTTACATTTCCACCAGCAATGGAGGAGTGTTCCCCTTTCTCCACAACCTCTCCAGCATGTGTTGTCACTTGAGCTTTTGATCTTAGCCATTCTGAAGTGTGTAAGGTGGCTCAGGGTCGTTTGATTTGCATTTACCTAATAGCTAAGGATGTTGAATGCTTCGTTAATTATTTCTCTGCCATTCAAAATTCCTGTATGGAGAATTCTCTATTTAGCTCTAAAACCCCCTTTTTAAATTGGATTACTTAATTTTTTTGCTGTTAATCTTCTTTAGTCCTTTATATATTCTGGATATTAGTCTTCTCTCAGATATAGGTTTGGTGAAGTTCCTTTCCCAATCTGTAGCCTGTCCTTTTGTTCTGAGGACAGTGTCCTTTGCTTTACAGAAGCTTTTCAGTATCATGAAGTCTAATTTATTGATTGTTGATCTTAGAGACTGTGCTATTGGTGTTCTGTTCAGGAAGTTGTCTCCTGTGCCAATGAGCTCAAGGCTCTTTCCCAGGTTTTCTTGTAACAAGTTTATTGTGTCTGGTTTTACACTGAGAACTTTGAACCATTTGGATATTATTTTGTGCAGGGAAAGTATGGCTATTAGCAATTTTTACATGAATATATCCAGTTTGACCAGCACTGTTTGTTGAAGATGCTTTTTCCATTGTATGATTTTGGCCTCTTTGTCAAAAATCAGGTATATATAAGTGTGTGGCTTTATTCCTGGCTTTTCTGTTAGATTCTACTGATCCACCAGCCAGTTTCTATGCCAGTACCATGCAGTTTTTATTAGTGTTGCTCTATATTACAGCTTGAGATCTGAAGTGGAGATACCACCAGAAGACCTTTTATTGTAAGTTATTGTTTAAGCCATTCTGTGATTCTTGTTATTCCATATAGAGTTAAGAATTTTTCTTTCAATGTCTGTGAAGAATTCTGCTGATATTTTGATGGATATTGCATTGAATCTGTAGATTACTATTGGTAAGGAGGCTATTTTTACTATGTTAATCCTGCCAAGCCATGAACATGGGAGGTCTTTCCAACTTCTGATACCTTCTATTTCTTTCTTTTTTTTTAAGACCTGAAGTTTTTTGTTTGTTTGTTTGTTTGTTTGTTTGTTTTTTTCATACAAGCCTTTGAAGCCTTTGGCCTGCTTAGTTAAAGTCACACCAAGGTACTTTATGTCCTTTGTGGCTATTGTAAAGGGTGTTGTTTCCCTAATTTCTTTCTCAGCCTATTTATCTTTTGTATATTGGAGGGCTACTGATTTTTTTTTGAGTTAATTTTGTATCCAGGCATTTGCTGAAGGTGTTTCTCAGCTGTCGAAGTTTCCTGATAGAAATTTTGGGTTCACTCATGTATACTACCATATCTTCTGAAAATAGTGATACTTTGATTTTATCCCTTCCCATTTGTATCCCCTTGATCTACTTTATTTGATTTATTACTACAGCAAGGACTTCAAGAACTATATTGAAGAAATATGGAGAGAGTGGGCAGTCTTTGTCTTGTCCCTGATTTCAGTGGGATTGATAAGTTTGATGTTAGCTATAGGCTTGTCATATATTGCCTTTACTATGTTTAAGTAAGTGCCTTGTATCCATGATCTCTCCAAGACTATAAACATGAATGGGTGTTAGAATTTGTCACATGCATTTTCAGCACCTAAAGAGATTATCATGTATTTTTTTTTCAGATTGTTTATATTGTGGATTACATTGTTGGATTTCTGTACATTCAACCAAACCTGCATGACTGGGATAAAGCCTAATTAGTCATAGTGGATGTTATCTTTGATGTGTTCTTAGATTCACCTTCCAAGTATTTTGTTGAGTATTTTTTCACCAGTTTTATAAAGGAGAATGGTGTGAAACTCCTTCTTTGTAGGGTCTTTGTGAGGTTTAGGTACCAAGGTGACTGTGGCTTCATAGAATGAGTTTTGTAAAGTTCCTTCTGTTTCTATTTTGTGGAATAGTTTCAAGAGTATTGGTATTAGCTTTTCTTTGAATATAGTAGAATTCTGCACTGAAACCATCTGGCCCTGGGCTCTTTTTGGATGGGAGACTTTTGATGACGGCTTCTATTTCCTTAGGGGATATAGGAATATTTAATTGATTTACCTGGTCTTGATTCAGCTTTGGTAAGTGGAATTGATCAAGAAAATTGTCCATTTCATTTATATTTTCAATTTTTAAGGCATATAGGCTTTTGAAGTAAGACCTAATGATGCTTGAATTTCCTCAGTTTCTGTTGTTATATCCCTCTTTTCAGTTTTGATTTTTTGATTTGCATAGTGTCTCTCTACCTTTTAGTTAGTTTGGCTAAAGGTTTATGTATCTTCTTGAGTTTTTAAAAGAACCAACTCTTGGATTCATTGGTTCTTTGAATTGTTTTATTTATTTCAGATATATTGACTGCAGCCCTGAATTTAATTTTTCCAGCCATCTATTCTTCTCTGGTGTTTCTCCTTCATTTTTTTTTATCCTTTGCCCTTTCAGGTGAGACATTAAGTTGCTTGAATGAGATGTTTAGAATTTCTTCTGGAAGGAACTTAGTGCTATGAACTTTCCTCTTAGCACTGCTTTCATTGTGTTCCATAAGTTTAGGTATGTTGTGCCTTCATTTTCATTAAATTCTAGGAAGTGTTTATTTTCTTTCTTTATTTCTTCTCTGACACAACTGTCATTGAGTAGTGAGTTGTTCAATTTTCATGTGTGTGTAGGGTTTTTGATATTTCTGTTGTTGAGGTCTAGCTTTAGTCGGTAGTGGTCAGAGAGGATTCATGGAATTATTTCAATCTTCTTGTATCTGTTGAGGCTTGCTTTTTGACCAACTATATGGTCAAGTTTGGAGAAGGTTCCATGAGGTGCTAAGAGGAAGGTAAATTATTTTGTGTTTCCGTGAAAGCTTCTGGAGCTTTCTCTTTGGTCCTTTTGATTCATACCTCTGTTAGAGTCATTGTGTCTATGTTTAATTTCTGTTTTGTTGACCTGTACTTTGTTGAGTGTGGGGTGTTGAAGTCTCACACTATTAATGTGTGGGGATCTAATCTGTGCTTTAAATTTTGTTAATGTTTTTGTTTTTAATATGGGTACCCGTGTATTTGGGGCATAGTTATTCAAGATTGTGATATTTTCCTGGTGGAATTTTCCTTTAATGAATACAAAGTGTCAGTCCCCATATCTTTTGGTTAAAAATCTTTTAATTTTGGTTAAAAATCTATTTTACTAGATATTAGATTGGCTGCTCTTGCTTCCTTCTTGGGTCCATTTGATTGGAAACCTTTCTTTCAGACCTTTACTCTCAGGTAATGTTTATCTTTGTGAATTAGATGTGTTTCTTCTATGGAACAGAATTTTGAGTCTTGTTTAGACATCCATTCTGTTAGTCTGTGTCTTTTTATTGGAAAATAGATTCCATTGATGTTGAGAGATATTAATGACCAGTGGCTGTTAGATCCTTTGATTTTGATGTTGGTTTTGGTAGTCTGTGTGCTTGGCTACTTTTAGTTTTGTTGTAATGAAGTTATTTATTTCCTGTGTTTTCCTAAAAGTAGTTCTTTTTGTTGGGCTGAATTTTTCCTTCTAGCATCTTCTGTAATGTTGGATTTGTGGATAGGTATTGTTTAAATTCTTTTTTGTTTGTTTGTTTGTTTGTTTTGTTTTCATTGAATATCTTGTTTTCTTTATTTGTAATGACCCCGAATTTTGCTGGGTATTGTAGCCAGGGCTGACATCTGTGCTTCCTTAGGGACTGCATGATATCTGTCTAGGCCTTTCTGGCTTTGATAGTGTCTGTTGGGACACTATGAAACAGACACTTTTATAGTCTCAGTTGAGTAGTCATGTGTGATTCTGATGAGTTTGCCATTATATATTATTTGGCCTTTTCTCCTTGCAGCTTTTAGTATCTTTTCTTTGTTCTGTACACTCACTCTTTTGATTATTATGTGGTGGGAGGATTTTGTTTTCTCTTATAATTTCTGTTCCAATAAGGTGTTCTGCTGGGCTCTGGTGTGTTTATAGGCCTCTCCTTTAAGTTGAGGAAATTTTCTTCTATGATTTTGTTGAAAATATTTTCTGAGCCTTGGAGACACGAATCTTCTTTTTCCTCTATTCCTATTATTCTTAGGATTTATCTTTCCATGTTGTCTTGGATTTCTTAGATGTTTTGTGTCAGGAGTTTTTTAGATTTATCATTTTCTTTGATGGATAAATCTATTTCTTCCATTGTATCTGATAGACCGAAGAATTAAAGATCAGTGGGCATTTTTTTAGATAGTTCCCTGTTGCCAAGAATTTGGCTGGCATTTTAGCCTTCCTAGCACCTTAAAGTTGAGGGAGCCATGGCCAGCACAGAAGCAGTTTCAGAAGAAGAGAGCACCAATCTAATTGAACCTAACAGGCTGAAATGCTAAGTTAAAAGGGGATCCCTGACATTAGCTATTATCTTGGGTACCTGCTTTAGCTAGAGTAGGAACTGATATTGAAGCAACTCGACACAAAGCCTGGAGAGATGCTAGAGAGAAAAGATTCCAGAGGATGGTTTAAATATAATATTTCTCCTTGGCTTACCACCCCTATACCCACCTTGATGGGGCCCCTACACATTTTGATTTTTACCTTCAGGGCTAGTAGTTTAAATTGCTTGATAGCTTTCATGAAGGAAAGCTTTGGAATGGTACAGTAATGGTAATTAGCTCCCATTGTGGAATTTACATTGTGGAAATGTAAATCTGGGGGACACCAGGAATCATATCTGGAAGACCCAAGATTGGGTCTTCAAATAATCATGGGAAGGGGGGAAATGAGAGACCAAAGAATTAAAACTCAGTAGGTATTGTTATAAAGTTTAAAGCACAAGCCTGAACGAAAGCCAAATATGTGGAGATATGTCTAGCCACCTTCAGGGAGGAACCAGCTTTATTGCATTCTTTTCCTGCCCATTAGAGATACAGTTGCTAGGAAACTGGCTCCTCTCTCCTAGGACAGCCAAACAATGGAAGCCAGATGATGATTTGGGGGACTTCTTATAACCAATCAATTCAAAATGCAAGAGTCCCTTTTGTGTTTCGACCAATTGACACTTGCCAGGCAGGAATCCCCTTGCTTTGGGCATGCAGGAAGTGACCAAAATCTTTAAATCACCCATCTAACCTGAGAAGGAGGCTCTCTGCTCTCAACTATTCAGTAGTGAAAGTGTGTGAGCACAAGCTACTTTGTAATAAAAAGATCCTCATGTGTTTTGCGAAGAGCTCTAATCCTGGTGGTCTTTTGGGGTCTTGTAAATCTGGCACAACATATCTTCCACACCTGAGATTCATTCTTCCATCTCTTGTAGTCTGTTGGTTATGCTTACCTTAGTTCCTGTTTTCTTCCCTATGTTCTTCCTCTCTATGATTTTTCCCATTTGTTTTCCTTAATTTTTCCAATTCTATCTTCAGATCTTGAACCATTCTGTTGATTTCCTTTACCTATCTGACTGTATTTTCCTTCAATTCCTTCATCTGTGTGAACATTCCTATTTCTTTTATTTCTTTCAGTGATTTAATCATTTCCTCTCTGAGGGCCACAAACTGTTTGGTTGCATCTTTTTTTTTTTTTTTTTTTTTCCGATGTTCTTTCCAGGTCTTTTCAGCTCCATCTTCTTCCATAAGGATTCCAGCACTTGCCCAGACTTTGGTTATGAGTCTCACTATTTCCTTCAATACCCTGGTGGGTAGAGTCTTTCAAAGGTCCTCTGTGGAAGGCTCCTTTCCTGTTCCCTGTCTCCTCCTTCTTCTGATGACTCTCCTGTTTGGTCTTCTGAATGAGGACTAAACATCTTTCTCTTTTGGACAGAAACCCCACAGTGGGGGAAATAGTAGGTCTGACCTCAGAGCATTCAGCCTACCCTTTTCCCCCTAAAAGTTCTTGGGAAAAGTTCCCAGGATCCTGCAGGCACCTGGTTGCCAACATGGAGCTACTAATTTGCACCTATGTAATTTACTCACCATCCCAGACTGAACTGTGGACTCCAAAACATCATAGACCAGGTCTTCCTGTCTGGAGAAAACCCCACGATGGAGGAAACAACAGGGTTGACCACAGGAGACCCAGCTCCACAAATGTTTCTGGGCTCTTGCTGGCTCTGGGCTCTAGCCTCCAGCTAAATGCATGAGTGCTGCTGTGTACACCTCCCACTGATTACCACTTGAGTACTGAGGAACAGAACTCCAACCTATGACCTACAGAACCTGGAATAGATGGGATCATCCCCCAGACACTGTGCCAAGGTGCAATATGTCGCCCTAGCTAAACTGAACAAACTGAAGGGCTCCCTGGTTCTTCAAGAGGACTGTACCCAGAAAACACAGTGTAAGAGCAACAGCAGCAGCAGCACACTAAATTCAGAGTTAGAAACCCAGAAGCAGGGCAGCTGTCTCCAGGGCTTCTCTTGGTGAGATAAGAGCCCCCCCCCCGACTACATACAACCACACTTACCACACAGGTCTATAAGCCTGAGGTGAGCTGTAGAAATTCCTGAGAAACACTCCCATTCAGTTAAACATAATCAAAAAGAAGAGAAGGCCTCCTTCAGGAATAACTATCTTCCTGCCCAGGGAGTTCTCCTCAGCCCAGATACCTAGGCGGTACCAGAAACTAACAGCCAATGTCTGAGACAGGTAGATGGGTAGAGGCCAGCAGGAAAGCACAACCAAAAAAAGCCAAAGCAATATGGCATATCCAGAAGCCAGTTATCCAGGGGCAAGAAGCCCTGGACACCTTATCATGAGTGAAATTCAGGAAAATGACTTTATGTCTATGCTTATGAAGAAGTTAGTGGAAGAAACAAATAAAATGAATAAAGAATTAGAGGAAGATAAAGTAAAACAGATTATGGTCATTCCTAAAGAAATACAGGAAGAATCAGCCAAACAGTTTGTGGTCTTCAGAGAGGAAATAATTCAGTCACTGAAAGAAATAAAAGAAAAAGAGGAATGTTCAAACAAACAGGTGAAAGAATTGAAAGGAATAACAGGAATATGCAGTCAGACAGGTGAAGAAAATAAAAAAAAAAAAAACTTCAAGATCTGAAGATACAATGGGAAAAATTTAAAAATGTAAAAATTTGATACCTGCAGGGTATCGAAACAGAGGCTGGGACTCACAGCCAAACTTTGGGCAGGGTGAAGGCAATCTTATAAAAGAAGGGACAGATAGATCTGGAGGGGACAGGAGATCCACAAGTAGAGCAGGAAAATCTGCGCACAGTGGTCTTTTCTGAGACTGACACACCAACCAAGGACCATTCATGAAGATAATCTAGAACCCCTGCACAAATGTTGCTCGCGGCACTTCAGTGTCCAAGTGATTTCCCTAGTAATGGGAACAGGGACTGTTGCTGATATGAACTCAGTGGCCTGATCTTTGGTCACCTCCCCCCGAGGGTTGTGCAGCCTTACCAGGCCACAGAAGAAGACAATGCATCTAGTCCTGATGAGAACTGATAGACAAGGATCAGATGGAAGGAGAGGTGGTCCTCCAGTATTTGTGGAGTAGGCAAGGGGCCTAGGAGGAGCTGAGGGAGGAAGGGTGAGATTAGGAGGGGACAAGGGAGGGGCCTAAAGCTGGGACACAAAGTGAATAAACTGTAATTAATTAAACAATATATAAATTTAAAAAAAGAAATGGAAACTGGAAAATATTTACTTTACATTGCATTATATCATATTATAATCTAAAAAAACCCTATGTTTTAAAAAGTAAAATGAACCACAAAAAAAAATCAACAAAGTAGGGATTAATTGATAAAATCCTTTGACAGTGACCTTTGTCATCACATATATGTACATGTGTGCATATGTCTATATGCACACATACCAGCACATTGAAATACATATACATCATGTGCGTACAATTACAAAATCTCTAGTTTCTAAATTTAGTTTTGATGAAATGAACAAGTTTTTTTGTTTTGTTTTGTTTTGTTTTGTTTTTGTTTTTGTTTTTGTTTTTAGCTCAGCATTTATTTACTGACAGATTGTAGAATATTGTGATGGGGCAAAAGTCATCAGCACTCTTTTCTAGCTGTTAATACTATGGACTAAAGTAACAAAAAGCATGACAAAATGTGCCCACGGAAGCAATTGTGACACAAATGTTTTGGGGGTGACGAACCATTTCTGCCTGAATCCAAAGCCCACTCCAGTGGAGAAAAGAAAAAGATTCTGCTTTTATAAATATACAAGATACCACGTTTGGGGAGATCTTAGGCCCTAGGTGGGTGATCCTACTATTATTATTTCACCAATTTGACATGGTTTCAAACTGTTGCCTAGATTAGCTTTCAGACATCATCAGAAATTTTTTTGTGTGTATGTGAAAAAAAAATGGTGGTTGACAAACTCATAACTAACTACACAAAGTGTAGGTAATAAGTATCTGTACAATACTCATCCACAAATAGGGTATTTATATCATACTCATATCCCCCAACCCTCAGAGACCATAACAGAAGAGTCTACAGAAAAACTGTACTAATCAGATGTCAGAGAGGACCAGAAAAAATCAGAGTCCTCTGGATATGGTAGGAAAGGACCAATGAATCCAACAACTCACAACATTGATAGCTGGTTTACATCCTACACATGTTCATTCCAGTCAGCATTCCAGCATTGTGTAGGCTGAGACTCATGAATCCCCAACCTGACAGAGAAGCTATTGATGACTTTTAGAGTCAGATTTCTTTACTGATATCATTCCTGGTGGGTCAAACAAACTATGGCGAATAGCGCCACATGCATGAGTAACTGGGCAGCAGAAATTAGACTCAACGTATTAAGACAAAAAATACATGAAGAGAAAGCAGTTGGAGGATTAAGAAATAGAGCTGGGAGAAGTTAGGGGAAGGACTGGGGTAAAAGTAATTAAGATACATGGTATGAAGTATGTAATTCTCAAAAAATAAAAACAATTGTATTAAAAATGATTTTGTAATAAGTTTATAATTTTTTCTTAATTTTATTTTTCTTATTAGTTACATTTTGTTAACTCTGTATCCCAGCTGTATCCCAGTCCCTCATTCCTTCCCCAATCTCACCCTCCCTCCCTCATCTCCTCCCTGCCCCTTTCCAAGTCCACTGATAGGGGAGGACTTCCTCCCCTTTCATCTGACCCTGTTTTATCAGGTATCTTCAGGAATGGCTGCAATGTCCTCTTCTGTGGCCTAACAGTACTGCTCCTCCCTTGGGGGGTGGGGAGGTCAAAGTTTATAAATTTTATGACATTATTTTATGAAAGTAGTCTGTGTAGAATTGTTATGTACCTGCATAATAAAAAATTGGGGACTGCAGAGGTAGCTAAGGTTAAATAATTATTGAATAGAAAAATATCTGTAAGTTTGCCTTCATTATACATTTTCAAACCCAGAGTTGAGCCTCAATAATATACTGTCTTCATTGTAACTCACTACTCTCCACAGCTATGTTTGCTCCTCCCAGATCTATTTATGGAAAAATCCCCATACAAATGCTTTTGTTCTTTATCTTTTATGTTATTTTATACTGTATCTTCTTATTTTAAATATATGTAGATACATTTATAGCATGCCACTTTTCAAGTGATTATAAAGCACTCCAAAAGTTAATTTTAGGGAGAAAATGCTTGATTTTTCTGTCGGTATTTAGGCATCATGGCAAAGAAGTCATTAGGGAATGAGGGCATCTCTGATGGCAGGAGCATGAAAATACTTATAACTTCCTCACATTCCTATAGAACACCAAAATAAAAACAGGATAGGATGGGAGCTAGCCTATAAGGTATTGGGTCCTATTCTCCTAGTTAGCTTGATACCACCTAGACTCATTATCTGAGAAAAAAGCCTCTATGAATGAACTACCCACAGGAATATGTTTGACAGGTTACTTTGATTATTAATTGATATAGGATTGCCCAGGACACTATAGGCAGCAAAATTTTTTCTTGCTGGTAGTTCTGAGCTTTGTAAGAGAGCCTGTGAGTGAGACAGAAAGCAGTATTTCTCTGCTTTCTGCTTTGAGCACCTGCTTGTATTCTTGCCCTGACTTCTTCCAAAATGGATTGTGACCTGGAAGTATAAGGTAAATAACTTTTTTCTTGTATTAGTTTGATCTCTGCTGCTATAATAAACATTGCCCACTCAATTTACAAACTGGTCCATCATCAAGGAAAGACAAGTTAAGACCAAAATCAATAATAGGGACTCTGCTTGCTTTTTTTTTTATCTCACTTAGCTTTCTTATACAACCCAAGCCTACCTGCTCAAGGGTGATACTGTTTACAGTTGTCTGGGTACTCTCCCAAATTATTGTTCAAGAAAATCCTCCCCAAAGGCATGTCCAAAGGAAAATCTGGTGGGGCACTTCTTCCAAAGTGTGCCATGTTCACAAACAAAATTAGACATAATGCTCCTCCTCACTGCATTTGGTTAACCTGTCTAATCACAGCAAGAAGAATGAAACTAGAGTGCTTACCCTATGCACCCACTTATTCCATCGACGTTAAACTACTGAAGATTCTACAATCTCTTTAAACTTTAATACCAGTTTGGGGCTTCTCTTAGTTTCCATAACTGTTATCAATCACCATTTTCACAAGCAACTTAGGGATGGTTTATGTGCTGTCATATCTGGATCATAGTCCATCACTAAAGGAAGTTGAGGTATGAACCCAAGCAGTACAGGAACCTGGAGGCAGGCACTGAAGCAGAGGCCATGGAGAAACATTACTTACTGGCTTATTCCCCTTAATTTGTTCAGACTGTTTTCTTATATAGACCAGAAAAATATGCAGAGGTGTTGCACAATCTGGGCTAGGCTCTCACAAATTAACCATTTATGAGGAAAATGCCTCCACAGATTTTCCCACAGGCCAATCAGATGGGAGCATTTTTTCTCTTATTAAAAAGTCTTTTCTCACATAATATATCCTGATTATGGTTTCCCCATCCTCTACTCCTTGCACAATTTCCCAACACCCCCTCACACCCAGATTCACACTTTCTCTCTTTCATTAGAAAAGAATAGGATTCTGAGAGATATTATTAAAATTAGCAAAATAAAATATATTGGGCTAAAAAATTATCACACTAAAATTGGGGAGACCAAACAGAAGGAGAAAGAGCTCAAAAGAAGTCTAAAAATCAGAGATGCACTAATTCACATACTCAGGAATCCCATAGAAACACTAACCTGGAAGCCATAATATATACACAAAGGGTATTGGTGAGGGCTCTCTGCATGCTGGGAAGTATTTTACTAATTGAAGTTCTTTCTTCATAGATAAGCCTAGTTCATACCAAGTTGTGACAAACAACACAGATATTAAGAGTACAAACACATTAACTTCGGGAAGAAATTTAATATTCAAAATACAACATACTATGGTATTACAATTAGTTACAATGTTTAATGCAGTAACATGAAGCATAGGTTTGATGCTTAGAAACAATAGGCAATGACACATATCTTAAGATATGTAACATCACAGACATTACTTTCATAAATCTGGTTTATTATAATAAACCAATATCAAAATGAAAAATCTGGTTTATTATAATAAACCAGATTTATGAAAGTAATGTCTGTGATGTTTACATGATAAAATTAATAATGCAATTATCAGAATATGTTCTCAGGTATAATAATACACTATGCTTGTAGAATTTCCTTGTATCATATGATTTTGATGAGAATTTATTTTGTATACTAGAAGATATTAAGACACCTAATTTAGATTCTTGTAGAGCTCACCTAGCATCCCAGAGCAGCAGCTGAATAACTAGTGTCTACCCTGGTAACTAGATAATTCTGATTGTCAACATAACTGGTTATAAATTCACATATGAGATATACCATTTGATGTCTGTGACGGAGTTTTACATTAGGTCAGAAGAGTTTGCAAGACCCACCCTAAATTGGAGTATTACCCTTCTATGGGAGTTGGGGGCCTACAGTGAAGAAACAGAGAAAACAAAGAGAATACATCTGTCTTTATTCCTTGACTATGAATGCAAATTGACAATTTGAGTCATGTTTCTGCCACCATGAATTTCCTGCTATGATAGACTATGGTGTCACACTATGCACTAAAACAGTTGCTCCTCTCCTTAAGCAGCTATGCTCAGGTATTCTGTCATATTATTGAGAAAAAATAACTAAAAATACCTACCATATATGACAACAAATAATTATTAAGTTCTTCCAATATCAAAATGAAAAAAAAAACTTTTACATGAAAAAAACTAGCAGAACATTTTTAATTTGGTCCATCAATAGTTTGAGTATGCTCTTAAAAAGAAAACAAAAGTAAAAGATAGATTACCCAAAGATTTACTAATAATGCAAAAAAATATTGAGAGACACAATTATAAATGACTAAATATAGCTATTTTGCTAATAAGCAAAATAATTAAATTTTGGAGCCCTTTGACCCGACATGCATAAATCAAAGTTAGTAATCTGTTAAGGTGAGGTTATTTATATAAATTTCATTTCCACATAAATTCTTTAATAAGAACAGAAAATAAGATTGTTTTCTATTAAATCCAAAACTTGGAGGACAATAAAACAAAGCAGTAAGTTAGGTGGTAATGAAATAAAATGAAGCACACTCAAAATAATTATATCCAAACAGACCATAGCATGCTTTAGAAAGACAAATGCATAATTTGTGTGGGAATATGAAATAATGCATTCCATTTGTGCTCAGTTTTTTTTTTTATAGCAAATATATGGTCATATGGTCATATTGTTAAGCTTTCAAATCAGTTCTTCCAGAATATGACCTGAAGCAATGAGCTTTAATCAGCACAAAGATGTAGAAAATTCATTTAGGGAGAATGATAAGTAGTGTTAGATAGAGGCCTTTTAAAACTCATGTTAGAGCAATGAAGCCAATAGATTTATCAGTGTATCTACAGACAACTACTCTAATAACTACAGTTATTTATAATTATGCTTTTCCAATACCACTCAGGCAAACATGCTCAAATTAATGATCCTCTGAGCTTATGTTTACAAAAAATAAGCATATTTTTTATCTCTTTCTTGACTTTATCACAAATTTAACCTTTGTTATCTTTTCCTTTCTGGCTTATATTAATTCAGAATTTCTGACAACTGTCTATTTACTAGCAAAATTATTTTAAAGAGGTAAAAATGCAAAGGGGATTACAATCACTCCCAAACTTACGGATGTTTTGATTTTTGCCTAGTGATTTGATTCCCTGTTAGCAATAATTGTGCCTAGTGTAAACAGCATTGTCTATGATTCTGACACTGTGTAAAACTTGCCTTGACTACGGAGACCAGTTCCTCAGCCTGTAAGCTATGATTCCTTTAGTGTTGAAATGACCCTTTTATAGAGGTTTCATATCAGGTATCTTGCATATCAGAATCATAACAGTAGTAAAATTACACCTATAGAGTAGAAACAAAAATACTTTCATGTTTCTGGTCTCCACAACATGAAGAACTATGTTCAAGGGAAACAGATTTAGGAAGGTTGAAAACCTTTGCTCTAGAGTATGTGGTGGCAACTGGCAACAAGATATGGCATAGATCTCATATAGAAATTGCGTTTGGAAGGGTATAAAAATATCTGGTCAAAAAGGAAATTGCTATTTTTTTATTTTTTAAATGTATTTGTTTATTACAATTTGACACTTTAGTCCCCTCCCGTGTCTCATCCCAGTCCTGCCCACCTTAATTCATCTTTCCCTATGCCCCTTCCCTAGCCCACAGATAGGAGAGAGCCTGATCCCATTCTAACTGACTTTAGCTTATCAGGTCTCATCAGGACTGGATGCATTGCCCTCCTCTGTGTCCTGGTATAACTGCAGTCCCCAGGGGTAGGTGATCAAAGAGCTAGTCACTGAGTTTACGTCAGAAACAGCTCCTGATCCACTTACTAAGGAACTCAGCTGTAAACTCAGCAGCCTGTGGGCTTTCTCTGAGCAAGGGGTAAAGTCCCTCTCCATGCATGGTCTGTGGTTGGGGTATTTGTCTCTGTATGAACCCGTGGGAGCAGGTATTTTTGCTTTGTTGGCCTCCTTGTGGAGTTCTTGTCCATTCCAGGTCTTTCTAACTCCCTCTTCTTCCCTAAGATTTCCTGCACTCTGCCCAACGTTTCGCTATGAGTCGCAGTATCTCCTTCAATACAGTAATGGGTAGAGTCTTTCAGGGGCATTCTGTGGAAAGCACCCGTCCTGTTCCTTGTCTTATTCTACTTCCGATATCTATCCTGTTTGCCCTTCTGAGTGAGGTTTCAGCCTCTTTCCTAGGGTCCTCCTTGTTGTTTAGCTTCTTTAGTACTATAGATTTTTAGTATGTTTATCCTATATTATATGGCTAATATCCACTTATAAGTGAATATATACCAGATGTGTCTTCTGCTTCTGGGTTACCTCACTCAGGATGATCTTTTCTGGTTCCATCTATTTGCCTGAAAATTTCATGATTTCCTTGTTTTTAATTGCCGAGTAGTATTCCATTGTGTAAATGCAGCACACTTTCTGTATTCATTCTTCAGTTGAGGGACATCTAGGTTGTTTCCAGACTATGGCTATTATAAATAAAGCTGATATGAACATAGCTGAGCAAATGTCCTTACTGAATGGAGATATATTTTGGGTCTATGCCTAGAAGCGGTATAGCTGGAACTTAAGGTAGCACTACTATTTTCTGAGGAAGCACCAGATTCATTTCCAGAGTGGTTGAACAAATTTACATTCCCACCAGCAGTGGAGGAGAGTTCCCCTTTCTCCACATCCTCTCCAGCATGGTTGTCACTTGGGTTTTTGATTTTATATATTATGATTGGTGTGAGGTGGAATCTCAGGGCTTTTTGATTTGCATTTTTCAGATGACTGAGGTGGAGCATTTCTTTAAGTGTTTCTCTGCCTTTCAATATTTCTTTGTTGAGAATTCTGTTTAGCTCTGTACCCAGTGTTTTAATTGGAACACTTGGTTTGTTGGTTTTTGACATCTTGAGTTCTTCATACATCATGTATAGGATATTAGCTGACAGTCAGATGGGTTGATGAAGAAATTTCCCCAGTCTGTAGGCTGTCATTTTGTTCTCATGACAGTATCTTTTGCTTTACGGAAGTTTTTCAGTTTCATGAGGTCCCATTTATTGATTGTTGATCTTAGAGCCTGTGTTGTTGGTGTTCCATTCAGAAAGTTGTCTCTTGTGCCAATGAGGTCAAGACTCTTCCCCACTTTTCTTCTAATAGATTTAGTGTGTAGGTTTTATGTTGAGGTCTTTGATCCACTTGGACTTTACTTTTGTGAAAGGTGATAAATATGGGTCTATTTTTTTTCTACATGTAAACATCCAGTTAGACAAACACCATTTGCTGAAGAAGCTATCTTTTTACATTGTATAGTTTTGGCATCTTTGTCAAAAATCAAGTTTCCCTAGGTGTGTGGGTTCATTTGAGGGTTTTCGATTAGACTCCATTGATCCAATTGTTTGTTTCTATGTCAGTACCATGCAGTTTTTATTACATTTGCTTTATAGTATAACTTGAAGTTCAGGATGGAGATAACTCCAGAAGCTCTTTTATTGTATTAGATTGTTTTTGGTATTGTGTTTTATTTTTCCATATGAAATTGAGTTTTTTCTTTCAAGTTATATAAACAAAAAAAATGTGTTGGTATTTTGATGGAAATTGCAGTCAATATGTAGATTGCATTTTATAAGATAGCCATTTTCACTATGTTAATCATGCTGATAAATGAGCATTGGACAAATTCCCATGTTCTGATATCTTCTTCAATTTCTTTCTTCATGGACATGAAGTTTATATACATATTTTGTATACAGGTCATTCATTTGTTTGGTTATAGTAACACCTAGGTAGTTTATGTTATTTGTGGGTACTGTCAAGCATGTTTTTTACTTAATTTCTTCCTGAGCCTGTTTGTCTTCTGTATATAGAAGATCTTCAGATTTTTTGAGTTGATTTTGTATCCAGCCATTTTGCTGAAGATGTTTATCAGCTGAAGGAGTTCTCTGGTTGAATTTTTGGGGTCACTCATGTATACTATAATATCATATCATTTACAAATAGTAATACTTTGACATCTAACTTTATGGTTTGTATCTACTTTGTCTCCTTTAGTTGTCTTATTGCTCTTGCTAGGATTTCAAGAACTATGGTGAAGAGATAAGAAGGGCGTGGTCAGCCTTGCCTTGTCCCTGATTTTAGTGAGACTGATTTAAATTTCTCTTCATTTAGATTGATGTTAGCTATAGGCTTGCTATATATTTCTTTTACTATGTTTAGGTATATGCCTTGTATTCCTGAACTCTCCAAAACTTTAAACATAAAAGGGTGTGAGATTTGGTCAAATGCTTTTTAGGCATCTTAGGACATGAACATACCATTATATTTTCTTTCAGTTTGTTTATCTGCTGGATTCCATTGTTGGATTTTTCTTTGTTGATCCACACCTGCATGCCTGGAATGAAGCCTTGTTAGTTATGTTGGATGATATCTTTAATGTGCTCTTGGAATCTGTCTGTAAGTATTGTATTGCGTACTTTTGAATCAATGTTCAAAAACTAGATTGGTGTAAAGTTATCTTTCTTTGGTGGGTCATTGTGAGGTTTAGGTATGAAGGTGACTCTGGCCTCATCAAATGAGTTTGTTAATGTTCCTTCTGTTTCTATTTTTTTGAATAGTTTGAAGAGTATTGGTGTTAGCTTTTCTTTGAAGGTCTGGTAGAATTCTGTGCTGAAACCATCTGGCCCTGAGCTTATTTTGGATGGGATACTTCTATACTTCTATCTTCTATAGATAGATATATTTCTATCTTCTATTTGCTTAGGGGATATAGGACTATTTAAATTATTTACCTGATCTTGATTTAACTTTGGTAAATGGAAACTACCACAAAAGTTATCCATTTCATTTACATTTTCAAATTTTGTTGCATATAGGCTTTGGAAATTGCTATTATGTGAATTGTTCCTATTGCTCTGAAAAGATATCATGGCTATAGCAACTATTATGATGAAAAACATTTAATTGTGTCTCATTTACAGTTTCAAAGATTTAGTTCATTGTTATTATGTTGGGTAACATAGCAGTGCACAGTCAGACATGGTGCTGGAGAAGTAGCTGAGAAGTTGTGCAACCAGATCTGTAGGCAGCAAGAAGCACACACACACACACACACACACACACACAGAGAGAGAGAGAGAGAGAGAGAGAGAGAGAGAGAGAGAAGGAGAGAGAGAGACAGAGACAGAGACAGAGACAGAGACAGAGACAGAGACAGAGGAAAAGAGACTGGGCCTGGACTGAGTTTTTGAAATCCTAAAACCTACCACCACAGTGAGATATTTCCGCAATGCCACACTTAGTCCAACAAGGACACACCTCCTAATCCTTACCAAACAATTCCAAGAGCAGTGGACAAAGCTTTAAAAAAAAATCTGTGCCTACTGGGTTCATTTTCATTTGAATCACAATAACCACACATCTATTGATACACATTTCTTTTGTACCCATGTTTGTTTTTTTTTTTTTTTTTTGTAATTACAATTTGTTTTTAGGAAAACATTTATTCATAACCTTCAATATAATTTACAGTACAGAAATTTGGTTACACATTTACTTTGCTTTTGTTAAGTAATAATAATTAACGTCTGTGGAGACTGTATTAATTTATTTTCTGTCCACTATTCTGCAGTAAATTTCTTTGTCTCACTCATTAATACTGCAGAGCTTTACTATTATATTTGTGTGTGCATGTAAATATTTATTATTATTTATTTCTACTACTGCCAAACTATGATGTATTAATAAATGCAAAAATGTAAGTATATATATTGCAAACAATATATATCAATATAAATAAAATAATTATTTTTTCAGTTTTCATAATTTTAATGTATCTAAGCATTTTTATTTAGCAATGAAAGTGAATAATTATAATAATATATATAGTATCATACAACATATAAAAAGAGCCAGTTAAAAATTATTTGCTATAAAACCTTAAAGAAGTCTTATAACATGCCAAACTAGTTCGTAATGACAAGAGTGAAGCAATGGGTAACTCAGGCTGTAGGTAAGTATGAGGAATGCTCTGTTCCCATAAGTTTATTGGGCCATGGCCATATTCACTCACTTGTTTTCAATGGCTGATACCACATTACATTAGGAGACTTGAGGTGTTACCTTTATTTTTCTTTTCTTCTTAATTTTTTATTATTCAATTAATTAGAGTTTATTCACTTTATCCAGACTGTAGCCCCCTCCCTCATCTCCTCCTTATCCCACCCTACCTCCCTCTTCTCCTCTCATGCCCATCCCTCAGTCCACTGATAGAGGATGACCTCCTCCCCTGCCATATGATCCTAGCATATCAGTTTTCATAAAGACTGGCTGAAGTGTCTTCCTCTGTGGCCTGATAAGGCTGCTCCCACCTCAGGGAGAGGTGATCAAAGATATAACCATAGAGTTCATGTCAGAGAGAGTTTCTGTTCTTATTACTAGGGAACCCACTTGGAGAGGCAGCTGCCATGGGCTACATCTGTGCAGGGGTTCTAGGGATTCTATGTTATCTCCATGCAGGGTTGTTGGTTAGACTATCAGTCTCATAAAAGATCCCTGTGCCCATAAGTTTTTGATCTCTTGCTCTCTTAGTGGAGCTCCTGCCCACTCCAAGTCTTTCTATCTCCACCTAGTTTTATAAGATTACTTGCATTCTGCCCAAACTTTGGCTATGTGTCTGCTTTGATACCCTGCTGGGTAGAGACTTTCAGAGGCCCACTGTGGTAGGCTCCTGTCCTGTTCCCTGCTTTTTCCCTCTTCCTATGTCCTTCCTTTTTGCCTTTCTGAGTATGGACTGATCATTTTACCCAGGGTCCTCCTTGTTGCTTAGCTTCCTTGTATGTACAGATTTTAGTATGTTTATCTTAGTTTATATGTCTAATATCTACTTATAAGTGAGTATATAGCATGTGTGTCATTCTGCTTTTGGAAAAACTGACTCAGGATGATCTTCTCTAGTTCCCACCATTTATCTGCAATTTAATGATTTCCTTGTTTTTAATTGTTGACTAGTATTCAGTTGAGTATATGTACCTCACTTCCTGTATCTGTTCCTCAGGTAGGGATATCAGGGATGATTCCAGATTCTGGCTATTATGAATAAAGCTGTTATGAACATGTTTGAGCAAATGTCCTTGTTATACTCTTGAGCATATATTGGATATTTCCCTAGGATTGGTATAGCTGGATGCTGAAGTATAGCTGGATACCTCAAGGATATGGCTAGGAATTACATTGCTGAATGTTGAGGTAGCACTATTTCTAATTTTCTGAGAAAGCTCCAGATTGATTTACAAAGTTGTTGTACAAATTTATATCCCACCAGGAATGGAGGAGGGTTCCCATTACTCTGTCATTCAATATTCCTCTACTGAGAATTTTTGTTTAGCTCTGTGCCACATTTTTTAATGGGATCACTTGATTTGTAGCTTTTTAAATTCTTGAGTTATTTACATATTCTGGATATTAACCACCTGTCAGATATAGGGTTGGTGAAGATCTTTTTTTCTCTCTGTAGGAAGTCATTTTGTTCTGATGACAGTATCCTTTGCTTTACAGAAACTTTTCAGTTTCATGAGGTTCCATTTGATTGTTGATCTTAGAGCTTGTACTGTTGGTGTTCTGTTCAGGAAATGATTTCCTGTGCCAATGAGTTCATGGCTCTTCCCTAATTTTTCTCTAACAGTTTTAGTGGGTCTGGTTTTATATAAGGTCTTCAATCCATTTGGACTTAAGTTTTGTGCAGGGTGATAAAGATGGATTTATTTCCTCTTTTCTACATGTAGACATCAGTTAGAGAAGCACCATTTGATGAAGATACAATTGTTTTTCCATTTTATTTTATTCCATTTGATTTTGGCATCTTTGCCAAAAATCAAGTATCAATAGGTGGGTGGGTTTTTTTCTGGGTCTTCTATTCGATTCCATTAATCCACTGTTTCGTTTCTATGCCAGTACCATGCAATTTTTATTACTAAAGCTCTGTAGTACACCATGAGATCAAGGGTGGAGACACCTCCATATGCTCTGTTGTTGTAAAGGATTGTTTTAGAAATTCTGTTTTTCTTTGTTTTGTTTTGTTTTTTAATTTTTCCATGTGAAAGTGAGAATTCCTCTTTCAATTTATGTAAAGAATTGCATTGGTGTTTTGATGGGAACTGCAATGAATCTGTAGATTGCTTTGGGAAGGTTGATCATTTTCACTATGTTAATCCTACTAATCCCTGAGCATGGGAGATATTTCCACCTTCTAAACTTTTCTTCAGAGCCTTGAAGTTTTTGGGGTTTTTTTTTGTTTGTTTGTTTGTTTTGTTTTGTTTTGTTTTGCTTTTTTAAACAGGTCTTTCACTTGCTTGTGTCATTAGTGGCTATTGAGAAGGGTGTAGTTTCCCTAATTTCTTTTTAGGCCTTTTGTCTTTCATAAACTGGAGGGCTACTGTTTTGTTGTTGTTGTTGTTGTTGTTTTGTTTTGTTTTGTTTTGTTTTGTTTTTAGTTAATTTTCTATCCAGCCCCTTTGCTGAAGGTGTTTCTCAGCTGAAGGAGTTACCTGGTAGAATTTTTGGGATCACTCATTTATAGTATCATATCATCTGCAAATAGTGATATTTTGACTTCCTCTTTTCTGATTTGTATCCACTTGATATACTTTACTTGTCTCATTGCTCTAGTTAGGATTTCAAATACTATGTTGAAGAGATATGGAGAGAGTGAAGACCCTTGCCCTTACCCTGATTTCAGTGAGTTTGATTTAAGTTTCTCTATGTTTAGTTTGATGTTGGCTATAGTCTTGTATATTTTCTGTGCTGTGTTTAGGTATGTGTTTAGGTATGTGCTTGTATCCCTGGTCTCTCTAAGACATTAAAAATCAATTGGTGTTAGATTATGTCAAATACTTTTTTGGCATCTAAGGACATTGTCATGTTGTTTTTCTCTTTCAATTTGTTTATATGGTGGATTACATTGGTAGATTTCTGTACATTGAATCACCCCTACATGCCTTGGATAAAGTGTACTTGGTCATAGTGGATGTTATCTTTGATGTGTTTTTGGATTTAGTTTGCAAGTATTTCATTGAGTAATTTTGCATCAATATTATAAGAGAGATATGTCTGAAGTTCTCTTTTTTGGGGGTCTTCATCAGGTTTAGGTATCAAGGTGACTGTGTCCTCATAGAATGAATTTGGTAATGTTTTTTCCTGTTTCTATTTTGTGGAATAATTTAAAAAGAATTGGAATTAGGTCTTCTTTGAAGGTCTGGTAGAATTCTGCACTGAAACCATCTGGCCCTGTGCTTTTTTGGAAGAGAAACATTTGATGACAGCTTCTAATTCCTTGGGAGATATAAGACTGTTTAATCTATTTACCTAATTCTAATTTAATTTC
Organism: Rhombomys opimus; assembly: GCA_010120015.1. Classification (NCBI taxonomy): domain Eukaryota; kingdom Metazoa; phylum Chordata; class Mammalia; order Rodentia; family Muridae; genus Rhombomys; species Rhombomys opimus. The sequence continues at coordinate 101,960 of REGO01000543.1, forward strand.
GGTAAATGGAATCTATCAGCAGAATTGTCCATAAATTTTAGATTTTCTAATTTTGTGGCATATAATCTTTTGTAATAAGACCTATTTATTGTTTGGGTTTCCTCTGTGTCTATTGTTATGTCCCCTTTTCCTTTCTGATTTTGCTCATTCATATAGTTTCTCTCTGCCTTTTAGTTAATTTGGCTAAATGTTTGTCTATCTTGTTGATTTTTTTCAAAGAACCAGCTTTTAGTCACATTGATTCATTGAATTGTTTTCTTTATTTCTAATTAATAGATTTTAGCTTTGAGTTTGATTACTTCCAATTATCTACTCTTCTTGGGTGTGTCTGCTTCTTTTTTTTTTTCTATTGCTTTTAGGTGTGTCTTTAAGTTGCTTGTGTGAGATATCTTCAACTCTTCTTTCTTAGGCCGTTAGTGCTATGAAATTTTTCTTAGCAGAGCTTTCTTTGTGTCTCATATAGGTAACTTTTGCCTTCATTTTCACTGAATTTTAGGAAGTATCTTATTTATTTTATTTTTTCATTACTTCCCTGACCAGGCTATCATTCAACAGAGAGTTGTTTAGTTCCTGAGTGTGTAGGTTTTGTTATTTCTGTTGCTTTTGAGGTCTAGTTTTAAGTTATGGTTGTCTGATAGGATTCAAGGGATTATTACAATTTTCTTGTATCTGTTGAGGCTTGCTTTGTGCCCAACTATATGGTCAGTTTTAGAGAAGGTTCCATGAGGTGCTGAAAAGAATGTATACTCTTCTGAGCTTGGGTGAAAATTTCTCTAGAGATCTACTAGGTCCCTTTGATTTAGGACCTCTGTAAGGGTCATTATTTCTTTAATTTGATTCTGCCTAGATGATCTGTCCCTCGGTGAGAACAGAGTGTTGAAGTGTGCCACTATTAAGGTTTTGGTATCTATGTGTGAATTAATCTTTAACAATGTTTTATTTGTAAATGCAGATGCTCTTGTATTTGGGGCATATGTGTTCAGTATTGTAAATTCCTCCTGGTGTATTTTTCCTTTAATGAGAATGAAGAGTCCCTCCTCATCTTTTTTGATTAATATTGGTTGAGAGTCTATTTTAGCTCTTAAGAAAGCTACTTAAGTTGTTTGAGTCTGTTTGCTTGAAAAATGTTGAGTCTGTTTGCTTGAAAAATGTTTTTCCATCCCTGATTGTGTTTATCTTTGTTGCAGAGGTGTTTTTTTTTGTTTGTTTGTTTGTTTGTTTTTTTTGCTGTTGTTGTTTTGATGCAACAGAATGTTAGATCCTGTTTCCACAACAATTCTGTCAGTCTCTCTCTTTTTTATTACTTATTTTTATGTTTTATTTTTTGGAGAATTGAATCCATTGATGTTGATAGAAAATAGGGGCCAATAAATGTTAGTTCCTTTTATTGTGGAGTTGGTGGTGTTACTATGTTTCAATGCTTGTTTTCTTTTAATTTTTAGTTGTGAAGTATATCCACATCATGTGTTTTCTTGGGTGTAGTTGTTTTGGATGGATTTTAGTTTTCCTTCTAGTATCTTCTGGGTTGCTTTGTAGATATTTTTTAAGTTCATTTTTTTCATGGAATATTTTGATTTCTCCATCTATGTTGATTGAAAGCTTTACTGGCTTGGTATCTGTGGTCTCTTAAAATCTGTATGACATCTGCCCAGGCTCTTCTCTCTTTCATAATTTCTGTTGAGAAGCCTGGTGTGATTCTTATAGGTCTACCTTTATATGTTACTTGGCCTTTTTCCCTTGCTGCTTTTAATATTTTTTCTTTGTTCTTAAATTTAGTGATTTGACTACTATGTGACATGTGGAG
>REGO01000543.1:104148-115570 GCA_010120015.1 Rhombomys opimus
CAGCTCCAGTGTTTTCTCTGTTTGTGTTTTCTTTATTGATTCTAATTCTGTTTTCATGTCTTGCACCATTTCCTTCATCTGTTTGAATGTGGATTCCTGTCTCTCCATGATGATCTCTGTTTTTGTTGTTGTTCATTTCCTCTCTACATGCAACTACTTGTGCCTCTATTTGTTTGGCTGCATTTGCCTGTATTTCTTTGAGAGTTTTGTTTGTTTCCTCTTTATGTGCCTCTGATAACTGGGTAAGCATAGATTTGAGATCTTTTTCATGTGTTTCCAATGTACTAAATATACATTGATATTTGGGGTTGTTGGTGAGGACGTGATGTTCTGATTTTTGTTGGATGCCGAACTCTAGCCATCTGCTTATCTGTAACCTTCTCTGTTCATTCCTAGAGTCTGTACTTTAGACTGGGTCAGTCTGTTTCTCATTTCTGAAGTATTCTTCAGGAAAATGAGAGAGGTCCACCAGTTTGAGAGTGGATGTTGGTGTTTCAGCTGTAGCTAGTGGAAGAAAGTTGCAGGTGTGTTTGTGAGTAAGCACGAAAGTGTGCTTGAAAGTATGCCTGGAAGGACAGGGTGCTGGAGTGTGTAGATGCTAGAACCGTTTGGGCATAATTGCGGGGGTGGGTACTGGCTCTGTTCATGGTGCAATGCACATACGCAGGTACCTTGTCTGTTGTACTGTCCTTCTGATATTCATATCTGTCTGGGCTCCAGGAATTGTTTGCCTGGACCCCACTGGGAGACCCGCAGAACAGGGGTTTCAATGTAGAGAACACTGTCCCAAGGATCCCTATGTTTCCTACAGTGGTGGTGTGGGTAGGAGGGATTTGATATCTGGCTGCTAGCATAGAGGAACTCTGGATCTGGGGCTCTGCATGCACTCACTTGAAGGTGCGTTCACTTACCTGAAGGCATAATTGAGAAGCACAGCGGTTCCCATTGTTTTCAACTCTCAGATTTGTTCGAGCAGGGGCAAATGAAAGTGTAGGCATTCCATCAGCTCAGTGATGTCCACCACTTGTCCATCAGAGAGGCAGACCCATACTTGAGACACCTGCCATTGCTGTCTCCTTCATGGAGTGTGGAAGCTCCTGCTTGGGACATCCACCTCTGCCTTCTCAGCCACTGAGCAGGGAGGATCCTGCTAGGGCTAGTGGTTGAGATCTGGGATCCAGTACTGCTGCTGCTTCTGACATCTCAGTCAAGGAGTACGGAGGCTCAATCTTGCTTGGAGCAAGGGGAAGTGCAAGGGGTTGAATATTCACCACTCTCAGGACCCGGAGATATCCACAGGTTACCCGGATACAAACTGGCCCAGCTCATGTGTTGTGCCCTCTTGCCCAGGAAGCCTCAATGTTGATGTTCTGGATTCAGCTGCCTCTACACTCACCAATTTCAGAGTTTCAGATCCTGTGTCCCCTCAGATATAGTGCACGCTGGTTGCTGCCATCCAGAAATCATGAAATTTGCAGACAATGGTTGAAAGTAGAAAAGATCATCCTGTGTGAAGTAACACAGTAGCAGAAACACACACACGGTATATATTCACTTATAAGTGGATATTAGCCATAAAATGTAAGATAAGCATATGAAAATCTATAGTTCTAATGAAGCTAGTAATGCAGAGGAATTTTAATCCAGCAACATGATACTCTGGCAAGGTTTCACATCCAGACACCTAGTTCTGTTTGAACTACCTGGAATACAGAGAAACCTTTAGTACACACCTTTAATCCCAAGCAATGAGGTTTAATTGAGGGACAGACACAGTGACAAATCACAGCAAGATGTGACAGATGACTTAGAGATAGTAAATGCCCAACTCTCAATAGACTAGAAAGGAAAGAGAGGCAATTTAAGAACAGTGCAGAGAGAGAGGGGGAAAGAGGGAGGAAAAGAGAAAGAGGGAATGAGGGAGGCAGTTTAGGGAGAAAATTCAATACAGTTCATAGCACTTCACAGTTTGGTGCAGTTCAGTTCAAGAATTTCAATTTATGGAGTTCCTAGGCAATATTTCCAAGCAGTGAGACATATAGAGAAGTCAGCTTAGAGAGGAGTTTTGGGCCAGAACAGCTGAACTGAACAATCCAGCCAGAGTTCAGGAAGACCTGGAAAGTATGGGCTTCTTCAGTAGTAAGTATCAAAGACTAAAACATTCTAGGCCTAGGTTAGCAAATAAAAGCTGGAAGTTGAAGCTTTCAAGGTCAGTCTTGCAGAGGATTATATTGTTTGGGAGCTAGAAGCTTCCAGGCCTACTCTTAGGAATAGTTAGATAAAAAATTCTTGGGGTCTGCCCAAACCATGTATTAGAAAAGTTTGGGTTTAACTCTCATTTAACCCCTTCTTCTGAGCAAATAAAAACATTTACAAGTAGAATTTACTAATTGCTTTCTGCCTTTTCTATTTGCTCCACAGAAAAGGGCTTGATAGCATTCTATGAGACAAATTGTGATCTCCTAATCAAGTCACAAATGTTACTTACTATAACTGATTACGCTGACATTGAATGATAGCTGAGGCTCAACAAGCATCTTATTCTCTATTTCTGGGCCATTTCTGAGTGAAACTAAAAAAAAAAATCTGCAAGAGTAACATTTGTTCATATGAAGCAGCAAATGAAAATAATTATGTAAAGTTTGAAGAAATGTAAAGTTGTATCATTTATAACAAATTTTGTTGTTTAATAAAAACTCTAGCTCCTTCAAAAACTTTCATGAAATTTTATTTGGATGTTGATAAACGTACACAGACGACCATGACAGTCTTTGGCTGTGGAATAAGCAGTTATGTCTAATTTTTATCTCTCCTTTGCATTTGCTACTGCTTTATATAACTCATTTAGCAAAGTCATTCACTAAGTAATGAGTTAGGTGATGATGAATCCTGGTGTATCAGTCCGTAAAGGGTTTGTCTTAACAGTAAAAAAGACTTTCTTTCAATACTTAGGACCCTCATAAAATCACTAGGCAGAGTACAGTAAAATTATAATCCTAGCACTAAGAATTCAGAAACAGTAGGATGCATGGGATTAATTGAGCAGTCCACCAAAACCACTTGGTGAACCCATGCCGACAAGAGACCCAGTCTTAAGGAGGATGACAAGCCAAGGTTGTCCTCAGGCTTCCATATACATACATGCATGTGCACACACAGTAAGTGTGTTGGCTAATCTAGGTTGTCAATTTGGCTGCATCTGCATCAGAGGTCAAATAAAGTCCAAGCTGCTGGACACTCCTGTGAGGAATTTTTTTTAATTAGAATAAAGAAACTCATCCTAAATCTGTGCAGCATATTATAGTTGTGGCCTGGATAAAATGACATGGAAAAAATAATTTTGCTTTTGTCTCTATGCCCTCAATGTAGTTGGCAAGTTAATCTACTTGGTTGCTGCAGCATTCTTTCATGGTGCTAGAAATTTGTGAATCTGCCATAGAGAGATTAGCAACAGCTCTCTAGGAATCTTCTAGGTCTCTAGTGTCAGATTAGGACTCCTGGGACTTTTAACCTCATGCACTAAACAGCTAGAGATTTTTCAGTCTTTTTAGAATTAGACAGCTATTATTGGAGTAATATGACTGAATCTTGCAAACCAATTCAATAAATCCCTTTTTATACACACATACATAAACATTTCTCTTCATTTAGGGAACCCTTGTGTATTCATATATACATCTCCATCTGTATCTGTACAAACATCATCTCATAAACATGGGGAAAATGATTAAGTGTTTTCCATTTAATCCTTACTTATAAAAAGTAGAAAACAATTAATACTGGAGCAATGTGGTTGTTGAGTTTAGCAAAAGCTTAGATACTAAAATTATTTTAAAAAATTAGTCCATTTTTCAAGAAGTACTTTGATTGTTTGTGTCCATGTTTTCATGCACTTTATGGGTATTTATGATTTGGAGATTCTATGCACTTGAATATTACAAGTCTCTGAAGAAAAATACAACAAAAAATTTGGTTATTTTTAAAAGCCACAATTTAAAAATTGTTCGTAGCTTTATATGAATGGATGCTCTGCATTTAGTGGTGCAACCTTACTGGAATACTGATACCTTCATGTCGCTGTTACATACTTGAATATTGAAATCTCTCCTAATATCATTCTACTATCATTTTTCAAAGGTTATCCTATATGTATATTACAAATATATTTTATAAGGTTATTAAAATAAAAGACATGTATTAATAAAACCAAACAACAGAGACTAACAATAATGACTGAAAGAAACATGTAAAGAATTGCCCAAGCATAGGACACACACACACACACACACACACACACACACACACACACATATATATATATATATATATATATATATATATAATGATCTAATTCTTTTAAAGGTTTGTAATTGTTGTTACCTCTTGATTATATCAAAGGAAACTGAGAATTAAAATAGACAGGTGATTTGCTCATACCTAATGCTAGTGAGCATTGACCTGATATTTGAACCTAGATCTATTTGGCTTTAAAAACTTTATACATGATTATCTTGAAGTTGAAAAAAATGTTTGTCTAAAGTTCTGTGAGAGAAAAAAAGAAAGTGTATGGGCTGGATGACAGAAAATGGATCATAGATGTGCTAACTGGAGGTATGTTTATGTGACAGGCACATAAGGATCCATGCTAGAAGGTTTGAGGTAATATATGTATATTATATCTTATTATTCATAGTCCCATGAGCAAATACTATTAAAATTTTCTGTAGATAAGCAGAGTGCTCCATCACTAGAAAAAAGCTGAGCTAATGCTTAAAGTGAGGTTCTTTGACAGAAAAACATTTTACTCTTTTTACTTATTTTAATGATTGCCCGGATAGTACTTTGCAAAAGATGGGCACTTAAATATTTATTGAATGAATGAGACTGTCCTAAATTTTGACAAGCAGACATATATCCTGAAAACCTTTCCATATAAAGAGAAAAATATGTTTAAAAGCAGATTAAAAGCAGAGAAATAGTGTGTTGTGGGGGTTTTAGACTGACAGTAAACTGTTCAATTTATCTTACTTGTAGAATAGAGGTAAAAGGCAAGGAGAAAATGAAATTAGCAAGATTTCTACTTAAAAAACTGATTAAAATAATATGTAAGAATATTTACCCAATATATAGTATTCTTATCATAAAAAAGACACGATGAAGAGGTTTTCAAAGAATGATGATATGACTTTAAATTCTTTAGTGTAATTAATGCTTCCCTGTGCTAGGTGACCTAGCACAAAGTGACCAGAAAAAGTTCATATTGTGAATTGCCTTTAAAGGCCTATAAAGAAAAGTATTGGAATTTTGGTAGGAATTGCATTGAAGTTCTTGCCATACAAGTCTTTCACGAAAAATAAAGACCAAGAATACGGAAAAGAATTCTGTACAACAAAATAACTTCTGGAAGTATCACCATTTCAATTTTTTTTTTGTAGACTTTCTTTTTTTTATTATCAGTTACATTTTATTAAATCTGTATCACAGCCGTGCCCTGAACCATCATTCCCTCCCAGTCCCTCCCTCCCTCCCTCATCACTACTGTGCCCCTTTCCAAGTCCACTGATAGGGGGGGACCTCCCCCCATTCATCTGATCCTGTTTTATCAGGTATCTTCATTGAGTTCCTGTTAGAAATAGTCCTTGTTCCCCTCACTTTGGGAAACCAATTGGTTACTGAGCTACCACAGGCTACATCTGAGCAGAGGTTCTAGGTTATAGCCACACATGGTCCTTGGTTGAATGTCAGTTTCAGAAAAGACCCTGTGCCCAGATATATTTGGTCTTTGTGGAGCTCCTATCCTTTCCCCATCAGACTAACTCCCCTTCTTTCTTATGATTCCCTGTACTCTGCCAAAGGTTTGGTCATGAGCCTTTGCTTTGAAAACACTGCTAGTTAGGGGCTTTCAGATGCGCTCAGTAGACACCTGTCATGCGTTCAATGCACATCCCATCTGTCTTTCTAAACGAGGATTGATCCTCTTACCCCATGTCCACTCTCTTTTTTTTATTTTTATTTTATTTTTTTAAGATTTTATTTATTTTATGTGTATGAGTGTTCTATCTGCATTTACACCTGCCAGAAGAGGGAATCAGTTCACATTATAGATGGTTGTGAGCCACCATGTGGATGCTGGGAATTGAACTCATGACCTTTGGAAGAGCAGACAGTGCTCTTAACCACTGAGCCATCTCTCCAGCCCATGTCCACTCTCTTGATTATCTTTTTTAGGTGTATAGATTTCATTATGTTTATCATATCTTATAGGTCTATATAAGTGAGTATATACCGTGTTTGTCTTTCTCCTTCTGGGATATTTCACTCAGAATGATGTTTTCTAGATCCCACCATTTGCCTGCAAATTTCATGATTTCCTCCTTTTTGATTGCTGTGTAGTATTCCATTGTGTAGAAATACCATAATTTCTGTACCCATTCTTCCGTTGATGGACATCTGGGAGCTTTCTAAACAACAGGGAACATTACAGGAGATGAAAATTTTGGTCTCGGGTCACCCGGGGACTTGTTTGGGGAAGGAGAGAAATGATCCTTTGATCTTGCGGCACTCCCCTCCCCCAGACCTCCCTCCACCAAAAGCTCAGGCTTTAAGATCAACAATGAATAAATTGGACCACATGAAAATCAAAAGCTTCTATAAGGCAGTAGACACTGTCAACAGGACAAAACAGGAACGTGCAGCATGGGAAAAGATCTTCACCAACCTCACATCTGACAGATGTCTAATATGTAAATAATAAAAAAATCAAGATAATTGACATCAACAAAGCAAATAACCCATTTGAAAATGAGGTACAGTTACATGAGGTCCCATTTATTAATTGCTGATCTTAGAGCCTGTGCTGTTGGTATTTTGTTCAGGAAGTTGTCTCCTATGCCAGTGAGTTAAAGGCTCCTCCCCACTTTTTCTTCTAACAGGTTTAGTGTGTTTGATTTTATATTGAGGTCATTGATCCACTTGGAGCTTAGATTTGTGCAGGGCGATAACTATGGATCTATTTGTATTTTTCATAAAACTAAAAAGCTTCTGTAAAACAAAGGACACTGTCATCAGAACAAAATGACAGACTATAGATTGGGAAATGATCTTCACCAACCCTATATCTGACAGAGGGCTAAAATCCAGAATATATAAAGAACTAAAGAAGTTAAAAAGCAACAAATCAAGTAATCCAATGAAAAAATGGGGTACAGAGCTAAACAAAGAATTCTCTGTAGAGGAATAAAGAATGACAGAGAAACACTTAAAGAGATGCTCAACGTCCTTAGTCATCAGGGAAATGCAAATCAAAATGACCCTGAAATTTCACCTTACACCCATCAGAATGACTAAGATAAAAAACCAAAGTGACAACAAATGCTGTTGGGAATGTAAACTTGTACAACCACTTTGGAAATCAATCTGTCACTTTCTCAGACAATTAGAAATAGTGCTTCCTCAGGATCTAGCTATACAACTCCTAGGCATATATCCAAAATATGCTCAAGTACCAGATTGATTTTCAAAGTGGTTGTACAAGTTTATATTCCCACCAGCAATGGAAGAGGGTTCCCCTTTCTCCACATCCTCTCCAGCATGTGTTGTCACTTGAGTTCTTGATATTAGCCATTCTGATGGGTATAAGGTGAAATCTCAGGGACATTTTGATTTGCATCTCTCTGATACCTAAGGACGTTGAACAGTTCTTTGTTTTTCTGCTATTCCTCTGTTGAGAATTCTTTGTTAAGTTCTGTACCCTCCCCTTTTTGGATATTTTTTGAGTTTATCAGTGTTTTTATTTTTATTTTTAATTATACTTTATTTACTTTTTATCCCCCCTCTAATTCCCTCCCTCCTCCCCTCTCAATCCCTCCCTACCTCTCCCTTCTCCATCCAGAGTGAGAGTCCCAGAAGCAGAAAGACACACATGGTATATACTCACTTATAAGTGGATATTAGACATATAGGATAATCATACTAAAATATATCCACCTAAAGAAGCTAAGCAAGTAGGAGGACCCCGGGTAAGATGCTCAATATTCATTCAGAAAGGCAAATGGGATAGAAATCAGAAGAAAGTAAAAATAATGAACAAGACAGGAACCTATCACAGAAGGACTCTGAAAGATGCTGCCCAGCAGTGTATCAAAGCAGATGCTAAGACTCATAGCCCAACTTTGAGCAGAGTGAAGGGAATCTTATGAAAGAAGGGGGAGACAAAAAGACCTGGAAGGGTCTGAAGCTCCACAAGGGGAACAACAGAACCAAAAAAATTTGGTCCTAGGGGTCTTTTCTGAGACTGATAATCCAACTAAGGTCAATTCATGGAGATAACCTGGACCCCCTGAAGGGAAGTAGCACACGGGAGCTCTGTCTCCAAGTGGGCTTGCTATTAATAGGAACAGGGGTTGTTTCTAACATGAACTCAGTGTCTGGCTCTTTGATCATCTCCCTCTGATTGGGGAGCAGCATGACCAGGGCACAAAGGAAGACTATGAAAGACAGTCCTGATGAGGCCTCATAGGCTAGTGTCAGATGGAAGGGGAGGAAGTCCTTCATTATCAGTGGACACTGGATGGGGAATGGGAGGAGATGAGGGAGGGAGAGAAGGATTGGGAAAGGTGAGGGTGGGGCTACAACTGGTATACAAAGAGAATAAATTTTAATAATTAAAAATTGCATTAAAATAGACATCTGAAGTATATGGAGGAGGGAGCTGTGTGGGAGAGGTGGTAGGGAAAGTAATGGGAACGGAGATCAGTGTGGAGAATTCAGCATGTGCAATGGTGATGTAGGAGGGGGAGGAACCGGAGAGAAAGAGGAGATCGGTGGGGGAGCATTTCCTGGACAGGAGAGGTCCCCAGAGAGTCTATTGAAGTGAACCTAACTGAGATGCCTAACAGCAGGGGACATGAGCCAAAACTCACCACCTCCTGTAGTCAGATGGGACTTCCAGTGGATGGTGGGAGACCCACCCATAAAACCTTTTACCCAAAATTTGTCTTACACACAAGAAGTGTAGGGATAAAGATGGAGCAGAACTTGAAGAAATGACAAACCAATGAATGGCTCAACTTGATATCCACCCCTTGGGAGAGAGTCAACCCCTGTTACTATTAATGATACTCTTCTATGCTTTCAGAGAGGAGTCTAGCATAAATGCCTTTTGAGAGGCTTCATCCAGCAGCTGATGGAAAAAGATGTGTCAGCCCATAGCCAAACAATAGGCCAAACTTGGGGAGTTTTGTGGAACACTGGAAGGAAGTATTGAGACAGCCAGAGGGGCCAAGGACATCACAAGAAGAACTAGAGACTCAACTAACCTGGGCCTCTTGGGGGCTCACAGAGACTGAAGCAACAACCAAAGAACTCACATGGGCTGGAACTCAACCCCTAACACATTGGTAGCTGATGAGCAAGTTGGTCATCATGTTAGTCCCCTAACAATAGGAGTAGGGGCTGTCTCTGACTCTCTTGACTGGCATTGGATCCCATTTCTCTAGCTAGTCTGCCTTGTCAGGTCTCAGTAGGAAAGGCTACATTTAGTTCTACTGTGACTTGATGTGCCAGGTTGGGTTGGTACCCCTTTGGGGCCTCCCCTTCTCTGAATAGGAAAAAAGAGGAATGGGAGAGGGGGTTTGAGGGTGGGACTAAGAAGAGAGTAACAAGGGAGCTGAAGTTGGAATGTAAAGTGATTAAATAAATAAAAATTAAAAAATTCATATTGGATCAATTTAGGAATGCAAGCCTGAATGAAAGATGCAGGACTGAATTAAAGATGCAGCCATTGGGATTACAGCTAATAGACCTTGTAAATCTATAATAGTTAGCATCTGATTATTAAAAATGATGTCACAAAAAGGAGTCTCAACTTTTAAATCTGTAAATAGAAAAAAGAATAGGCCCACAAATAAGACTAGAAAAATTTCTAATTCAAGACAGTGGGAAAAATAAATGATGATATTCCTAAAAATATTAGCACTATATTAAACATTTACTGTATGACAAATACTACTAAGCTAGTTCATAGAATTGCTTTTATTTCTCAAAACAGCTGTATTTGATTATGTATAATTTAACCCCCTATTGTGAAGAAGATCTGGCTTACAAAAATTAAATAATTGGCTATATTTTCCTTAGATAACAAGTGAGACACTGAAGATTTATATATTTTTTGACTGACAAGCTAATGGTGCACACGCAGACAAATCCAATTTGGTAAGTGTAAAATAGAAAAAAATACAGTTAAATTTCAAATACTATGGCTAAAAGAAATGTGATTCAAGCATATTTTTTCAAACAAAACTGTATGCATGTGCATAGATGTATATGTCCATGTATGTAGGGTGCATGAGTGCACAGGTGTGTGTGTGTGTGTGTGTGTGCTTGTGTTTATGTTTTTTTTGTATGTGTATGCACAGATCAGTGTGCTGTGAAGGAAAAAGGACAACCTGGGTTTCCTTCCTTAGATGTTATCTGATATCTCTTAAATTTATTTTCATGTGAGGCTGCATAAGTGTACGTGTACCACGTTCACACAGAAACTTGCAAAGGCCAGAAGACATCAGTTTTCCTGGAACTGTAGTTAGAGACAGGTTTGAACCACTAAGTGGATGCTGTTATCTAAACACAATACCTCTGCAAGAGCTATAGGCACACTTAAGCTTCAAGCCTTTTCTGTTGCCTCAATCAAACTTTTTTTGGAGACTGTCTTTTCCTGTGCAAAAACTCACCAGAAAAGCTAGATTGGCTTTCCTGTAAGCACCTCTCTGTGTCCAAAGCCCTGGGATTACAAATATATATCACTATGTCTGGCTCTTTTTGTAGGGTTATAAGGCTCAAACTTAAGTCCTCCTGCTGGGAATACAATCATTTTGCCAATAAACTATCTCTCCAGTAAAATTATTAAGAGTTTTCTTAACGTACTGCTGTTGCTGTGAAAATGTACCTAACACAGTGGTAGTATGATTGACTAGGACACACAAAACTTGCTTCAGTGCTCAGAACCAAAATAGAAAACATTATAGCTGAACTCACAGAAAAGAACCAGATACCAGAGAATGAACATAAATGATAAAAAGAAAATTTTCTCATAAATACACTGTTGACGTTTTCGGATTATATTTTGAAGTTTATGATGCAATTTTCAAGTATCTTGTAGAATGTTCTAGTGAATTCTAATATTTAAAAGCTTTTAAATGTGTTTAATCCAATATTATGACCAGATAAAAACACAGTATATTACAAAACTGACTATAGATGTAGAAAGTAAGAGTGGATACCTAATTCTATATTTATGCTTTCAGATATTTTTAAATAATTGTTTTTTTAACATTCTTTTTTATTTTTATCAGTTACATTTTATTAATTCTGTATCCCAGCCGTGCCCCGAACCCTCATTCCCTCCCAGTCCCTCCCTCCCTCCCTC
>REGO01000543.1:120510-131488 GCA_010120015.1 Rhombomys opimus
ATCTGTCTTTCTAAATGAGGATTGATCCTCTTACCCCATGTCTACTCTCTTGATTATCTTTTTTAGGTGTATAGATTTCATTATGTTTATCATATCTTATAGGTCTATATAAGTGAGTATATACCTTGTTTGTCTTTCTCCTTCTGGGATATTTCGCTCAGAATGATGTTTTCTAAATCCCACCATTTTCCTGCAAATTTTTAATTGGATTAATTGATTTGTTGTTGTTTAACTTCTTGAGTTCTTTATATATTCTGTATATTAACTCTCTGTCACATATAGGGTCCTTTCCCAATCTGTAGGCTGTCATTTTGTTCTGATGGCAGTGTCCTTTGCTTTACAGAATCTTTTCAGTTTCATGAGGTCCCATTTATTGATGGTTGATCTTAGAGCCTGTGCTGTTGGTGTTCTGTTCAGGAAATTGTCTCCTGTCCCAAAGAGTTCAATGCTTTTCCTCAATTTTTCTTCTAACAGGTTAAGTGGGTCTGGTTTTATATTGAGGTCTTTGATCCAGTTTGAATTTAGTTTTGTGCATGGTGATAAGTATGGATACATTTGCATTTTTCTACATGTAAACATCCAGTTAGACCAGCACCATTTGTTGAAGATACTATTTTTTCCATTGAATGGATTTGGCATCTTTGTCAAAAATCAGGTGTCCATAAGTGTGTGGATTTATGTCAGGGTCTTCTATTCAATTCCCTTGATCCACCAGTCGGTTTCTATGTTAGTATCAAGCAGTTTTTAGTATTGTTATTTTATATTACAGCTTTGGAATAGTGCTTCCTCAAAATCCAGCTATAGCACTCCTAGGCATATATCCAAAAAATGCTAAAGTACACAACAAGGACATTTGTTCAGCCATGTTCATAGCAGCTTTATCTTCAATAGCCAGAAGTTTGAAACACCAGGATGCCCCTTAGTTGAGGAATGATACAGAAATTGTGGTACATCTACACAATGGAATATTACTCAGCAATTAAAAAAAAAACAAGAAAATCATGAAATTTGAAGGTAAATGATAGGAACTGGAAAAGATCATCCTGAGTGAAGTATCCCAGAAGCAGAAAGACACTCAGGGTATATACTCACTCATAAATGGATATTAAATAAATAATATAGGATAAACATTCTATAATCTGTACACCCAAAAAAACTAAACAAGAAGGAGGACTCTGGCTGAGATGCTCAATCCCCATTCAGAAAGGCAAAGAGGATGATCAGAAGAGGGAGAAAACAGGGAACTGGACAGGAGCCTACCACTGAGTGCCTCTGAAAGGCTCTACCATGCAGAGTATCAAGGTAGATGTTGAGAATTACAGCCAAACTTTGGACAGAGTGCAGGGAATCTAATGAAAGAAAGGAGAGAAAGTAACACCTGGAGAGGACAGAAGCTCCACAAGGAGAATAACAGAACCAAAAAATCTGGGCACAGGGGTGATTTCTGAGACTGATATTCCAAACAAGGACCATTCAATGGAGATAATGTAGAACCCCTGCACAGATGTAGCTCATGGCAGTTCAGTGTCTAAGTGGGTTTCACAGTAATGGGAACAGGCACTGTCTCTGACATGAACTGATTGGCCTGCTCTTTGGTCACCTTCCTCTGAAGGGGGAGCATTCTTACCAGGACACTGAGGAAGACAATGCAGCTACTCCTGGTGAGAATTGATAGGCCTGGATAAGAAGGAAGGAGAGGAAGACCTTCCCTATCAGTGGACTTGGGGAGGGGCTTGGGTGGAGTAGGGGAGGGAGGGTAGAATTAGGAGGAGAGGAGGGAGGGAGCTACAGGGAGGATACGAAGTGAATAAAGTGTAATTAATAAAAATAAAAATAAGAAATACAAAAAATAAACATTTTAAAATATTTTCTTTATTATTATTTTTATTATTTATTACAATTTATTCATTTTGTTTCCTGTCAGTAGTCCCTCCCTCACCTCTTCCCTGTCCAACCCTCCCTCCTTCTTGCCCCCCCCCTCACTTCCCCAGTCCACTGATAGGGGAGGTCCTCATCCCCTATTATAGCCTTTCATGTCTCATCAGGAATGCCTGGGTCTTATTTCTCTGAGGCCAAGTAAAGCCACCTCACCAGGGGGAGGTGATAAAAGAGATAGCCACTATGTCCATGTCAGAGAAAGCCCCTGATCCCTTACTAGGGAACACACATGGAGACTGAGCTGTCTGAAGGCTTCATCTGAGCAGGGCTAGTTTCTCTCCATGCATAGTCCTTGTTTGCTTTATCCATATCTACAGGACTCGATGAGACAAGATTTTATGACTCTATTGGTCTCCTTGTGGAACTCCTGTCCTCTCCAGGTCTTTCTACTTCCCCTTTCTTCCATAAGATTCCCTATACTTGCCCAAAGTTTGGCTATGAGTCTCAGCATATGCTTTGATGCCCTGATGGGTAATGTCTTTCAGAGTCCCTCTGTGGAAGGCTGCTGACCTATTCCTTGTCTTTTGCTGCTTCTGTTATCTATCTTGCTTGCCCTTCTGACTGAGGATTATGCCTTTTCCCTAGGGTTCTCCTTGTTGTTTAGCTTCTTTAAGACTATAAATTTTATTATGTTTGGCCTATATTATATGGCTGGTATCCACTTAAGAGTGAGTATATACCATATATGTCTTTCTGGGTCTGGGATACCTCACTTAGGATGATTTTTTTCTAGTTCTATCCATTTGCCTGGAAATTTCATGGTTTTCTTGTTTTTAATTGCTGAATACTCTTCTATTGTGTAAATGTAGCATGATTTCTATATCCATTTCTCCATTAAGGGACAGGTAGGTTGTTTCCCAATTCTGGCTGTTATGAATAAAGCTTCTATGAACATAGCTGAACAAATGTCCTTGTTGTATGGTGGAACAAATTTGGGATATATGCCCAGGAGTGGTATAGTTGGATATTGAGGTAGCACTATTACTAATTTTCTGAGAAAGGACCGGATTGGTTTCTAAAGTGGTTGTATAAGGTTACATTCTCACCAGCAATGGAGGAGGGTTCCCCCTTTCCACACCCTCTCTATTATGTGTTGTCACTTAACCTTTTGATCTTCGCCATTCTGATGGGTGTGATGTGAAATATCAGAGTCATTTTGATTTGTATTTCCCTGATGACTAAGGATGTCAAGCATTTCTTTAAGTGTTTCTCTGCCACTGATATACTTCTGTTGAGAATTCTCTGTTTTCCTCTGGACCCTATTTTTAATTGGAGTATTTGGTTTGTTGGTGTTTAACTACTTGAGTTATTTATATATGCTGGGTATTAGCCCTCTGATGTAGGGTTGGTGTAGATTTTACCCAGTCTGTAGGGTGTTATTTTATTCTGTTGACTTTGTTCTTAGCCTTACAGAAGCTTTTCAGAAAAATCAAAGTTTTCTTGACTTAGGACTTTAATTTTCTCTTTGTAATTTAGAATCGTGTTTTTATAATTATGAGTTAAATATGAGAAAATGTTGGCTATGTTGGTAATCTTTGACTTCTTAGATACAGTGATGATTAGTTGTATGAAATATAATACTAGTTTTCTTGTGATTTGGTTTAGAATTGTATTTTACAGGCTTGACAAGATGGCTCAATCGGTAAAGGTGCTTGCCCTCAAATCAAGTGACATGAGTTCTATTCATAGAATGCACAGATAGGGGGAAACAGAGAAATGACATGTGTGTACCTTAACATGCATTTACACTCACAGAATAGTGCAGTATATATACAATAATATTTTTTAAATAGTTGTTGACAAGAAACCAAAGTGCAGGAAGAGAGCGACCAGAAAAGTGTACTTCTCCCTGATAACCCTTTGCTCTAAAAGTGTAGTTAAGAAATTGCTGTGATCTACCTGTGGCCAGAACTACTGTTGAGATTACTTTCTCAAAATCAGTGATCTCAAAAGTGACAGTAATACTGCTCCATCCCTTGGCTTCTTTGTTAAGGTGAGAATAGCTTCTTAAGAGTTAGGCACTGGGTTGGTTCATCACAATTTCTAATGAGTTTTTTTTTTAATTCATCCTCTGGTGCTATGAAAAGCTCTTCTATTAAATTCTCTTCAAATGCTCAGAAAAAGCTGCATTCTACAGTGAGCATAATTAAAGAATATCCATTTGTTATTCCATACTCATACACATACCCTCTTCCTTCCATCATTTTAGCAGTTATTTAACAGTTAAGACACAGCCAGAAAAAAAAGGACTAGGACTTTATGAAGACTTAAAATCACTTAAGTAGAATGATTTTAAAAATAAGTGCTATTAATCCAGTCAATGGGAACAGGTAGTACAGCACAGAGATCATTACCAGCAAGAAGTGGTTATAACCTTAGGCTAATCCATACTGTATTGTAAGAGACTTTGAGACCAATAATGCCTAACCTTTCCTTCCCAAGAAAAAGACAGAGGCAGAAACAATTTGAGGCTTTCAGTTGTCCAAAGGTGTCCTGCTCTAAATGAAACTAGAGGATTCCAATATATTATGCTTCTCTTCATTTTTTAAGAGAATTTGCTTGTAGGTGTACTCCCATCAAAATGTATGGCCTGATCAGAGGTAAAATAATAATAGTAATAATAATTGAGCAATTCAGTCATGAGTAAGATTCTTCAAAACTGTGAGCCAAAATTAAATAAAGATATCTTTGTTAGTTAATTATGTAATGTACTTTATTCTGTTGATGGGAGGCATGCACTAATACAGGATACACTAAGGTTGATAGATTTGACATTAATATTCTGCTCTATCTGTTCTGCCCCACTATTTATGTAATATATTCTGATTTCTTCCCATTACAAATTAGTAAGAAACGTGTGACCCCTTTGGCCATAGTATTTTCTAATTTTTAGATATTGAAATTATCCTTTTGGTTCTGATAGAAACTGACTTTTCAGGCCTAAATGAAGTCAAGTGTGAGTGGTAATGTATTATATTAAGATTATGGTTTGTGGGACTTGCGTCTGACAAGTTCTCAGCTATGGTTTTGATCACTTACTCCTGGTGGGGCCCCCTTGCCAGACCACCAAGAAAGAGGATGCAATCAGTCCTGATGTGACTTGTTGTGCTAGGTTGGGGTAATAGGTAGGTTCCCTTTCCTGAGGGTGATGGGAGGGAGGATAATGGGGGAACAGGAGGGAGGGTGGGAAAAGAAGAAGAGGAGGAAGGGGGCTAAGATTAATATGTAAAGTGAATAAATTAATTAAACAGAAAAGAAAATCCTACTGCCACATAATAATCAAAACAGTAAGTATACAGAACAAAGAAAAAATACTAAAAACTGCAAGGGAAAAAGACGAAGTATCATATAATGGCAAACCCATCAGAATCACACTTGACTTCCCAACAGAGATTCGGAAAGCCAGAAGGGCCTGGATGGATATCAGGCAGACCCAAAGAGAACAAAGACGTCATCCCAGCAAAACTCTCAATCATCATAGATAGAAAAAATAAGATATTCAAAGACAAAAACTAATTTAAAGAATACCTACACACAAATTGAGCCTTACAGAAGATACTAAAAGAAAAAACAGAACCTAAGAAAGCTAACTACATTCATGAAAACACAGGAAATTAATAACCTCACTACAGCAAAACTAAAAGTAGCCAAACACACAAACAGACTACCTTAACCAACATCAAAATAAAAGGATCTATCAGACACTGGTCAGTAATCTTTCTTAATATCAATGGGTATCAATGGGTTCAACTCTCCAATAAAAATCATAGACTAACAGAATGAATGAGCAATAAAAATTAACAATCTGTTGCATATAAAAAACACACCTAAGTCACAAAGATAGATATTACCTGATGGTAAAGGGCTGGAAGAAGGTTTTCCAAGCAAATGGACCCAAGAAGTAAGCAGCAGTAACTTTTCTAATATCCAATAAAATAGACTTTTAACCAAAAATAATCAAAAGAGATGGAGAAGGACACTTCATACTCATCAAAGGAAAATTCCACCAAGAATACATCACAATTCTGAATATCTGTATCCCAAATACAAGGGCACCCACATTTGGAAAAAAAAACACTAATAAAACTTAAACAACACATAGAGACCCACACATTAATAGTGGGAGACTTCAATACCCTACTCTAAACAACCAACAGGTCAACAAAACAGAAACTAAACAAATAAACAATGACACTAACAGATGTTATGAATGAAATAGACATAACAGACATCTGCAGAACTTTTAACCCAAACACAAAATAAATTTACCTTCTCAGAACCTCAAAATAAAGATATACATTATGTGTATGAATATAAATATCACACTATGTCTCCCAGATCCATACAATTATAATTTTGTACTGCAATAATAACTATAAATAAAGAAATTACCTTCTCTGACATAGACTGTTATTCTACATTGCTCCAAAGCTTCTTTACATTGCAAAAATATGAGGAACAAAATAAATAGGTGTTACTATTAAAATTGCAAATAATGAGACAAAATGTGAATTGCAGAGAATGCAATTGCCCATTTAAATAAAAACAGCCACCTGTCAAGTACAATATCATCACGTTCAACCATGGTTAAATACAAAAGCAATATGGGGAACAATATTAAATATGACATTGCTAAAATCTTTAGTAAAACCTTTTCTTAAATATTTTTAGGCTACTGTGAATGTAGTTTATTCTCTCATTTTTTTCCAGTGGTGATGTATATAAAATATTCTGATTTTTCTGTGCTTATTTTGAATTCTGCTACTATTGTAAATACAATTATCTGTTTTGAGTCATATAAGGACAGTATCACATAATCAATCAGCACAGGGGATAAACTGACTTTAAAAAATGTATTTCCTATGTCCTATTGCTTTGTCTAAGAGTACAAACCATTTTGAATAACAATATTAAATATTTGACAACTTTTTAGTGACTATGTAAATATTCTTTATCATCATTTAATCAAATATATTTCATTAAATAAAAAAATAAATTATTTTTGCATAAATTATTTTCTAATTAAAAATCTTAATTCTTCCTTTCAAAGAATTTTTATAATTTAATATAAAATTTAAAAAGATTGTTTGCCTTCTATTTAATGTTCCAGTCATTTTTTTTTTCAGATTAAGACAATCAGGGAGCCTAGCTTATCAGGTCTCATCAGTGCTGGCTGCATCATCTTCGTCTGTGGCCTGGCAAGGCAGCACCCTACCTGCCCAGGGAGAGGTGATCAGATAACAGGCCATTGTTCAGGGGGAAAGGGCAAAGGGGGAGAAGATAGAGGCTGGGTAAGACTGGGAAGAGACAAGGCAGAGTGCTGCAGCAGGGATATAAAAGGAACAAATTGTAATGCATAAATGTATAAATAAAATAAATTAAAAAATATAATTTAGCTAGTAAGTGAGGTCTTACTCCCCTGCTGTCTGACCCTAGCCTGCTAGTTCCCGTCAGGACTGCCTGGATCCTCTTCTTCTGTGGGCTAGCTAGGGCTCACCACCAGGGAAAGGTAGTCAAGGAGTGTGCAGCAGCATTAGTGTCAGAGAGTATCTTTTCTCCCCTTTCTGGGGAGCTCACATGAAGACTGAACTGTTTATGTGCTACATCTGAGCAAGGGGTCCAGGTCCTCTCTATGCGTGATCTTTGACTGATACATTGTTCTCACAGTTCTCCCTGGCAGTGGACTAGGGAAGAGGGAAAGGGGAGAAAGAGGAATTGGGGAAGAAGAGGGAGGGAGTGTGAGACCAGGAGGAGATGAGGGAAGAGGCTACAACTGGAAAACAAAGCAAATAAATTGTAAATAATATTAAATAGTATATTTTAATAAAATATAAAGAAAATATTTGAAAATAAAAAAATTACATTTAGAGATTAGTTTTACTTCAAATATTTAAAAAGTATTTGAATTTTTCTATTGTTCTTGAGTTTAGAAAATAATCAAGAAAAATACAAACTCTCAATATTTACTATGGGAAAGAGATTGTAGTTTATATTAAACAAGGATTGCTGTTGGATACTTGGTAAGATGAGTCGTAAGGGAAGAAGAAACTGCTATCAGGAATACTGGGAAAATATTATATTAGAGGTATTTGTTTCTAGATAATAGTATAGCTGTATCATTTTGACACAATTCTGTATTTATTTCCAAATTGGCTCCACAAATGTATATTCTCACCCGAAGTATAGTGTTCATCTTGTCCTGTTTCTTTTTCAGTGTATAAAGTATATTAGGTATTGAAAGTTTAAAAAATATTTTTTCATTTTTTCATTTTTATTTTTTAATATTAATTACAGTTTATTCACTTTGCCTCTTAGGTTTAGCCCCCTCCCTCATTCCCGCCCTATCACACCCTCCCTCCCGCATCTCCTCCCATGCCCTTCTCCAAGTCCACTTATAGGGGAGGTCCTCTTCCCCTTCCATCTGACCCTAGCTTATCAGGTCTCATCCAAACTAAGTACACTGTCCTCTGTGGCCTTACAAGGTTGCTACCCCCTCAGGGGAGGGGATGTCAAAGAACCAGGAGCTAAGTTCATGTCAGAGACAGTCCCTGTTCCCTTTACTAGGGTACCCACTTGGACACTGAGCTGCCATGGGCTACATCTGAGCAGGGATTGTAGGTTATATCCATAAATGTCTTTGGCTGAAGTATCCGTCTCAGAAAAGACCCCTGTGCCCAGATATTTCTGTTCAGTTGTTCTCCTTGTGGAGTTCCTGTCCTCTTCAGGTTTTACCATCTCCCCCTTCTTTTCATAGGATTCCCTGCACTCTGCCCATAGTTTGATTATGAGTGTCAGCATCTGGTTTGATATACTGCTAATTAGAGGCTGTCAGAAGCCCTCTGTGGTAGGCTCCTGTCCTGTTTCCAGTTTTCTCCTTCTTCTAACGTCCATCCCATGTCTCTTTCTGAGTGAGGATTGATTATTTACTCAGGGTCCTGCCTCTCGCTTAGCTGCTGTAGGTGAACATATTTTTGTATGTTTATCCTATAGTACAGGTCTAGTATCCACTTATAAGTGAGTATATACTGTTTGTGTCTTTCTGCTTCTGGGATACCTCAATCAGTATAATCCTTTCTAGATCCCACCATTTGCCTGCAAAGTTCATGATTTCTTTGTTTTTAATTGTTGAGTAGTATTTCATTGTGTAAATATACCACAATTTCTGTATCCATTCCTCCATTGACAGACATCTGGGTTGTTTCCAGGTTCTGGCTATTATGAATAAAGCTGTGATGAACATGGTTGAGCAAATGTCCTTGTGTATTGTATACTTGAGCATCATTTGGATATATGCCTAGGAGTGGTATAGCTGGATCTTGAGGAAGCACTATTCCTATTTCTCTGAGAAAGCACCAGATTGATTTTCAATGTGGTTGTTCAAGTTTACATACTCACCAGCAATGGAGGAGTGTACCCCTTTCTCCACATCCTCTCCAGCATGTATTGTCACTTGAGTTTTTTTATCTTAGCCGTTCTGATGGGTGTAAGGTGAAATCTCAGCGTTTTTGATTTGCATCTCCAATTGAAAGTCAAGGTCCACCCACAGTTTCCATTCCACATACCTAGCCTATCTGTATAAAAGTTCATTGAGTGGTATAAACTTTGGGTCTGGTTAAATTTTGGGCTTTGATATTTTTGTTTATATGCAAGTTTTTAAAATAAAGTTTACATTTTGAATATATTTTCATATATGTCTTGATTTTTATCTTAATCTTCATAGAAGCTTTTGTTCTAGTCATTTTCCTTATATTTATGTTATTGTTTATGGGAATCTAAGTTAGTGCTCTACAGAAACACCTGCATATCCACGGTAACTGCTGCATTATTCCTAATAGACTAAATATAGAATCAGCCTATGTGTTCATGAATAGATGAAAAATAAGAAAAATATGTTATATGTAAACTATAGTATATATTTTGTATAATACATACATAAATATAAGAAAATTATATACAATACAATAAATATATTTTTACATTTATAAAGCCATAAAGAAAAATAAGATTCTAATATTTATATAAAATAAATTTAAAAGAATATTATCTTATTAAGCAAAATGAGCCAGACATAAAAAACAAATATCATAAGTTATCTTATGTTAAAAGTATAGATTATGTGTTTATGTGTCTGTGTGTGTGTTCCTCTATGTGTGCACAAAAACAAATGTGTGAGTACATATATTTCACAGCTGAAATTCCAACACTTGATAGCTATTCCAATAAGATAAATTCAAAGCTAGGCTGTGTTATGTTATTTAACACTTATCAAAAAGAATTATAGGGTGGAGTGGTATGGGAACAATGGGATGGATCAGAAGCTAAAGAAACATTGTGAAAGCTGATAAATTGATTTAGACTATACACACCCCCTTCAAAAACATTAAAATTTAAAAGATCAATCATATTCTGTTTAAAATCTGGTCATTTACTTTACTGTTTAGTTATCAAATAAATATGAATTACAATACTAAACAGTATAATATTATAAACTGTACTTCATGAATAATCACAATTTTCAAGGTTTCACTGGTATGTCAAGAATCCTATGCTTTATGAACTATTTATAATCATGGCTATGTTTTTTGACAGGGATACGTAACTTATTAAGAGGAAAGGTCAGTGTTGCATATATTTTTATTATTTACTTGAGGAAGTCCAGAATGTGGAAGAAGTAATGATGTAAAAAAAAAAAAGCACAGTATCAAAAGATATGTAACCCTCCCTTTTATATTATTTTTTCCTTCTCAATTCTGGTCATTGATTATAAAAGATATAGTAGATTATAATACCTGAACCTTCATCAAAATTTACAATTCCAGTGCTTGCATCGAGAGCACATATACTAAAATTGGAAAGATACAAAGATTAGCATGGCCCTTGAGCAAGGATGATATGCAAATTCGTGAAGCATTCCATAATTTTACAGGAGACAATTCCTGAACAGAAAACCAAGAACACAGTCTCTAAAATCAATAATCAATAAATGGGATCTCATGAAACTGAAAAGCTGTCATAAAGCAAAGGACAATATAAGCAAAAA
>REGO01000543.1:143312-171955 GCA_010120015.1 Rhombomys opimus
AGAATAGACTCTAGGCCACATACTAACATTCTCTCCTGAAATCTCTTGAGCCAGGGCCCTACAATCCAAACTTCTCTCAGCACCACTGCCATCAATGTTCTTACTAGGATGGCCCATAAAAGCATTCACCTACTTTCTTGATCCAAATTCCCAAAGTTCACATTCTTCCAAATGAAAGCATTCTCAGGCCTATCAAAGCAATACTCCAGTCCCTAGTACCAATTTCTGTCTTATTTAGAGTTTCCATTGCTATGAAAAGAAACCATATATATATACATACACACACACACATATATTATATATATATATATATATATATATATATATATATTACTTCTTTTTAAAGCTTACTGTTTAGTTCAGTAGCACATTCAAAAAATTTCATTATTTCTTGCTGTTTTGTTCTTTGAGGTTTTCTGTATATTCTAGGTAGTAACCTTCTGTCAGAATGATACCTGGTAAAGCTTTCCTGATTGATTCTATGGGTTACATTATCAATTCTTTATGGTTTATTAAAGATACTATCTTTTTTCCACTGTACAGTTTTGGCTTCTTTGTCAAAAATCAACTATCCATAGGTTTGTGGGTTTATTTCTGGGTCTTCTTTTCAATTCCATCGATCCACCATTCTGTTTCTTTGCCAGTACCATGTAGTTTGTATTACTATTGCTCAGGAGTACAGCTTGGGATCAGGAGTGGAGATACCTCCAGACAATCTGTTGTTTTACATGATCGTTTAGGCAATTCTAGGTTTGTTTGTTTTTTTTTTTTTCCATATGAAGTTATTACTGTTGCTCTATTACTGCTGTTCTTTCAAGGTCTGTAAAGAATTGTGTTGGTACTTTGATGGGAAATGCATTGAAACTGTAGATTGCTTTTGGCAGGATGGCCATTTTCACTATGTTAGTACTAGGGATTCATGAGCATTGGAGACTTTTCCATCTTCTGATATCTTCTTCAGTTTTTTATTCAGAGACTTGAAGGTTTTTGTTGTTGTTGTTGTTGTTGGTGGTGTTTTTTTGTTTGTTTTTGTTTTGTTTTTTTTTTGTTTTTGTTTTTGTTTTTGTTTTTTTGAAAAGGTCTTTCACTTGCTTGGTTAGAGCCACACCAAGGTACTTTATTGGTGATGTTTCCTTAATTTTTTTCTTGGCCCTTTTGTCTTTCATTACAGGAGGGCTAGTATTTTTTTTAAGTTAATTTTGTATCCAGCCACTTTGCCGAAGGTGTTTATCAGTTGAAGGAGTTCTCTAAGTGAATTTTTAAGGTGGCTCATGTATCCTATCATATCATCTACAAATAGTGATACTTTGAATTCTTCGTTTCCGATTTGTATCCCTTTGATTTCCTTTAGTTGTCTTAATACTCTAGCTAGGACTTCAAGTACTATGTTGAAAAGACATGGAGAGAGTGGGCATTTTTACCTTGCCCCTGATTTCGGTGGGATTGATTTAAGCTTCTCTCCATTTAGTTTGATGATGGCTCTAGGCTTGCTGTAAATTGTCTTGACAATGTTTAGTTATGGCCTTGTGTCCCCGATCTCTCCAAGACTTTAAACATGAATGGGTATTTGATTTTGTTAAACGCATTTTTGGTATCTAAGGAGATGATCATGTGGCTTATATCTATCAGTTTGTTTATATAGCAGATTACATTTATGGATTTCTGTATATTGAACCACCCCTCCATGCCTGGGATGATACGCCTGGTTGATGATATCTTTTATGTGTTCTTGGATTCTGTTTGCAAGTATTTTATTGAGAATTTTTTAAATCAATATTCATAAGAGAAATAAGTCTGAAGCTCTCTTTTTGGGGGATCTCTTTGTGGCTTAGGTATCAAGGTGTCTGTGGATTCATGGAATGATTTTGATTATGTTCTTCTGTTTCTATTTTGTGCAATAGTTTGAAGAGAATTAGAGTTAGCTCTTTGAAGGTCAGGTAGAATTCAGCGCTGAAACTGTCTGGCCCCGGATGTTTCTGGAAGGGAGACTTTTGATGACTGCTTCTATTTCCTTGGGGGATATAGTACTATTTAATTTATTTATCTGATCATGATTTAATTTTGGTAAATGGACTCTATCAAGAAAACTGTCCATTTTATTTTGATTTTCAAATTGTGTGGCTTATACTCCTTTGTAGTAGTCAGACCTAATGATTTCCTCAGTTTGCATTTCCGCAGTGTCTTTTGCTTTGACACCCTTTTCATTTCTGATTTTGCTAATTTGGATAGGTTGTCTTTGTCTTTTAGTTATTTTGGCTAAGGGTTTGTCTATCTTGTTAATTTTCTCAAAGAACCATGTCTTGGTTTCGTTGATTTTTGAATTGTTTTATTTCTTTCTAATTTATTGATTTCAGCCCTTAGTTTGATTATTTCCAGTCTTCAACTACTCTTGGGAAGATCTGCTTTTTTTTCTCCCTTTGGCTTTCAGGTGATTCATTAAGTTCCTTGTATGAGATGTTTCAAATTTCTTCATTAAGGCACTTAGTGCTATGAATTTTCCTCTTAGCACTGCTTTCATTATGCCCCATCATTTTGTATATGTTTTGCCTTCATTTTCAGGGAATTCTATGAAGTCTTAATTTCTTCCTTCCTTCCTTCCTTCCTTCCTTCCTTCCTTCCTTCCTTCCTTCCTTCCTTCCTTCCTTCCTTCCTTCCTCTCTATCTCTTTCCCTTCCTTGCTTCCTTCCTTCCTTTCTTTCTTTCTTTCTTTCTTTCTTTCTTTCTTTCTTTCTTTCTTTCTATTTCTTCCCTGATCACACTGTCATTGAGTAGAGAGTATTGTTTGGTTTCCATGGGTATGTAGGGTCTTTGATATTTCTGTTGTTGTTGAGGTTTAGTTTCAGTCCATGGTGGTCAGATAGGATACAAGGGATTATTTTAATCTTCTTGTATCTGTTGAGAATTGTTTTGTGTCTGCTATATGGTCAGTTTTTGAGAAGGATCCATGAGTAGCTGAATAGAAGGTATAATCTTTTGAGTTTGGGTGAAAAGTTCTGTAGACTTCTATTAGGTCCATTTGATTTAGGACCCCTGTAAGTGCCATTATTTCCCTGTTTATGTTCTGTCTAGATGATCTGTCAATTGGTGAGAATAGAGTGTTGAAGTCTCCCACTATTAATGTGTTGGGATCTATGTGCGATTTCAGCTTTAATAATATTTCATTTACAAATGTAGGTGCTCTTGTATTTGGGGCATAGGTGTTAAAAATTGTGATGTCCTCCTGGAGTATTTTTCCCTTTGATGAGAATTAAGTGTCCCTCCTCATGTTTTTGTATTAATTTTGGTTGAAAGTCTATTTTATTAGCTATTAAGATAGCTACCTCAACTTGTTTTCTGAGTCCTTTTGCTTGAAAAACATTTTTCCAGCCCTTTACTCTGAGGTAGTTTATCTTTGTTGCAGAGATGTGGGGTTTTTTTGGATGCAGCAGGATGTTGGATCCTGTTTCTGCAACCATTCTGTCAGTCTCTACGTCTTTTTATTGGAGAGTTGAGTCCTTTGATGTTGATAGATAATAGCCACCAATGAATGTTAGTTTCTTTAATTGTGGAGTAGGTGATGTTACTGTGATTTATTGTTTGTTTTCTTTTAATTTTTGTTGTGAAGTTATCTGTATCCTGTGTTTTCTTGGTTGTAGTTGTTTGGTTGGAATTTTACGTTTCCTTCTAGTATCTTCTGTAGGGCTAGGTTGCTGTGTAGATATTAAGTTTAGTTTTGCATTGGAATATTTTGTTATTTCCATCTAAGTTGATTGAAAGCTTTGCTGGGAATAGTAATCTGGGTTGGCATGTGTGATCTCTTAGAGTTTGCATGACATCTGCCCAGATCCTTCTCTCTTTCACAGTTTCTGATGAGAAGTCTGGTGTGATTCTGATAAGTCTACCTTTATATGTTACTTGGACATTTTATCTTGCTGCTTTTAATATTTTTTCTTTGTTCTGAACATTTATTGTTTTAACTATTATGTGATATGAGGAGTTTCTTTTCTTGTATTGTCTACTTGGTGTTCTGTAGGCCTCTTGTATATTTAAGGACACCTCTTTAAGTTTGGAAATTTTCTTCTATGATTTTCTTGAAAATATTTTCTGGACCTTGGAGAAAGGAATGTTCTTATTCTTCTATTCCTATTATTCTTAGAATTTACTTTTCATGGAGTCCTTGATTTATTTGCTGTTTTGTGTTTGGAACTTTTCAGATTTAATTTTTTTGAGATTTTAATTTTTTCTTCAATTGTATCTTCAGCGCCTGAGATTCTCTCTTCTATCTCTTGTATTCTGTTGGTGTTGCTTACCTTTGTGGTTCCAAGTTCTGCAGCTCCAGGGTTTTCTCTGTTTGTGTTTTCCTTATTGATTCTAACTCTGTTTTCATTACTTGCACCATTTCCTTCATCCATTTGAATGTGTATTCCTGCCTTTCCACGATGGCCTCTATTTTTTTGTTCGTTTCCTCACTATATGCCACTAACTGTGTTTCTACTTGTGCCTCTACCTGTGCCTGTATTTGTTTGGCTGTATTTGCCTGTGTTTCTTTGAGAGCTTTGTTTGTTTCCTTTTTATGTGCCTCTAATAAATGGATAAGTATAGCTTTAAAACCATTTACCTGTGTTTCTGATGAATTAAATATCCATTTATTTTGGGGGTTGCTAGTGAAGCCACAATGTCCTGTTTTTGTTGGATGTATTCTTACGCCAACTTCTGGACATCTGTTTATCTGTAATCTTTGCTGTTTGTTCCTGGAGTCTGTACTTCAGAGTGAGTTAGTTTGTCTCTGGTGTCTAGAGTATTCTTCAGGAAGATGAGATTGGCCCCCTGGTTTGAGAGTGGATGTTGGTGTTTCAGCTGTAGCTAAGGAAGGAAGGTAACAAGCACATATGCGCAAGTGCTAGGTGTGTGGGTGGCAGTGTGCCTTGAGGGAGAGGGTGCTAGAGCTTGTAGGTGCCTGAAGGTTGGCTCATAAGTGCATGGAGAGAGGGGGGTCTTGGTGCTCTTTTTTGTGCAATGTTCATGTGCTAGTGCACTGAATACCTCAGTGGCCTACAGGTCTGTTTTACTGTCCTCCTGGTATTCAGATCTGTCTGGGCTCCAGGAATTGTTTGCCTGGACTACACTAGGAGACTCACAAAGCAGGGGCTTCAATGTTGAGAACACTGTCCCAAGGATCCGTATGTTGCCCACAGTGGGGTTGTCCATGGGATAGATCAGATGTCTGGCTGCTAGCCTAGAGGGACCCTCATTCTGAGCCTTGCAAGCATTCAAAGGGACACTCTCTTGTTCAATGCATAATTGGAAAACACAGGAGTTTCTTCTGTTCTCTACCATCAGACTTGGGCTTGCAGGGGCAAATGAAAGTGCAATACATCCATGAGCTCAGTGGTGTCTACTGTTTGGCCGCAGGGCAGGTATGCCTCTGTAGTCTCAGTCACAGAGTATATGGAGGCTCCTGTTTGTACTAAGCCCTGACCCCCTTCCTCCCCTCAGAGGCAGCTCTGGGAGGTCCTCCTGTGCTGTTTCAGTCACTGGACACAGGGAGGTTTGTACTTGGTTTAGCTTCTGCCCTTCCACAGTTGCAGTCCCCTGGTTAACCTGCTTGTGCCTTTTCAGTATCTGATCCTGGAGGCCTGTGTTTGGGGCAATCACTGCAGTCTCAGCCAAGCAGTCTCAGTGTTTGAGCCAGAGACCACTGCAAGCAGCCTTGCAGAGCAGGGATATCCTTGTTTCTGGAAAGAAGAAGTGCGGGGAGTTGAATATCCTCCACTCTCAGTCCCAGGAGATGTCCACAGGTGACCTGGATCCAAACTGTTCCAGCTCCTGGGGTTGCCCCCCTTTTGCCTAGGAAGCCTCAATGTGGATGTTCTGGTTTCAGCTGCCCCTCCTCTCACCAGATCCTGTGCTCTGCAGATATGATGCATGCTGTTCACTGCCATCTTGGAACCCTGGTCTAAGCCTATTAACATACAAATAAAAGTTCTTTAAAAATGTTCAATATGGTAATAGGAACAAATTAAGCAGAGAAGTAGACAAAACAAAGTCAAAGTTCTATAATATTTCAGAATATTTTTCCTATTTTTCTGAATAAATTATAAATATCTGATTTTTTAAATTCCTGAGGATGATTATCTAAAGTGACTTCTGTTGAGAGACTGTTCTATTTACCTTCTTGTACGATACCCTTAGTCTTTTAATATTAACAGTTTATAAGTGTAATTTATATGCACCATAAGTACCTATAATAAATGCAAAAAGTAGGCAGAAACTGTGTTAAGTATTTGATACTGGTTATATGAGATACTAAAAATGTTGCATGGAAAAAAACAGGGTTTCATAATAATTTATACAATTCCATCAACAGTAGAGAAACAAATACCTACACCATAGTTGTTTTCTTTGTTGTATGAAATCATTTTTATGCAAGGATGCTGGAAAAAGCATTCTTCAAAGAAAATGTCTTCCAGAACTTCTGTTAAAATGACAATCTGTTAGAACTCCATGCTATGATTATCAAAAACAAAACTGAGAAATATGTTTGTGCATGTTCTCACTTCTATCTTTTCCTTTTGTCTCTGTCTTTTGTATCTTGAACATTTACTCTGTCTTTTATCCTTTAATATTATTCCCATGTGAAAATCACATAGGGCCATTTATTTGTAACTGCTGAGTATATCTGAAGAGAGATTGAAAGAGCTGTTTATCTACTGTTTTTTCACTTGGTAAAGTGTGAATGCTTCATTAACACTTCTAAAGCTGAAAATAAAATGCTTTTTTGAAAAATGATGAACAGTCTGTGTCTCACAACTCTCCCATATAATGTAGCCTCCTAAACCACTCTGAAGTCCCATAGATGGGAAAAAATTCCTGTGTTGGTTTTCTTATTGTGAAGTGCTGCAAACAAATTCTTGTATTAGGATATGAGGAGACATTACTATTTCTACCCTTTTCCAAGATGAAGAACAAAAGCCTTCATACTTTTGGCCATGGAAGGTATTAAAGTCCAAAAATTGTTTTGCTTTTACTCAAGGTTTTTTTCTGTAATAGTATTTAAATAATATTAAAATATATGAAAGAACCATGCATATGCTGAATTATACACTGTAAAATCATAATTCAGAGGAATGCAGAGATTAGGTACTATTTGTATTTCCAAAAACAAACAGGGAATAAAATAAATGAAAGCGTAGAGAATCTCAATATTTCACATTAGTATGTGCTTAACACAAGTTGGTATTAGAACTGACACTATGTTTCTCTTATGGGCTTGTGTTTGCAATGGTTTATAAATTATTTCTTGCTAAATGCGTGCAGAAAATGGTTAAGTCTTTATATTATAGATATTATCAAGTTTAAAGAAATGTTGTAATTTTATTCTGATTTTTAGGATAGCCTACAAACCCACATTTTCTGCATGCAAATTCTGACTTGTCTTTTACAAGATATGTTTATGTGCACTGTTCACTTTTCTGAGTCTTATATTTGCCAAATTTAAGACTAAAACAATCACTATAACATCTTTGTAAAGTTTTAGAAAAAAAATGAGTAAAAATAGGTAAAGCATTTTAAATTTTTCTTCACATATAAAAGTTATTATTTCTTTGTTAACTATTATTATTAGTGGTTTCTTCCAAGGTTACTAGGATTTGGGGAGGAAGGATGCACATTAGAATTGCTTTTGAAAGCACTGTTTGATAGAGAATGATGAACCTCCTATCTTAAAAGGGAAAGTATGCCCAAACTAGGGATGAATCACTTCTGCTTTAAACACTATTTCTAGTTTCTTAAAATTCAAAGTTATGTTGTCTTTTGCACATAATTCGCAAGATAACTGCTACAAAAGGAAGTTGATGTGCAACAAAAGGTTAGCTGATTTCCACACAGAGTTAAACCACACGGCAAAGAGCAAAATGAGAGTTGTGAACTTTCTGAGTTCATACAGAAAATACTAAAACTGAGATATGCACCCAAGACTCTTCAACATGGGTAAGTTTTTTCCTTTTGTTTCCACTTCTTTTCCCTTTAAACTGGCCATACAGCTTTAAAAATTTCTGAGCAGTAACATAGGATATTGTGCAGCTGGGATATAAATTAACTACTGAATCATGTGTGAAATGTGACTGTAAAGACTGAAATGCCCTTTTCTTTGTCACAGTTCCTGACCAGGCAAGAATTTTACATAGAGATGCAAGAACAAATGACCACAGACATGAAACCAACACCCTGTCTTCCTATGTGCACTAGATGCAAAGGAAGTCCAACATTAGCTTTTTCAGTCATACCTACACACACAGATGGTAGGACATCAAAATGTAAATAGAGACATATGTTATCACTAAACATTAAACTAAAGCTGATGTCTGTAGCAGAAAAAATAATTAGCAAGTGCATAATCAGGGTCTTTTTTCTCAAGCTTTATATGAAGGAAATAGTTTTTTTTTTCTGTATGCAAAATTTTCTTCAAACCTAAGCAAGACCTAATCTTTGTTTACAAGTGTTATAATTTACTGCCTTGCAATCATAGCTAAACACCGAAGAAGAACACAAACAAGATTTTAGAGCTTAAGGTAAAAGGAAAAGAAAGAGAAACAGGCAAATAAGCAGATTTACAAAACCTTATTTGTTGCAAAGGAAAGCATAAAAATATCCTGCAACCATGCTATGAAATTTATACAGAAAATCATTGCTTAACACTAATTCCAAATTTTGGACATATCATCATCTATATTACTTGTGATGACAAGCAACTGGAAGTTGATTTTAGCTACAGTTACAAACCAAAAAGAATTTAATGGAAATGTTTTGGAAGTCAGTTCAGGGTATCAAACAACAATACTCAAACAATCTTCTAAAATAATAGAAATAAGGACAGCTATACAGATCCAACTATAAGAATTCTTGGCTTGGAACAGGTGATGTTTTGCATTGGGAAATTCCCACGAAGTCTAAAGACTTGAGTTTAGGTTTTACAACCCACATTGTGGAAAGAAAAATTTGGTTCCTACAAATTGTCCTTTGACTTACTACTATGGATATTCATGTCCCATATGCCGTAATAAACACGTAATTAAATATGTTTTTTAAATATTAACTCTTGGATTTGTTTGGAAGACATAGGATGCTTCCAAAAAAATCATTGAGTTAGTTGATGCTCATTTTTCCTGATTTCTTAATGTGAAATTTCAGAGCCAAGCCTTTGATTGGATTATGATATATATCTTAGAGTTGTTCTAAGGGAAGTGGTTTTGGTGAGATTACTGTTGAGGTAAAAACAATTTACAGAATTAACAGTTACAAATAAAATGTCATTAGTGAATATCGTGCCATGTTTAAAAATATGTATTGATGACTATATATATATATATATGTATATACATATATATATATGTACTACACTTTTATTCTTTTTCTCCTTGTATTCCCTTTAATTCCTACGTATCTCCTATTATTTATCAAATCCATGACTGCTTATTCTTTATTAATATTTGTTACACACAAACATAAATGAACAATTCCAATTAGCTATGATAATATAGTATTGATCATAAGTGTTTAGGGCTGACTTCTTGGAACGTTCTAGCTCATTGGTGAGCTTGTCTCTGGAAAAGACTGATTCCCCCCATTCTCAGAAGCCATTAATTACTATAAACTATTTTTCTAAGGGTGAAGCCTTGTGTAAATTCTCCCACCTACTTTGGTTTGTCAATCAATGTCATTTCCAGGTAATGAATAGACAAGAATAATGTTGAGATTACCTGAGCACAACTTCTCAGTCACAGATAGAAAATATCCAGTAGCAGAGGTTTTTGCATGGTCCTCTGGATCTTACAATATTTGTGTCCTTTTTTTCTGTGGTATTGCCTGAACCATATGTGTAAAATTTACATTGCAAATATATTTGAGACTGGGCACATGACAGTCAATATTTTGATCAGTTGTGGATTCCATATGTTGCCAAAGAAATTTCTGTGTGATGGGTAAGAGCTACACTTATCTGAGTGTACAAGCATGAATATATACAATGTACTTAGAAATTGAAATGGTTTTTTGAGGTGGCAATAGGAGGTTCTCCTCTATAATATCAACAGCTATGAGTAGCAGGATACATTTACAGTGTTCTTTTTCCTATATTATGCCTACTTTTTTATTAATTACACTTTTTTCACTTTGTATTTCCCCATGAGCCCCTCCCTCCTCCCCTCCCAATCCCACCCTCCCTCTCCCTTATTCACACATGCCCCTCCTCAAGTTTACTGATAGGGGAGCTCATCCTCTCCTTCCTTCCGATCTTAGTCTATCAGATCTCATCAGGAGTGGCTGCATTTTCATCTTCTGTGGCCTAATAAGGCTGCACCCGACTCAGGGGAAGGTGATCAAAGAGCAGGCCAATCAGATTATGTCAGAGGCATTCCCACTTCCCATTACCATGTAACCCACTTGGACACTAAACTTCCTTGGCCTCATCTGTGCAGGGGTTCTAAGTTATCTCCATACATGGTACTTGTTGGGAGCATGAGTCTCTGGGAAGAACCCTGTTTTCAAATTTTCTGGTTCTGTTGCTCTCCTTGCAGAGTTCCTGTCCTCTCGAGATCTTACTATTTCCCACTCCATACATAAGATTCAATACACATTGCTCAACATTTGGCCATAAGTCTCAGCATCTGCTTTGATAGTGTGCAGGGCAGGGCCTTTCAGAGGCCCTCTGTGGCAGGTTCCTAGCTTGTTTCCAGTTTTCTTCTTCTTCTGATGTCCTTCCTCTTTGCCTTTCAGGGTGGGGATTGAGCATTTTGTCAGGGTCCTCTCTCTTGATTAGTTTCTTTAGATGGATAGACTTTAGCAGGTTTATCCTATATTACATGTCTATTATGACTGAGTATATATCGTGTGTTTCTTTCTGCTTCTGGGACAGCTCACTCAGGATGATCTTTTCCAGTTCCCACCATTTACCTGCAAATTTCATGATTTCCTTATTTTTCATTGCAGAGTAATACTCCATTGTGTAGATTTACCACAATTTCTGCATCCATTCTTCAGTTGAGGGGCATCTGGGCTGCTTCCAGCTTCTGGCTATTACAAATAAAGCTGCTACAAACATGGTTGAGCAAATGTCCTTATTGTGTACTTGAGCCTCTTTTGGAAATATGCCTGGGAGTGGTATGGCTGGATCTTGAGGAAGCGCTTTTGCAAATTGTCTGAGAGAGTGCCAGATAGATTTCCAGAGTGGTTGTGCAAGTTTACATTCCCACCAGCAGTGGAGGAAAGTTCCCCTTTCTCCACAACCTCTCCAGCATGTGTTGTCACTTGAGTTTTTCATCTTGTCCATTCTGATGGGTGTAAGGTGAAATCTCAGGATCGTTTTGATTTGCATTTCCCTAATGGCTAATGACATTGAGCATTTCTTTAAGTGTTTCTCTGCCATTCGATATTCCTCTATAGAAGATGCTCTGTTTAGCTCTGTTCCCCATTTTTTTTGGCATTTTTTAAATTATTTTTTTACACTTTATTCACTTTGTATCCCCCCGTAAGCCCCTCCCACCTTCCCTCCGGATCCCACCCTCTCTTGATCTTAAGCTGTACTATAGAGCAACAGTAATAAAAACTGCATGGTACTGGCATAGAAACAGAATGGTGGAACAATGGAACCAAACAGAAGACTCAGAAATAAACCCACAAACTTATGGACAGCTGATCTTTGACAAAGATGCCAAAACCACACAATGGAAAAAAGATAGCATCTTCAACAAATGGTGCTGGTCTAACTGGATGTCTACCTGCAGAAAAATGCAAATAGATCCATACTTATCACCCTGCACAAAACTAATTTTTTATAATGAAGAAAAAAATAAAATATATTGCTAAAAATATTTTAGAAATATTTGGTATGATATAAACCTATATTCCAAGCATGTAAGAGCACGAGGCAATAGGAAAGAGTTTTCAATACCAGCCTAGTCTACATAATAAAATCCTGCTTCAAAAATTGAAAAAATAAAACATTAAATTAAATATATGTCTGTCCAACTCATATATTTAAAACTGGTTATACATTATTCAAATTTTGGCTTATCTGTGTATATTAAAATATGTACATCATAATTACATTTTCCTTTATAAAGTATATCAGAATTATCATGACACTCAATGCTAATTGAGGATCAATTTATTAGCCACAAGGTTATTCTTCCTAGTTATATGAATTGCTATTATCATGCGGAAAGAAATTGCTAGTTTGGAATACTAAGATGGATTGCTGAGTAAAGCAGTTTGCTGTGTGATACTGGTGACTAGAATTTGATCTCTAGAAAGCTTTTAAATGTTGAAAAAATAACCAGCTCCACAAAGTTGTCCTTAACCTCAATATGTATTTTATAGCATGTGTACAGATCTATCTATTTATCTACCTATCTATCTATCTATCTATCTATCTATCTATCTATCTATCTATCTCACACACACAAACACTGAGAAATTTGAGAAAAAAATTAAAAATTACTGTTTTAGGAAATTATTCAATGTATAGACCTTGGTCAAATCTGCTCAAATATTCTTAAAATGTTTTCTGTTTCTGCTCTTAAAACCTTTTTACAATGTAGGATCATAAATGAATTTGGTTATTTAAAACTATATTGTAGTTTTGAAGTTTGAACAGTCTTCTCATTATTGTTAATGACAATGATGTGTTGAAATGATCAAATTGTTACTGCTATAGATTATTCTTCCTTCTGGATTAATCTACCAATCTGCAATATATTGACTCTCACCACAATTCAACCTCCATCAATTTAGGCCTCCTTGCCCATGGCTTGAATCCACCATTCAAAACATCATAGGTCATAAACATTTATTAAAGATATCTTACTTGTACTAAACACACATACATATATATGTAATTTATGTCATTATCTCCTCAATAGAGAATAATTAATATTATATAACATTTACAGTGTTTTAGGGAAATACAAGTAATCTGGCAATGATTTAAATTATGCAAGGGGATAAAATAGGCTGTATGCTAATAATATTCCAGACTATATGAAGTAATTGACCATTACTGAATTTTGGCATCCACACTGAAATTTCCAATGCAAATTATGGAACAACTATTTGTCACCTGAGATAATAGACTATACCTTTAGCATTTCTCTTTTTCTGTTGAACATAATTAAATGTCACAAAGATAACATTCTTAAATATTGCAGAAGGAAGGTGATTTTTTTTTCTGGTGTGTGGTCGTTTGTTGTTGTTGTTTTTCATTTTCTTTAGCAAAATAATATTAATTTGAGGTATCAAATATACTATCTGGGTTTGATGCATATTCTGTAACATTACTTCATAGCCCATGAGTTTAAACACTTTTTATCTGTCCACTTACAGTGACAATTTTCAAAGAACAGAAATGTCATATAAGCTTCAAGATTTTACTAGACACCATAGAAAGGAATATAATAAGACAGCTAGTAAAGTCTTAATTGAGCTGAATATTAAAGGTATGTATGCCCTCAGTGACTTTGTTGCCCTTCCTCAAACTATGTGATCACATTGCTACATCCATTCCTCTGAAGTATCTGCATACTTTAGGCCTTGTTACTTCAGTGGGCCAGGCCACTTATATCATTTCTATTTAAATAAACAGTAGAATTTTTGTTCAGTGGATATAGACCTTATTTTACCCAGGCAGTACAGAGAACTTCTCCACTACTGTGTCTGTATATTCTCCAACAAGGAATGAACAACATACGTGGTAAATTATCAGTCCCTTCCAAATGTTTCCAACTTGTGGACTCTCCTTCACACCAAGTGTAACATTTATAAGTCAATATCCACATAAATTATTTTCCTATAAAAACTTATAACTTATTTTTGTTATCATTCTTATCTTCTGAATTGATCCATACAAATGGAACCCAGTAAGTTGTAAGAGGTATACCAAAAGTTTGCTGATTCACACAGGAAATAGATTGTGGAATCCATCAACTCTTTCTGAAATGTGGAGAAGGTAATGCTGTCCTCAATGAGTATGTCTACAAGTTAAGAGATAACTGCTCTTCTGCTCAGTTATGCCACTTCATGTTTTGTATGTGTATATAGTATGTATGTATTCATGTGTGTGGATGTGCACATGCCTGGGGACCCAGATAAATGCAAGAGTGTGCATTTGTTTGGAGGTATCTTAGTGTTTCTATTTCTGTAAAATGAAACCATGACCACAGCGAGACTTATAAAACAAAAAATTTATTTGGGGCTGGCTTACAGTTTCAGAAGGTTAGTACACTATCATCATGGTAGGAAGCATGGTAACAAGCAGGCAGGCATAGTGCTTGAGACTGAGCTGAGAGTTCTATATCAGTATGCACAGGCAGCAGGAAGAGAAAGTCCTCAACAAAATGTTTTCTGTAGTAGTAATTTATTTATTTATTTATTTATTTATTTATTTATTTATTTATTACCACACTGAGCAGTGTTCAGTAAGACAAATATTTGTGGTTATCCAATTTTCCGTAGTTAGAAGTTCTTGTCCTACAGGTCTTTCACTTGCTTAGTTAGAGATTCACCAATATATTTTAAATTATTTGTGGCTATTGTGAAAGTGTGCTTTTTCCCTAATTTCTTCCTTAGCCTTTTTGTCACTTGTATAAAGGAGGGCTACTGATTTTTTTAGTTAATTTTGTATCCAGACACTTTGCTAAATGTGTTTACCAGCCATGTCTCTGGTAGAAACTTGAGGGTCCCTTATGTATTATATAATCTGCAAATAGAGATATTTGACTTCTTCTTTTCCAATTTTTATCCTCCTGATCTCTTATACTTATCTTATTTCTCTAGCTAGAACTTCAAATACTATATTGAAGAGGTATGGTGAAAGTGGACAGCCTTGTCTTATGTCTCATTTTATAGGGAACACCTTAAGTTTCTCTCCATTTTTCTTAATGTTGACTATTGGCTTACTGTATATTGTCTTTATATATACATAGACATGCATAGTGTCTTATAGACCTCATCTCACCAAGACTTTAAACATGAGGGCATGCTGGGTATTTGTCAAAAGACATCTCCGCTTCTAATGAGATGATCATGTTTTTGTTGTTGTTGTTGTTTTCTTTCAGTTTCTTTATATGTTGGATTACATTGAGGGATTTTCATATGTTT
Source organism: Rhombomys opimus (assembly GCA_010120015.1). Lineage (NCBI taxonomy): Eukaryota > Metazoa > Chordata > Mammalia > Rodentia > Muridae > Rhombomys > Rhombomys opimus. The sequence goes on from REGO01000543.1 coordinate 158,442, forward strand.
AACCATCCATGCATTTCTGGGATGAAGCCTACTTGATCATGGTGAATGATATTTTTGACATGTTCCTGGATTTGGTTCATAAGTGTTTTATTGAGTATTTTTGCATCGATGTTCATAAAGGAGATTGATCTGAAATTCTCTCTTTGTTGGGTCTTTGTGTGGTTTATGTATCAGGGTGACTGTGGCTTCATAGAATGAAATTGGCGATGTTACTTCTGTTTTATGTTGTGGAATAGTTTGAGGAGTATTTGTATTAGTTCTTTTTTGTAAGTCTGGTAGAACTCTGTGCTAAAACCATATGGCCCAGGGTTGTTTGTTTGTTTGGTAGGTTGGTTGTTTGGTTGGTTGGGTGGTTTTTGATGACTTCTATTTTCCTAGGGGTTATAGATTTATTTAAATTGTTACCCTCATCTTGATTTAACTTTGGTAAGTGCTATCTATCAAGAAAGTCATCCTTTTCATTTAGATTTTTCAATTTTGTAGCATACAGGTTTTTGATGTACAATCTAAAGATTCTTTGGATTTCTTTGCTGAATGTTGTTATAGCTCTCTTTTCATTTTTATTTTATTACTTTGGATACTCTCCCTCTTTCTTTTAGTTGGTTTGGACTCTATTGCTTGCTTTTGGATCACTTTCCCCTGGCAGTGCTCCCTTGCCCGGCCTTAGGGAGTTAGGATATGCTCAGTCCTGATGTGACTTGATGTGCTGGGGAAGGTTGATAAAAGAGAATGGGGACTCTCTTTTCTGGGTGTAAAGGATAAGAGAAAGGGAAAAGGAAGGGCAATTGGGGACTTGTAGGAGAAGAGGGGGGCACCTTCCGGAGGTGCAAAGTAAATAAACTGAAATAATAAAGAAAGAAAAATAAATAAAATTAAATGTAGTAGAAGACAAAGAAAAACAGTTCCATTTGGAAGCAGAGTCATTAAAAAATGCTGATAGAAATTAAATGTTCAAAATGATATTTGAAAAAAAAAACAATATCATTTCCAAAACAACCATTTGCAATAAGACTAGAAAATGGAAAACAGGCAAGGTAGCCATGGAAGTTCAGATTATAGAGGGTAACAGTTCCTATTGTACAGGTCTTGGATAAAAGGTTTGGGTGTTTAATTTTCAGCTAGTAGATGCTGCAGGGCTGGTTATGTTACAAACTATGGCTCTCCTTTAGGGAGATAGATTGACAGTCTCAGTAAATACAAAGAAAATAAAAACAGAGAAGTGGGTATTGGTAGAAAAGTACATGCAAGGGAGACAAAAACAATGATTTTTCTTAGATTTGCTTACATTTCAGTAATGTTGAAAAATTGTAATAAACATTGAAAATGTTTCATTAGTTAAAAAGTAAGAAAGGGTGATAAATATGGATCTGCTTTCATTTTCTGCATGTAGACATCCAGTTGGACCAGGATCATTTGTTGAAGATAATGTCTTTTTTCCGTTGAATGGTTTTGGTTTCTTTGTCAAAAATCAAGTGTTCATAGGTGTGTGGGATTATTTCTGGGTCTTCTATTTGGTCCCATTGATCCACCTTTCTACTTCTATTCCAATACCATGCAGTGTTTATTACTATTGCCCTGTGTTACAACTTGATATCAGGGATGGATATACCTCCAGATGATCTGTTGTTGTACAGGATTGTTTTGGAAATTCTAGATTTTTTTCTTTCTCCATATGAAGTTGAGAATTTTTCTCACAAGGACTGTAAAGAATTCTGTTGGTATTTTGATGGGAATTTCATTGAATCTGAAGATTGCTTTTGGCATAATGGCCATTTTCACTATGTTAATATACCAATCCATGAGCACGGGAGATCTTTCTATCTTCTGATATATTCTTCAGTTTCTTTCTTCAGAGACTTGAATTTTTTTTTCAAACAGGTCTTTCACCTGCTTGGTTAGAATCACCCTAAGGTACTTTTTGTTATAAATGGCTATTGTGAAGCGTGTTGTTTCCCTGATTTCTTTCTCAGCCCTTTTGTCTTTTGTATACAGGAGGGCTTCTGATTTTTTTGATGTCTACATGCAGAAAATGAAAATAAAACCATACTTATCACCCTGCACAAAACTAAAGTACAAGGAGATCAAAGACCTCTACATAAAACCAGATACACTAAATTGGTCAGAAAAGAAAGTGGGTAAGAGCCTAGAACTCATTGGCACAGGAGACAACTTCCTGAGTAGAACACCAACAGCACAGGTTCTAAGAGCAAAAATCAATAAATGAGACATCATGAAAGTGAAAAGCTTCTGTGAAGCAAAGGACACTGTTGTCAGAACAAAAGGACAGCCTACAGACTGGGAAAGGAACTTCACCAACCCTATATCTGACAGAGAGCTGATTTCTAGAATATATGAAGGATTTAAAAGACAATAAATAAAACAATCCAATTAAAAAATGGGGTACGGAGCCAAACAGAGAATTCTCTGTAGAAGAATATAGAATGGCAGAGAAACACTTAAAGAGATGCTTAATGTCCTTAGCCATCACAGAGATGCAAATCAAAATGACCCTGAGATTTCACCTTACTCCCATCAGAATGACTTAAATCAAAAACTCAAGTGACAACACATACTGGAGAGGCTATGGAAAAAGGGAAACACTCCTCCATTTCTGGTGGGAACGTAAACTTGTACAATCACTTTGAAAATCAGTCTGGTGCTTTCTCAGACAGTTAGGAATAGTGCTTCCCCGTGATCCAGATATTCCACTCTTAGGCATATATCCAAAAGATGCTCAAGTACACACAACAAGAACATTTGCTCAACCATGTTTGTAGGAGCTTTCTTCATAATAGCCAGAACCTGGAAACAACCCAGATGTCCCTCAAGTGAGGAATGGATCTAGAAATTGTGGTTCATTTATACAATGAAATACTACTCAGGAATTAAAACAAAGAAATCATAAACATTGCAGGCAAATGATGGAATCTAGAAAAGATCATCCTGAGTGAGGTATCCCAGGAGCAGAAAGACACACATGCTATATACTCACTCGCAAGATGATAATAGACATATGATATAGGATAAACATACTAATACCTGTACACCTAAAGAAGCTAAACAAAATAAAATTTCTTATCCATTTCTCCTATAATGTGAAGGTATATGAAAAAAAAATACTTAGGTATGTTTTTAAACCAGTTTTTCTTACATAATATGTTTGCTTGGATTAATATTTAATCATTAACTTTCTTTTGGATTATATGAGATTATTTCAGATTGTAAGTGGATTTGGGTAATATATATATATTTGTATATGTATATGTATAATTATCCTCTGTTAAAAGATTTTATAGCCACTTCTAACTGAATGATAACAGTGATGTTAAATGATGAGTACCTTAAAATTATAACACTTTTGTGATGCATACATTTCTCATTATTAAATCATTTGCATACTATTTCCTGCCATTTATGGTGTTTTTATTCCCTGCAGCCTGATATGATTGGATTAATGATTAAAGAGAACTATGTTGTATATAATATAGCTAGTTATTCCCATACATAAGCAATTTTAATTTGAGGCTCGTTGATTTTGAAGACTGGATAATGCATATTTTTATGCCTATCACTCACATTGTATTTTATATTTCTTAGGTGCTCTTTTAGAGATGACACAGGGTAAAAAAGATGTAACCAGTAAAGGATAGACTCATGGTCTGCTTAACAGTTATATAATAGGAGTCAATTGTTCCATGAATAACTACAGAGCCCTCTCTAAAGCTAAGATATATAATTTTTGAACATTTATATGGAGACAGAATATTCAGTATTGTCATATGCCTTTGACCACATAAAAGATATAGAAATGTTTTCCTCTTTTATTTATTTTTTATAATTTTTATTTTTTATATTAATCACAGGTTATTTACTTTGTATCCAAGCTGTAGCCTCCTCCCTCATTCCCTCCCAACCCCACCCTTCCTCCCTCATATCCTTCCTGCCCCTTTCCCAGTCCACTGATAGAGGAGGTCCTCCTCCCATTCCATCTGAACCTAACTTATCATGTATCTTCAGGTCTGGCTGCAATGTCCTCCTCTGTGGGCTAGACAGGCTGCTCTTCCCTCGGGCATGGGGATCAAATAGCCAGCCATTGAGTTCATGTCAGAAATAGTCCTTGTTTCCCTTACTAGAGTACACATTTGGATACTGATCGGGCCATGGGGTACATCCGAGCAGGGTTCTAGCTCATATCCATGCATGGTCCTTGGTTGGAGAAACAATCTCACAGAAGATCCCTGTGCGCAGACATATTTGGTCCTTGTGGAGCTCTTGTCCTCTCCAGATCATACTAACCCCTCCTTCTTTCATATGATTCCCTGCACTCTGGCGAAGGTTTAATTATGAGTCTCAGCATCTGCTTTGAAACACTGCTAGGCAGAGGCTTTCAGAGGCCCTCAGGTGGTAGGCTCCCGTCTTGTTTCTTGTTTTCTCCTACTTCCAATGTCCATCCCATTTGTCTTTCCAATTGAGGACTGGTCATCTTACTCCAGGTCCTCTTTCTTATTTATCTTCTTTAAGTGTACAGATTTTAGTATATCTTTATTCTATCTTATAGGTCTAGTACCAATTTATAAGTGAATATATACCATGTGTGTCTTTCTGCTCCTGGGATGCCTCACTCAGGATGATCTTTTCTATATCCAACAATTTGCCTGAAAATTTCATGACTTCCTTTTTTAATTGCTGAGTAGTATTCCATTGTCTAAAAGTGCCAAAATTTGTATATCCTTTCCTCCGTTGATGGACATCTTGGTTGTTTTCCAGGTTCTGGCTATTACAAATAAAGCTGCTACAAACATGGTGAAGCAAATCTCCTTGTTATGTACTTGAGCATCTTTTGGATATATGCCTCGGAGTGGTATACCTAGATCTTGAGAAAGCACCATTTCTAATTGTTTGAAAAAGAGCCAGATTGATTTCCAAAGTGGTTGTACCAGTTTACATTCCCACCAGCAATGGAGGAGGGTTCCCCTTTCTCCAAAACCTCTCCAACATGTTTTGTCACTTGAGTTTTTGACTTTAGCCATTTTGATGGGTGTAAGGTGAAATCTCACGGTCATTTTGATTTGCATCTCTCTAATGGCTAAGGACATTGAGCATCTCTTTAAGTGTTTCTCTGCCATTCTATATTCTTCTACAGAAAATTCTCTGTTTAGCTCCATACCTCATTTTTAATTGGATTGTTTGATTTATTGCCTTTTAACTTCTTTACATATTCTGGATTTTAGCCATCTCTCAGATATAGGGTTGATGAAGATCCTTCCCCAGTCTATAAGCTGTTGTTTTGTACTGACAACAGTGTCCTTTGCTTTACAGAAGCTTTTCAGTTTCATGAGGTCCCTTTTATTGATTGTTGATCTTAGAACCTGTGCTGTTGGTGTTCTGTTCAGGAAGTTGTCTCTTGTGCCAGTAAGTTCTAGGCACTTCCCCAATTTTTTTTTCTTTTCTAACTGATTTATTGTATCTGATTTTATGTTTAGCATCCACTTGTATAATTGTTTTTTGCAGGGTGATAAATATGGATATGTTTGCATTTCCTGAAGCTAAGCCAGAAGGAGGACCCTAGGTAAGATGATCAATCTTCACTTGGAAATACAAACAGGAAATACAAACAGGAAGAAGGAGAAAACAAGGAACAAGACAGGAGCTTAATACAGAGGACCTCTGAAATACTCTATCCAGCACTGTATCAAAGCAGATGGTGAGAGGCATAACCAAACTTTGGGCAGAGTGCAGGGAATCTTATGAAAGAATGGGAAGATAGTAAGAGCTGAAGAGGAGAGGAGCTCTACAAGGTAAGAAACCAAACCAAAATATCTGTGCACACGGGTCTTTTCTGAGACTGATACTCCAACCAAGGACCATTCATGGATATACCCTAGGACCCCTGCTCAGATGTAGCCCATGGAAGGTCAATTTTCAAGTGGGTTCCCTAGTAAGGGGAATAGGGACTATCTCTGACATGACCTCGATGGGGTAGCAGCCTTGCCAGGGCACAGAGGAGGAAAATACATCCAGTCCTTATGAATCCTTATAAACTAAGGTCAGATAGAAGGGGAGGAGGACCTCTCTTGTCAGTAGACTTGTAGAGGGGAATGGGAGGAGGTGAAGGAGGGAGGGTGGGAATGAGAAGGAATGAGGTCTACATCTGGGATACAAACTGAATAAATTGTAATTAATATAAAAATAAAAAAATTAATTAACAAAACTAAAAAAAGAAGCTTCATTTTGAATATATTAAGCAGTATATTTAGATGCCTACTAACACTATTTGAAATGTCATTATGTGTAGGTATCATAATTAGTCTTTAAGACTGTTGTAATATCAAAGCTAGTCTCTTAAATATTCTGAAACCTAAAAAAAGTGGCACTTTTAGGTTTGAAAGTTGATTTTCAACTTTAGTTCTCAAAGGTATTCCCTGTGTTTTGTCTCTGGACAATGAATGTTTCTGTTAAAATGCCACAGATCTGTAACAGGAGCATCTCTACAAGTGTGTATCTTTGTGTTTGTAACCATATAATGTTAGTTTTTCAGAAACCCTTTATACTAAAATATGTTTATGTCTAAAATCTGTAAAATACTTCACTATCATATTTTTCTGCTTTTCCACAGGCATAAATCTTATGTGATTTTTTTTTGCCTTCTTATTTTTATACAGTACAATTTTGGGGCTATGAACAATTAATTAATTTAATTGCTATAGCTTTGGTAAATTATACCATTTCAAAAATTACAGATAGTTGATATAGATTCTAATGTCTTTTTTGACTTCCTAGTTATTACCTTTGTGCTGATTAGCAGGTGTTTGTTTTCTCTTTGTAGTGATAGTTTCTGAATTATGCAACAGAGATAAAAGATACCTAGTGATATCTGATGGATACATTTTTTTCACATAAAATTCTTAGTATTTGTGTCTTTTAGAATGTTATGCTTTTTTTCTGAAATCCTAGGATAAATGAATGGAAGTGTAAGTTACAAAACAAAAAGAGAGTAGATTTGATCATTGATCTGCATTTCTGTTTTATTGGCTATTTTTGTATAAAAATTGAAACCTTTAATAAGTGAGAAAAAGCACATAGAATATTCATGGCCCATAATGTTTGGAACAGATATGCTAAAGAGATCTATTTATGTTTTGTTTGCCTAATATTCTTGATGTGAGTTGATCCCATATATCAGATTGTAATCTCAGCCCAAAAACTAAAAGACAATGACCTTTTTTGAGTTAAAGATGCATAATGCTTGCAAATATTTTCAATATTTCAGACTGAGGCATATGAGAAGACATGTTTTGTACTATGTAGGAAATCTGCCATCACAACATACAGTGATTTCATATATACATTGTAAAAAGCAATAACTTAGTTGAATGCATAATTAGAATATCCAAATTTTAGCTCATCCTTAGCTAAATTAGTCCACATAGATATGCAAAAAACTGACCAACTTCTGGGAGCTCTCCCCAGATCAACTGGTAAGAGGGCTTAGCATTCAAGCATGATAATCTGAATTTGAGTCCCCAGCGTCTAAGTAAAAAGCTAGAAATAGCTGCATGTGTAAATCTAGCACTGTGGGGAAACAGTGATGGATTCCAAGAGCTCACTTAAAAAAAAAAAAAGCCTTGCTGAAAAAGAATAACCTATTTCAACACAATAAGCCAATTTTAACACTAATCCTATGAATTCTATATGTACCTCTGCACTTCAGTATTTTGTTTTAAACAGGATTACCTTGTTGACAAGGCTATATCTTCCAGGTTGTTTCTGCTTCCATGGTCTGCTGAAGTTCACATTTTGTGAAGGTATTATTTTATGGTCATTAGTAGTTCATTATGTTCCTTTGTTAATGCCATGTCTATGGCTTATGATTCTTCTAGCCTTGGAAATGTGTCCAGCCATTTAGAGAAGCAACTGTATTTCCTATATTTTATGATGGAATGGATTTCGGAGGGGAAGACACCTGGTTTACTTTTTGGGAGAAGGGGTAAGCACATTGTGACACAATATGACACGAGTTTAAAAACACAGAACACCAAGGATATGAACATGTTATGATACTGATCAAGTGACCATGCAATACTACCTATGATATGTTATATTAACAATTAGACAATACCAATTAAAAACAATTAGCTCTTTATTAACTCATTTACATATAACTAGTATCTATATCATGTCAGAATTATTGTTAACAGCAATAAAAGTGAAATTTTCAACTTATAATCATTAGAAGTTTAGTATGGCTTCAATATTTAGAATTTCTATTTTATGATAAATCAGAGCATGTGCTGGAACAAAACAACTCTTCCCATCGTCCTAAAGCTTAAGAGAGAACCGCCTGTATTCTCACAGTAATTCTTAACAGTTTTACATGCATTAGACCTCTCAGTAGCCCGTACCTTTTACAATTTCTAGTAGTTACCAATAGTCTCAATTTGATCATCAAGCTTTTGAAATATAGGCCTATAAAGACAATTAACAAAGCACATCATTATTACATTGACCAGTGAAATTTTGTCTATCTTTAAGTTCTTCCAAGTTAATACTGGTGAAAATTTTCCCACTGTACTGCCACATTCTTCTAATATCCTCCATACCAACATTATCAATTTGGGATTATCATTGCTAATGTAATCATAGGGACTGTAATCCCAGAAGTATAACCTGCCTGCTTATTTCTTTACATAACATCTGTTGTCAATTTCTTCTTTTTCTTTTTCTTCTTCCTTTTCTTCTTTTTCTTCTTCTTCTTCTTCTTCTTCTTCTTCTTCTTCTTCTTCTTCTTCTTCTTCTTCTTCTTCTTTTTGAGACAGGGTTCCTGTCTGTAGCCTTGTTTGTCCTGGCTGTCAGGCTGCCCTCAAAAGTACAGCAATCCACCTGACTCCCCGAGTTCTGAGATTAAGAGCCTGCACCACCAAGCCTGGCTTCTCTTACCAATTTCAATAGTGGTTTTTTTTTTTCTTTTTCTAGAAAATTTACATTGATACAAAACCAGCAGCAGTGTAGAGAGGAACTATTAAACCAAGATTCAAATTTGAAATGTCTTTGTCTTTTCACCAAGGAGAATTTCTTATAGCTCACAACTAGATTACTCACTGGTGGATTGTGAACAACTTTTATGTCTCTAAGAAAAGGGTACTTGCCTTCTGTGAGTGAAAATCCTTGTAGTAGTGTTACTCAAATGGAGGAACATCAGTTGTGCATCTACATGTTAAAGCATGAATGTTTATCATTACTTGAAATTAGATAACTACACATACATTTACAATCACTGCTTCAAAGACTGCTGAGATGGTGGTGGGTTAAGGTTACTGGCACCAAGCATGATGGCCTGAGTTCTATACTCAAATTCACATGGTGGAAGAAGAGATCCAACTCCTTCAGGATGTTTTCTGACCTGTACATGTATTCTGTGCCACATAAACGTGCATCCAAAAATATTTACAAATATTTATAAATGTAATTATAATAAAATGCTTCAAAAAATTTTTAAAGTATGAATAATGGTGAAGGGAACTCATGAATATTTCTCAAATTCTAAAAATATCTGAAGAGAACACACTTTTTTTTCTAGTGGGTTGTCACATTTATCATGTAGAGGATTTTTTCAAGTTTGTAATGAAACTTGGAAAATCAAGAGGTTGTCTCCAGTATTTCTGAGAATAAAAACAATAGTGAATTACATTTAAATGTGAAGTTGTTCATTATAACTGTCTTCAAGCCTTTTGATGAAATTTCATAATGCTCCTATTCCCAGTATATTATGCTGACAAATATTAGAAACTGTTTCATCACTCTGCAATCTATAAAGTCTCCTTAAAAGTCTCAGAACAGAAGCTAAAAATATACTGGGTTCATTGACCTTTTTCATGTTTTGTTGCTTTAGTCTCATGTGCTTTGAATGAACAGTGATTTTTCTTTCAGAAAATGGAGAGCGCTTCTCTGGATTTGATAAGCAACAAAAATAACAACATTAAGCAAGTGGGTGAGTTCACAAAAACAAAGTCAATTTTGTTTGCAATTTAATATTTCCTACCTCTTTTAAAACAGTCATTGGTCACTTTTCCAAGGTACTAGTTCTACTAATGTTAGTGACAGGTTAGTCTACCAGTCATCTGGTTGTCTAATCATGTAGAACTACATTTATAATACATATAGGTATAAATAAAAATATAGACATGGTTGTAGATATATATTTCATAATTTTGAAAATATTATCTCTCTCTAGCCCAGTCTGGCCTGAGGTTACTCTGTAGTACAGATTGTCCTCAAACTTGTAATGATGCTCTTGCTTCAGATTTCTGAGTACTATAATGACAGACCTGAGCAGCTATTTATGGTTGTTACTAAGATTACTTTGCTAAGCTATGTACTAAACCCTCAATTATAACCAGAGGTTTTAGCTAGTAAGTTGTGTCATTGTTCTGTAGAATGCATTGTACTTATGCATTGGGTTAGATCTTACTCACAGAGTGTTCCTTGTGAAATACAATTTCAAAAATTTATTTGAATTAGATAATGGGTAAATAAAATACCAAGAAAACATAAGCATAAGAAGGAATATCTAGTACATAACAAAGTTTTAGAGAAAGATACGTTCATTTATAAATTTTCCTAACATAATATGTACTTCACATCTATGGTGGAATTTTGGCTAGTTTAATCTTGTATATGTCTTGTGTATACACTAACAGACACTGTGAATTTATGTGCACAGTGGCACTATCTTATCCTGAAAATATTTTAAGTTTCATGAGATAAAGTTGACAAGATTTAATATATTAGGTATTAAGTTGAAGTCTTTGATGCACTTCAAGTTGAATTTTGTTCAAAGTAAGATAAATATCTGGTTTCATATTTTTACAAGTAACTATTGAATTCAGGAAACAGGAAGAATCCATGAAGGACAGCCTTTTAAAAGAGAGAATGTATAGAGTGATATAAAATAGAAATAAAAATAATAGAATAGAAAGTGTTAAATAGGATAGAAGGTGGGAAGGCAGCATAGAGGAGGGAATGCATGAAGATATAATGCAAAATAAAGATATTGTGTAAAAGTCATCTGAAAAACTATTACTGAGAAGCTTCCTAAAATATTATCATGTACACATATTAAATAATTTAAATAGAGTTAACCTTTAATGGGGTAACAAAAAGTGCCCCTACTAGATGCCACAGGTAACTGAATTTGATAGAAAATGGTGACCTTTAGACCTCCAAATATTACAGGCTACTGCCAATTTCTGTTACCAGTAGAATTTAATAGGAACATCCACCTTATTGCTAAAAATACTGTGTGGCAGAGTCATAGAACATGGAAATCAACCTACTACTAGGCTAGAATATTTATTCATATTGGTTAGCTGAACAATGCTGTTCATGATAGGAAAGAAAAAAAAGATACTCTTTAGTTTTACACAACTTTAGATCCAGCAAGCTACAACAATGACCAGCCTAGCAAGATATGATCCCCAGTTCAGTAGTGATACAGATCTCATAGAAATAACTATCCAACTTTCTTAATGCATATTAGGTCTAACCATAAAATAAAACTCTTAAAACTTTCACCAATCTCAGATCAAGGCCGCTAAGGTTAGACAAATCATAGGTCCTAGGGGAGAACCTACTATTCTTACTCTGGTAAATATTAGGCCGATTCCTAATGACTTTTAACTATACTCATAGATTAATGACCCCCAAACCCTAATCAGGGATACTTCCTTTTGCAATAAATTACATTTGTAATAGAGGCTCACAACTGGTGAAGGTACAGGAAATAAGAAATTAAAGGTTCTCAGCCCTACATGTGATATCTATAATGCAACTGTTTTCTAAGTGTTAAGGGATCATTTTATGAACAGAAAGTTTGTAAGTTAGTTATGGTGAAATATTGTCAGGAAGTGGTGTTTTCCTAGATCTAATAAGGCAGCTACATGTGAAGAACACCTGCAGTAGTTGAAAATCCAGCATAGAGAGTAGAGGTGACTAGTTGAGGCATTATTAGCAAGTGAAAGCTGATAGGAGAGGGAAAGTCTTATCTTTATGAATATGACCAATCAGCTCATGTCACAAGCAGTCCCTGTTTCCATTACTATGGAACCCACTTGGACACTGAACTGCCATGGGCTACATCTGTGCAGGGGTTCTACGTTATCTCCATGCATGGTACTTGGTTGGAGTATGAGTCTCAGGAAAGACCCCTATGCTCAAAATTTTTGTTTCTGTTGCTCTCCTTGTGGACCTCCTGTCTTCTCCACACCTCCCGCTGAGGGGGGATCAGACTTCCCAGGTTACAGAGGAAGACCATTCAGCCACTCCTGATGAGACATAACAGACTAGGATCAGAAGGAAGAAAAAGAAACCCTCAATTTCCAGTGGACTTGGGGAGGGGAGTGTGTGGAGAAGGGGGAGGAAGGGAGGGATTGGGAGGGGAGGAGGGAGGAAACTAGAGGGGGGATACAAAGTAAATAAAGTATAATAAAATAAATAAATAAATAATATAAAAAAGAAAATGCATGTGCTTTGGAAATGGCAGAAGACTAGCTCTACAATTTTATGTTAAATTTTTTCCAAGCTAAAATTATAGGTTTGATTAAATACTCAGCCACATGTGATATTGTTTAAGCCTCCCTAAGGACGTTTACTGGGAGGTTTCCTTATGTGTGTGATGTTTTCTCAAAGTTAGCTTATTAAATCAGAAAATGTCATGCCACCTCATTCTGGAAGCATCTTGGATTGGTTTACTTGGGAAATATGAGCTACGGTCTCCAAAGAAACCAGCCTCCTGTTTTTAATAATGGTCATCAGAAATGGCAGCTGTGTCCCATAGGGGAAAGCAGTACAAATGAACATCTGTCAGAAATGGAAAATATTTGATACATAAGGGATGAACATAATGACATAAGGGTACAGGAATCATAAAATTATATATATATATATATACATCAAATGGTGCTATAGAAGCAGCTTGCTGCCATGTACTTCACTTAAGGCATACAGATTTTGGGGGAGTGGCTGAATGGGTAGAACATTTCTCATCAATAAATGTAAAAAAATAAAAAATTAAAAAAATAAAAAAAGAATATGACCCTTGGTAGGTCAACCATGCTGCAAATAGATGGCTAACTATACAAGCATATGTGACCAGAACACAAATTGGACTCACTGTTACTTTTTATATTTTAGAAGAGAACACAAAATTGGGTGGGTAGGGTCTGTTGGAAGGAGTTGTGTGACAAGGATGAATGTGAAATATATACCATATGAAGAACATAAGAAGTTAAAATGCAACAAATCAAGTAATCCAATTAAAAAAATGGGTACAGAGCTAAACAGAGAATTCTCTGTAGAGGAATATGGAATGGTTAAGAAACACTTAAAGAAAAGGTATCAGACAGGTCTGATGCTCTTTGGGTGGATGACACCTAAATGAACATTAGTACAAAGTCCCAATTTATTTCTAATATCAGAGATCAGACCTCTACTCTTGCCTGACACGTCTAAAACAAAAA
>REGO01000543.1:172081-198991 GCA_010120015.1 Rhombomys opimus
ATGCTCAAAGTCTTTAGGCATCAGGGAAATGCAAATCAAAGCGACCCTGAGATTTCACCTTACACCCATCAGAATGGCTTAAATAAAAAACTCAAGTGATAACACATTCTGGAGAGGATGTGGAGAAAGGGGAACCCTCCTCCATTGCTGGTGGGAATGTAAACTTTTACAGCCACTTTGGAAATAATCTGGCACTTTCTCAGACAATTAGGAATAGTGCTTCCACAAGATCCAGCTATACCCCTCCTAGGCATATATCCAAATGATGTTCAAGTATACAAAAAGGACATTTGTTCAACCATGTTTGTAACAACTATATTCATAATAGCCAAAACCTGGAAGCAATGCAGATGTTCCTCAGTGGAGGAATGGATACAGAAATTATGGTACATTTACACAGTGGAATACTGCTAGTCAATTAAAAAAAAAAAGGAAATCATGAAATTTGCAGAAAATGGTGGGATCTAGAAAAGATCATCCTTAGTGAGATATCCCAGAAGCAGAAAGACACACACTTAAAAGTGGATACTAGACCTATAGTATAGTGTAAACGTACTAAAATATGTACACCTAAAGAAGCTATTCAAGAAGGGGGACCCTGGGTAATATGATAAATCCTCACTCAGAAAGACAAATGGGATGGACAGTGGAAGAAGGAGAAAACAGGAAACAGGACAGGAGCCTACCCAAGAGGGCCTCTGAAAGATGCTACCCAGCATATCAAAGCAAAAGCTGAGACTCTTACCAAACCTTGGTCAGAATACAGGGGATCATATGAAATGCTATCATCAAAGTATTGCTAAAAATTTTAGAAATAATATGTAATTAATAAAAAGATTCTTAAAATTGTTACATTGTTGCAACATGGAGTTCCAGGTAACCTAAATCTGTATTTCCAGACCACTCATGACTCATATTTGGCTGTAGAACAAATTACCATTATTTGTTGCCAGTGATGGAAAAATTATGAACTCTTAAGATAATGAGACCAATACTATTAAAAATTAGTGAAGTGATGCCAGAGATTTCGATGGTTACCATTACCATGGTTTATCAGATAAAGGTGTATGCAGCTAAGCCTGATAACCTAAATTTGGTCTCTGAGTCTGACAAAGAATGAGAGAACCAATTCTCACATATTATCCTCTGGCCATCAAATGTGTGCCAACACGCACACAAGCACATCCACTCCCTATTTAAACCCACACACATACACACAATAAATTTATAGTAAATAAATGTACTAAAAATTTAAATGAATACTAGTTAACTAATACAATAACTTTATTCAGCATATCTATGTTTATGTAACACTAATCAAATGGTGTTTCTAAAACTTGTAACTTCCACAATAATACAAGAAGACCATTTCTAGAAACTGCACTCCTTTCTAATTCCCTTTCAATCTGAAGCTTTTCTTGTAGTACCAAATGCTGCTGCTGAAGCCAACTAATCTCTTGTGTGTGTGTGTGTGTGAGTGTGTGTGTATGGATGCACATGTTTTTGAGAGCACATGTCTGTGTATGAGTGCACGTGTGCTACTGCATGTGTGTGTGTGTACACCTGTGTGTATGTTTGTGTGTGTTTGTGTGTGTGTGTGTGTGTGTGTGCAATTTTAATGTTATATATTTACAGGTAAAATGGATGCCTCATAACCCTAAGAAAAGTACTTACTGTTGATAGGAAACACCTGCTTTTGCTTTTTGATAGGGGGATATGAAATTTATCATAGTTAATAATCAACTTTAAACTTTTAATCTGCACTATACATACAAATTAATTCTGTATCTCAGTGGGTAATGCTAAGGACTGTCATAATTTTTTTCTGAACAACAGGATGCTCCAGGAGAATGAATAGTGCATAATCACATACGTAGTTGAACGAGGTACACTTTTTTTTTAATAGATTTTTCTTGTTTTCTCAGCATGCACAGCGTTAAAAGTACATATTACTTCTAGTCTCATACATCATAGCATATTAAAAATAGTAAGTTGTAATCATTTAGGCAAAACACTTTATTTCTTTGTTATAACACATTGAAAATATACCATTGTCTTTCTTAGTGAGGATTGATCATCTTGGCCAAGGTTCTCCTGGTTGCTTAGTTTCTTGAAGTATACAGTTTTTAGTATGTTTATCCTATATTATAAATCTATTATCAACTTATAAGTGTGTATATACCATGTCTGTCTTTCTGTTTCTGGCATACTTCGCTCGGGATGATCTTTTCTAATTCCATCCATCTGCCTTCAAATTTCATGATTTACTTGTTTTTGATTGCTGAATAGTATTCCATTGTGTAAATGTACCACAATTTCTGTATCCATTCCTCCACTGAGGAACATCTGTATTGTTTCCAGGTTCTATAAACTGCTATGAACATGGTTGAACAAATGTCCTTGTTGTGTACTTGAGCATTTTTTGGATATATGCCTAGGAGGGGTATAGCTGGATCACGAGGAAGCACTACTCCTAATTGTCTGAGAAAGTGCCAGACTGATTTCCAGAGTGGTTGTAGAAATTTAAATTCCCACCAGCAATGGAGGAGGGTTCCCCTTTCTTCACAACATCTCCAGAATGTATTGTCACTTGAGTTTTTTATTTAAGTCATTATGATGGGTGTAAGGTGAAATCTCAGGGTCCTTTTGATTTGCAACTCTCTGATGGCTAAGGATGCTGAGCATCTCTTTAAGTGTTTCTCTGTCATTCTATATTCCTCTACAGAGAATTCTTTGTTTAGCTCCTTACCGCATTTTTTAAATTTTAATTATTATTAATTACACTTTATTCACTTTGCATTCTCCCATAGCCCCCTCCTCCCCTTCAAATCCCACTCTTCTTCCCCATTCTCCACACATGCCCTTTCTCAAGTCTAATGATAGGGGAGGTCTTCCTCTCCTTCCGTCTGATCCTAGTCTATCAGGTCTCATCAGGAGTGGCTGCATTGTCTTACTCTGTGGCCTGGTAAGGCTGCTCCCCCCTCAGGGAGAAGTGATAAAAGAGAAGGCAAAACATGTCAGAGACAGTCCCTGTTTCCGTTACAATGGAACCCATTTGGACACTTAACTGCCATGCGCTACATCTGTGCAGGGGTTTTAGGTTATCTCCATCAATGGTCCTTGGTTGGAATGCCCAGATTTTCTGGTTATGTTGCTCTCCTTGTGGGGATCTTGTCTTCTCCAGGTCTTACTATTTCCCACTTGTTTCATAAGATTCCCGGCACTCTGCCCAATGGTTGGCCACAATTCTCAGCATCTGCTTTCATACCCTGCAGGGTAGAGCCTTTCAGAGGCCCTCTGTGGTAGGCTCCTGTCATATTCCCTGTTTTCTCCTTCTTCTGATGTCAGTCTTCTTTTTCTTTCTGAATGGGGATTGAGCATTTTAGCCAGAGTCCTTCTTGATTAGTTTCTTTAGGTGTACAGATTTTAGTATGTTTATCCTATATTATATGTCTAATATCCACTTATGATTGAGTATATACTCTGTGTGTCTTTCTGTTTCTGGGATAGCTCACTCAGGATGACTTTTTTCCAGTTCCTACCATTTACTTGCAAATTTCATGATTTCTTTGTACTATAGAGAAACAATACTAAAAACTGCATGGTACTGGCATAGAAACTCGTTGGTGGAACAATGGAATCGAATAGAAGACCCTGAAATAAATCCACACACTTATGGACACCTGGTTTTTGAAAAAATTCAAAACCATTCAATGGTAAAAAAAAAAAAAAAGAAAAAAGAAAAAAGAAAAAAAAAAACAGCATCCTTAACAAATGGTGCTGTTCTAACTGGATGTCTGCATGTAGAAAAATGCAAATAGATCCATACTTATCTCCCTGCACAAAACTAAAGTCCAAGTGGATCAAAGACATTAATATAAAATTAGACACACTAAACATGTTAGAAACTAAAGTCCAAGTGGATCAAAGACATTAATATAAAATTAGACACACTAAACATGTTAGAAAAAAAGTATGGAAGAGACTTGAACTCATTGGCACAGGAGACAACTTCCTGAACAGAACAACAACAGCTCAGGCTCTAAGAACAACAGTCAATAAATGAGACCTCATGAAACTGAAAAGCTTCTATAAACCAAAGGACACTGTCATCAGAACAAAATGACTGCCTACAGACTGAGAAAGGATCTTCACCAACCTTATATCTGACAGTGAGCTAATAGAGAGTATATAAAAAAACTTTAGACGGTAAACAGCAAGAAATCAAGTAATCCAATTAAAATTGGGTACAGAGCTAGACAGAATTCTCAATAGAGGAATATCTAATGGCAAAGAAACACTTAAAGAAACGTTTATCCTTACTCATCAGGGAAATGCTAAATCAAAACGACACTGAGATTTCACCTTACACCCATCAGAATGGCTAAGATCAGAAACTCAAGTGACAACACATTCTGTAGAGGTTGTGGAGAAAGCAGAACCCTCCTCCACTGCTGGTGGGAATGTAAACTTGTACAACCACTCTGGAAAGCAATCTGGTGCTTTCTCAGTCAATTAGGAATAAAGATTTCTCAAGATCCAGCTATACCACTCCTAGGCATATATCCAAAAGATGTTCAAGTACACAATAAGGACATTTGCTCAACCATGTTTGTAGCAGCTTGATTTGTAATAACCAGAAGCTGGAAACAACCCAGATTCCCCTCAACTGAGGAATGGATACAGAAATTGTGGTATGTCTACACAACGGAATATTACTCAGAAATAAAAAAAAACCAAGAAAATCATGAAATTTGCATGTACTCCATTTTTAATTGGATCGCTTGATTTATTGCTTTCATATCTTTGTGAAATATTATTTTATATTTGAAAATTATATACAGATAAATAGCCAAATATGGTGATATCTACTCCTACTAATTTTGTCTTCTTTACACCTTCTACTTATGTCCTTCACAAGTTTGTGTATTTTTTATGTCATTAAGTCATTTAGCATTGTCCATGTGTTCATGGATGACATCTGCTGAGGAATGAAAATCCCTTTATAAACCTAATCCTCTAAAACAAATAATTTTCCTCCCCCAGCAATTACCAACCTACAATAGCTACTTAGTAACAATTGTTATCTGGAGATTATCAAATTTATGCTAGAATTTTGGTTGGCTTGGTTTTATATAGGTCTTATGAAAGTAGATATATGATAGCTATACAGTGTCCAGAAGATAGGGTTTCATAATGCTCTTCCATTTCTGAAGTTCATATAGACTGTCTTGATTATTATTGTATGCTTGCATGGCTGAAAAAAAATCCATAAGAGATGCTATATAATTACTGAATAAATTAATCTTAAATTCACACGTAGATAATAGTAAAGACTTTAAAATAAGTTACGATGTTGTTAAGAAAAATGATAAGGATCTGAGTTAATTTAATTTCTTAGGAAAAGTAGAAAAGGACAAATACATGAGAACCATAATAGATAAAATGAATCACTTAGTAAATTTTATTTGCTTATAGTTCTAAAACTTGGTATATGAAGGGAACCCACTTAATGAATAACTCAAGAAAACATTTTCTAGTAAGGAGTCATGATTTGAGCATGAGCTTGAATTTTTACCAATATTTGGAAGGCAGCAATACCTACCTCTATGTCATGAATGCTGCAGTTCAGATCTGTATTTGGTTCTGAACTCTGTGCTATGTTATGGAATGAAATTGCATTATATATGCATACTCTAAATTAATCTGAGTTCTCCAAAGTTAGAGAGCAATGAGTATGCATATATATATGTGTGTGTGTGTGTGAGTAAATTTTTTATGATTTTTCCAGTCATACACATATATGATATTGACAATCATTTTATATGATTGCTTATAAGAAATAAGCTCACATGATTATGGAGGGTAAGAAATATAACACCCATAGTCAGTCAGATGAAAATACATATCCAGAACAATCTATAGACCAGTTTTATCTATTCTACAAAATTTATGGCAGAGAAGACTGATATTCTAACTTAAAGACAAAGGGAAGTCATTTTTCTTACCCTTTGATATTGTTAAGGTCTTCAACACATTTGATGATTCCTATTCATATTAAGTAAGGCTGATTTAAAGTTAATCTGATCCAAAAATAAAATCACAGATATAAACAGAAAAAGTCTATAACCAAATACTTGGACACAATGAGGTCTAGTTAAATTGAGACATAAAATCAACCATATGTTCTCCAAGTTTTTTCTTTTTGTGGTTTATGTAAAATACTATCCTGGCAAAGGATACAGATTAAATAACTATCTGTATTAGTTTTAATATCCTATATTCATTACAATCAAACTTTTTTCATCTGCAAAATTAAGACAACCAACGTCATCTTCTGAGAGTTAAATAAGACAATGCTTACAAAGTAGTTGACACTGTCCATACCACAATGTACTCCACAAATTTAAGTGGTGATATTATCATTTTTATAATCATTGTCATATTTTTATCTATGATTACTCAAAAAAGGGAGAGAAGTGTTGTGCGTGTGGTGAAACGAAGTGATAGACATTGTGAATGTAAAACCCATAGCATATAGGTTCATCTTCTGATATTTATCAGAGTATGACACTTACTTACTTCCCATAAATATATTACAACCAAATACCTGGGGTATAAACTCATGTATTATGAATAACATAAATTTCTCATAAAAGTTAACTCGTTTTTATTTTTGTTCTCAACAGAAAATAAAGTACTTGAAGTGTGTGGACTCTAGGTTATATAATGTTCATATCTCTGCTTTAGTTCCTCATATTTTTAAAATATAAACCACCAAGCTAACTTCTTACTCCTTTTATAAGATATATGTTTTTCATGCACGGCAATGTAGATAATTAGTGTCTCACATTATTATCTTAGGAGGACAAATGACATATTAAAAATATTTTTAACAGAAGTTTGGTTATCATTAAAGATTAACCTTACTTATTATGTTGGTTCATTAATGTAATGTTACCTAATAGTGCACTAAACTGTATTTTTTACCTATATTACTACATATTCTGAATTAAAAAACTGTAAGGAGTAATGAGAATTATTTAATAACCAGAATAAAGCTTAAAAACAAAGCATTAATTACACAGGCCTTTTGGCAGAGAACATAAACTATTGTATTAAAAATATAGGTAGGATCATGCTTAATTTTGTAGTTTTAACATGACTATACCATAGTTACATGTGATACATGATTTAACATCAAGACTATAACATCTTATGTTATAAAAAACGCATTCATTATGAAAGCACTTATACAAAATATTGCTTAACATTTTATGCTTCTTATATTTCTGCAGCATGTAATGTATCTTATACAAAAGCTATTGTTTCAAAATTCTTTTAAGAAGCGTATCATCTCATTATGTGTAGTACATAAAATTGTAATATAATAGCATTGTCTGGTTTTATTTAAACAGTTTGAAATTATCCCACCTAATCATCTGTGGAGAATTTTAAATAATTTAAATAAATTGTACCTGCTCAATAGAGTAGAATTTAACTTTCTCAAGCCTAAAATGTGGATGAATTTTAACGTTTTGATTCTATCAATGACAGTGGAGTAGAATAAAGTTTGTAGTGGAAAATTCAGGCAAGCCATCTCAGGCAGGTAACCAAGTAATCATGAATCACAAAAAGTGTTACTGTTAATTCTTTTTGTTGATACTTCAGCCTAACTTCATTCTTACCCTGAGAATTATAGATGGACTCAAATGGAGAGACATTATATAAAACACTTTAAGAATATGCCCCCAAAATAAAATTCTTACCAAACAAAGGTTTGAGGAATTATCAAAGCTGAAAGAAGCTACAGGACACGAAAACCAACAATAACAAAAATACCAATCACAGCAACAAAACATAAAATCATATTCTAGAGAAAATTCTACATATAAAAGAAATTTGGGGTGGGAGAACCTGAGAAAAACTCAATATAGTATGTACTTTTCTTGAGAATGTTGATAGTGATAAATTTACACAAGTAAGTTCAAACATTAAAAAATGAGCTTGGTTGCAAGTTCTTCATAATTTTTCCTAAACTATAACTATGAAGATTAAAGTTTTTATTTACCCTTTTAAAAATACTATGTCAATTTTGACATTTCAAGAGGATTTATTATCTTAGAAAATAGAAAAGAATATGCTGCTCTTATTTTGATCAGGGGCATAATATACATAATTATATATATAATTTTATCAGGGGCATTATATATATATTATATATATATATTCTAAAGTGGTACCACAAAATAAGGTAGAATTCAGGAAAAGCAAATAGGCTAACGAAGTTAAGAAAAACCAGGAAGATTGCTCTCAAATATAAACATTAAGACAGACATTAAAGTAAAGATAGCACTGCAGTCATCAAAAATATCAATAGACTGAATTAGGAACATGACATATTTGAAAAAAAAAACCTGGTCTGCATATCAAGTTTTAGGCCAAGTGGCATACTAAGTGAGATCTTGTATCAAAAAAAAATGAATTAAGTAACTCTAAAACAATTTAAGGTAGAAATGTTACAGTGAATTTGACTGTGGTATGAAATATAAGAATGTGGTAAGATCCAATAGAAATTATAAATGGTTACAAACGCATATAAAATTGGCCATTCTCTTTAAAGTTGGCTGGGCTTTCCAATCTTATTGCTGAAGCTCTAAAATTCTGCACCAATACCCTTTTTAAATGTTTATTTATTTATTTTTATTAATTATAGTTTATTCGCTTTCTTTCCCCGCTGTAGCCCCCTCCCTTGTCCCCATTGTGGGTGTGAAAGATTCCCCCACCTCTCTCTCTCTTTCTTTCTCTCTGTATGTGTGTGTGTGTGTAGTATATTCCCAGAGGACCAAAGAAAATATTACATTCTTTGGAGCTGGAGTTACAGAATTCTGAAATACCATCTAATGTGTGTCCTGGGAACTGAGCATGAACTCAGATCCTCTCGAAGAGCAGCAAATATACTTAAGTACTGAACCAAATCTCCATCTCATATCTAAAACCTTTTCAGAAGAAAAAATACCACACATATTACCATATTTGGCCTGTATTCTGGCAACTGTAATTGCTAAATATATTAAAAATAATATTGTAACAAAGCATATACGTTGTGTGTATACATATTTTATGTATGCATAAAACAAATAAAGAATTTTTAAATGGTAGAAAGGGAAACCTGAAAACATGATTCACCTTAAAGCAATAAACAGACTAAAAAATGTCAATATAAACTTCCCAGAAATTGAGACGCTTCTATTTGAAAAACATGATAGAGCTATGAACCAGAAAAATAATCAACTTAAATATGCAGGCAGATATTAAAAGTAATGGCTGCATACCTCTAATCATAGTTATCATAAGACTGAGACAGGAGGATCATATATTTGATACCAGCAATTATGGTTAAGTAATGATAGTTGCCAGAATACAGACCAAAATTAACAGTCTCACAGATTTATGACAGACACTCAAATACAGTGATATAATCTTTTATTTTTTTATTTTTGTCATTTATAACAATTTATTCAATTTGTATCCTGGCTTTGGTCTCCCTCCCTCATTTCCTCCCTCTCTCCCTCATCTCTTTCTTGCCCCTCTCTAAGTCCACTGATAGGGGAGGTCCTCCTCCTCTTCCATCTGACCCTAGTTTATCAGGTTTCATCAGGACTGGCTGCAATGTCCTCCTCTGTGGCCTACCAAGGCTGCTCCTCCCTCATAGGGAGGGGGAAGCCAAAGAGCCAGCCACTGAGTTCATGTCAGAGACAAGACCCTGTTCCCCTTAATAGGAAAACCCACTTGGATGCTGAGCTAACATGGGCTACTTCTGAGCAGGGGTTAAATTTACCTGATTGTGACAGGTTCAGACCCTCTACGAGCAGGCACAACCTAAGGTTCTTATTGTACTCAAGACAGGGCAAATCTCTCAAAAAGAAGGAATATGCTCATAAGCATTCAGGAACCGTATAACTCTCCTTACTTCTCCTCAGCAGAGCTGTTTCTCTCTTCTCTTCTGAAACAGTCCAGTACTTAGTTACCCAGAAAACTGTTTTATTCTACCTGTGGACTGCTCCTGATCCATGGTTTTGTTGTACTGCCCTACAACATTTAGGACTGATGGTAGGAAACTAAAGGTTGTTTTTTGTTTGTTTGGTTTTTGTTTTTTCCTGTAAGTATGTCACTACATTTTTTTATAGGAGCACCAAACATGGCATACATACGAACACTAGGAGCACTGCCAGAAATATCTGAAATCATTACATATTTGTCAGTTATACCTGTTTGTTGCACGTTTGCAGATATTTTTTAATTGAAATTATTTATTATTTACATTTACAATATCCATATTTAGTTGAATGAGAGGACAAAGTCTACTAAATAGTGCTCTTGAAAAAAAGATTTCATGAATTGTCTTCCTCTGTGGTCTGTTAAGGTTGCTCCCCCCTCAGGGGCAGGTGATAAAAGAGCAGGCCAATCAGTTCATGTCAGAGATAGTCCCTGTCCCCATTACTAAGGAACCCACTTGGATACTGAATTGCCATGGGCTACATCTGTGCAGGGGTTCTAGGCTATCTTCATCAATGGTCCTTGGTTGGAGTATCAGTCTCAGAAAAGATCCCCCTGTCCAGATATTTTGGTTCTGTTGCTCTCCTTGTGGAGCACCTGTCCTCTCCAGATCTTACTATCTCCCCTTCTTTCATAAGATTCCCTGCACTCTGCCCAAAGTTTGGCCATAAGTCTCAGCATCTGCTCTGATACCCTGCAGTATAGAGCCTTTCAGAGGTCCTCTGTGGTAGGCTCCTGTACTGATGAGACCTGATGGACTAGGATCAGAAAGAAGGAGAGGAAGACCTCCCCCATTAGTGGACTTGGGGAGGGACATGTGTGGAGAAGGGAGAAGGAGGGTGGGATTGTGAGGGGTGAAGGGAGGGAACTACAGGGGTAATACAATGTGAGCAAATTGTAATTAATAAAAATTTAAAAAAATTTAAAAATACAAAAAAAAGAAAGCAACATTGTATGTGGAAATCTAATGAGTAGCATAATTTTCTTTATTATTTCATCAGTTTAAATAAAGTTACCATGTGATAAATGAAGTTGTTGAACTTAAAAAAAAGATTTCCTAGAAAAAAAAAGTATCTTTCAGCACAATTGTTTTTCACATACTTCTGATCTTAATATGAAAACCAAAATATGTTGGATTTTATATTATTTGGTCAGGTTAATTATTAAAATCCTTAGTACTGAGTTGTGAATTTAAGACTATCCAGAATACTTTCATCATTTAACCATTGCTTCACATCTTACTATTGAGCTGTGGCTGAATTCTCAAGTTAGATAAGAGACTACCTAATTTATTCTCAATGGGCTCTCTTTCTGGGAAAATATAGCTCACTCAGTGTCCTTCTATTAAATTCACCAATGATGTGGAAGTTGTAAATATGAAAAAACAATAGTGACTGAGCAGCTTCCTCCAACACTATTCCCAGAGAGTCAATTAGGCACTTTGGAAGCTGAATGACTTCTTTTGAGTCACTGAAGCATTAACTTACTTAACAGTACCCCAGTGACATAGAAGAGTTCACAGTTTCCAAAAATGCTCAGTGTGGCCTGGGGAGTAGTTTGCTCACTATAACATTCTATCTCACTCAATCTGGGCCAAAGACTCCATTTATAAAAGGTTAAGTGACTTTGATGTTCTGGTAGATAATGAAATAGACGTATCTATTCCATATGGGTGAGTACTGAAATAAAAGGTAACTAAACTAGAAAAATAACCATAATGCAAGTATAGGAAATGAGCCACAAACAGTTTTAACTTGCCTTCATGAAATTTATATTGTAGGATGAACTATATGAGAACAGATAACAGAACATAATCTTATCAGGTTCAAGAAACAGCAAGACATAGCTTTCACAAGAACTCGGAGAAGCTATTTAGAATACTCTTGCTACTACATTAAATGAATTACTAAAATATATATCAGGAAACATTTTATATTAAATTTTTCCATAAGTATAGTAAGTGCTATTGCCTCAATTCATGTGTTATTCCTCTGAGTAGCTTTTATTTAGTAGAGAATGAAAAGATGGTGTATAAAAATATTCATAATAAGGACATGTACTGCACATACAGTATTCATTTTAGTCTTAATAATCTGAATTACACTATAATTAAATATTCTTTTGGATATTCTCTATGAGTATTTTAAAGGATTTAGTAAATTCTTAAACAATATTCCATGGAAAGATGGGGATTTAAATCATTGCTAATTACATCTCTTTTTTTTTTCCTTGCTGTGAACCCATAAGTTTCATTAATTTCAAAGGGACTTAGATGTAATAGAGAACATATTTCTGAAAGTTCATTCGTAATTTATGCTTGTAGTGAGCAGATTCTTAATTTTCCTAACTGATTTTTTAGACAAACATATTCTTTTCTTATTTGTATAAACATATTTTTAATTTTTTAAATAATTTTTCTATATTTGGTTAATTTCTGTTATAAACTATAGGAACTAGTAATATATCAACATTAGATAATATAATGCACATTTAAATAAAATTATATCATGTTTTGATATCCCCAGTAATACAGAATTTTGATAATAATAATGTTAAGAGTAATTTAGAATGTTGACAAAGTGGCCTGCCAAATAAGTAACAAATATTACTTATTTGTCATTTAATTATACATTAATTACATTATACTGTAATATTACACTGTACCTACCAAGAGCCAAACATTTAAGAATGTAAAGAAAGTATGATATACATTTCAAAGAAATAAAACTGTTATAGGTCTCAGTACATTAAAAATTCAGTGTTAAAATTATTTTATTCTGCTCAGAAGAGCCTTGGGAAGAATGTTTTCCTTCCTTGTTCAAGTTTTCTCTTATATAAACTTTTGTGAGATAGAAATATCAACTGCCAAAATTTCCTCAGCAATGGGTGGAATTTAGTGATCACTTTCTCCATCCATGCTGAGGTTTTGATTAGCTTGAACATGTGTGATCTTTGGGAATGAATCAGAGCAACTGAGCATAGTATGTACAATGGTCTTGTCATGGCTACAATATACCATCTTACTGCAAACCTCCACTAAGTCTCTTACAGTTTTTCAGCTCCTCTTTCGTTTATGATACTTGTGCCTTATGGGAAGGACTATGCCAAACTTAATCTTGGTTATTAACCTGACTAAGAGATTTTCTTGATTAGATTATTTGTGAGGGGAAGACCTATCCTAAATCTGGAACATACCTGCTGGTGGTAGCTCACATACAATTAATTATACCAGTTCTGTTCTTTTAGAGAGCCCTGACTAATACAGGATATTATATCTATGCCCCCTGTGGATCTGGGCACTTCATAGCTTTTTTTGTGTTGTGTGTTGACTAGTTGTTGTTCTATGTATTAATCACCACTGCTGCAGAAAGCAGTGTCTCTGATGTTAGGAAATATATTGCTTTGAGACAAAGAATCCTACTGCACATTCTCAAGGAGCTAGATGAATAAATCTACCCTTTCTTCCAATATCTTTCATCTATTTTCTTTTTAAATTACAAAAAAAATTATTTTAAGTGTTTATATGCTTTACCTGCATGTAAATCTGTGCACCATTTGTATACCTGGTGCTTATGAACAACAGAAGAGGAGTTATAAACATTAGTGAGCTGCCATATGGATGCTAGGTACTAAATCTGGATCCTCTGCAAGAGCAGGAAGTACTTTTCCAGCTGAATCATCTCTCCATATCTAGAGTTAAATTACCCATAGATGTTAAAACTGGAGAATCTCAAAGACCTTTAAGCTGCTAATATCAGACTAGTTACCTAGCAAGATTATTTTATAACAGCTAAATGTAACTATCATGAAAAAAATACTATTGAAACAGAACAAATTTGAAACTCTTTTTAATAATTCAGTAAAACTTGAATGCCAATAAAATAATAGAAGCTAGGTATCTGCATTATTCCATTATATCGTGACCATCTGATGTGAATAATTTAGATGGATTTTTGGTGAGTTCTTTCTAAGTTTTTTTGGGCCTCATTTGGCTTTGGCTTCATTGATAGACTACTTATTTATTTATTCTGATCTGGATAATTAAGGATCCAAATTTAATAGATACCTCTTTTGATTGGCTTTCAAAGTATTTGCTTTATGGTATCCAATTTTTTTTCTTTTGGTTTGATAGCATTTTTGTCTAGAATTTTTATTTTCCCTTGCTTGCTTTCAGATCTCTAAATGCACTTGTATTTTCTTATTTTTGGAGCTCTGAAAGCATTTTGCTTTGTGATTTGTTTGTCTTGGTTCTCTCTGTCTGTGAAATATTTTGATATATTTTTATTTGGATTTTGTCCCTTGACCTTCCTCTTAAAATGTTTAATTCTGTTTGTTTTGTTTTTGTATTGTTTCTTTTCTTCTACTTCTAATATGACGTTGCCCAGCCTTTCATTTAGGAATTTATGAGTGCCTGATGATAAAGGGACTGAAAAGTAAAAGCACTAGTTTCCTCAGTCTCAAAACCATAGATATGTTGGGAAGAATACCCCACAATGTGCAATGGCCTCATATGAAAACCCAACAAATGAACTCTAATCGAATAAAATGAAATTTTATTGTCTTTCACAGGGATTGGTCACCTAGTGTCTTGAGAACCCTCATGTTTGTGTAAACCTGAATGATGACCCCACAATCCAGTCGGAGAAAATAGTAAAGAATAAGAAAGTCCACTCCCAAACAGCATATAAAACCAATGCAAAACACATATCTCTGGGGAAAAAGTGCCCAACAGAGTTTCTAAAAAGCTGGAAATATTTAGAGACAAATCTGTCATCTGGTACTGCAGCCAGTTTTATATGTGATAATTAGTAACTTTCTAGCTCTTGGAAAAATGAAAAGATCTAATTAAAGATAAAGTGAACATTTACTAGCTCCAACTGGATATATCTTGAGCACTTAACAAAGCTTTAAGCAATAAAAGTTCAAAAACTTACAACTTGCTTAAATAAAAATATAAAATGAGAGAGCATATAAGGTGGCAGAACAAAGTGGACACTGTGTCTGATGAGCAGGTCAGGAGACCAAGAGACCAAGCTCTGATCCCTAAAACACCATTGATTTTGTTTCCCAGGAAAGAGGAAGCCCAATAGTCTATCAAGCAATCAAGTCATTCTCAGGTCACAGAGCTAAACCCTGGAAGAGATCCTGGGTCCCACTAGGCTCTTGGTCACCAGCCCGGAGCCACATATTTGCATGCTCTGATAATAATCCCAG
The DNA here is from genome assembly GCA_010120015.1 of Rhombomys opimus. Lineage (NCBI taxonomy): Eukaryota > Metazoa > Chordata > Mammalia > Rodentia > Muridae > Rhombomys > Rhombomys opimus. The sequence continues at coordinate 187,355 of REGO01000543.1, forward strand.
ACTGAACTGTGGGCCCGACAACACCAGAGACTGGGTTTTCCAGTTGCGAGAAAACCCCTTGGTTAGAGTATCAGTCTCAGAAAATACCCCTAAGCCCAGATATTTTGGTTCTGTTGCTCTCCTTGTGGAGCTCCTGAACTCTCCAGGTCTTACTAATTACCTTTTCTTTCATATGATTCCCTGAACTCTGCCCAAAGTTTGGTTCCGACTCTCAGCATCTGCTTTGATACACTGCTAGGTAGAGTCTTTCAGATGCCCTCAGTGGTAGGCTCCTGATATTCCAACCAAGTTACATTCATGGCTATAACCTGGAACACCTGCTCAGATGTAGCACATGGCAGCTCAGTGTCCAAGTGAGTTCCCTAGTGAGGGGAACAGGGACTGTCTCTGACATGAACTCAGTGACTGGCTCTTTGACCACTCCTCCTGAGGGAGGAGCAGCCTTGCCAGGCCACAGAGGAGGACACTGAAGCCAGTCCTGATGAGACCTGATAAGCTAAGGTTGGATGAAAGAGGATGTGGACCTCCTCTATAGGTGGACTAGGAGAGGGGAATGAGAGGAGATGAGGGAGGGAGGGTAGAATTGGGAAGGAATGAGGGAGGAGGCTACAGCTGGGATGCAAAGTGAACAAAATGTGATTAATGTAAAAAGTAAAAATTTAATTAAAAGGTACTAAAATATAAATTCTAAAAGTTATAAAATACAAAAAAAGAAAGAAAACCCCACACTCAAGGAAGAAATTGGGACTGACAGACCTCAGGTCACCCAGACACCTGGAAAAAGTCCCTGGCTCCAGCAGAAACTCAGTTACCAGCCCAGAGACAAATACCTGTATGTCCAACACACCATCACAGAGAGAACTTTGGGTACCCAAACACCAGAGACTGGGTTTTCCTGTCAGGATGAAACCACATGTTGAAGGAAACATCAGGTCTAACCTCAGGAAACCCAGCTAACCCAAAGAAAAGTTCTTGGGTTCCCACAGGCTCCTGGTTCTAGATCTCTGTCTCACACCTGAATGCTGCATTCACATGCCACTGATTAACTCTTGGATACTGGGGCACAGAGCTCCAACCTCAGACCTACAGAAGCATGGGATCCAAAAGATCAGCCCCCAGACACTGCTATAAGGCACAATCTGTCTCCCTAGCTCAACTGACCAAACTGCAGGGTTCCCTGGTTCTTTAAGAGGGCTGTACCCAGCAAACACAGTGTAAGAGCAGCAGCAGCAGCTCACTAATTTCAGAGCAAGAAACCCAGAGGCAGGACAGCTGTCTCCAGTACTCCTCTTGAGAGCAGAGGACGCCTGACTACCAATGAGCCAAGTCACCCCAAAGATCCATTCATTTGAGGTGAGCTGTAGCAATACCATGAGAAGCACAAGCCATTTGGTGGTCAAACCCAAAAAACTGAGGAGTCATACTTCAGGAACAACCATCATCCTGCTAAGCACATTCTCCTCACCCCAGGATTCCAGCAGGCACCAGAAACTAACAGCCAACACCTGAGACAGCCAGATGGATAGAGGTCAGAGTAAAAGCACAACAAACAAAAACCAAAGCAATATGACATCTCCAGAATCCAGTTAACCAGGGGCAAGTAGCCTTGGAAACACTAACATAAATGAAATTTAAGAAGATAACCTTACATCTATGCTTATGTAGAGGATAAGAGAGGAAACAAATGAAATGCGTGAGGAAATAGAAGAAGATAAAGTCAAACAGATTATAGCCATGTGTAAATAAATACAGGAAGATGCAGCCAAAGAGGTTGTGGCCTTCAGAGAGGAAATGATTAAATCACTGAAAGAAATAAAAGAAACAGAAGAATGTTCAAACAAACAGGTGAAAGAATAGAAGGAAAAGCAAGAAAATACAGTCAGACAGGTGAAGGAAATCAACAAAATGGTTCAAGATCTGAAGATAGAATTGGAAAAATTAAAGAAAGCAGAGGAAATCATGGAGAGGAAGTACTTAGGGAAGAAAACAGGAACTACAGAGGTTAGCATAACCAACAGACTACAAGAGTTGGAAGAAAGAATCTCAGGTGTGGAAGATACAATGGAAGAAATCGATGTATCCATCAAAGAAAATATAATATTATAGGATAAACATACTAAAATCTATAGTCCTAAAGAAGCTAAACAGCAAAGAGGACCCTAGGGAAGATACTTAATCATCATTCAGAAGGGCAAACAAGATAGTGAAGTAGAAGAAAAGGAACAGGAGAGGAGCCTTCCACAGACTACTTCTGCAAGACCCTCCACACCAGGGTATTGAAGGAGACACTGAGACTCATAGTCAAACTTGAGTAGAGTGCCAGAATCCTTATGGAAAAAGAGGGATACAGAAAGATCTGAAAGGAAAAGGAACTCACAAGGAGAAAAACAGAGCCAAAATACCTAGGCCAAAGGGGGCTTGTAGAGACCAATACTCCAATTAAGTACCATGCATGAAGAGGACCTAGAACCCCTGTACAAAGGAAGCCTATTTGCTGCTCAGTTTCCAAGTGTGTACCCTAGTAAGGGGTACAGGCGTTGTCTCTGACATGAAATCAATGACCTGTTCTTTGATCACTTCCCCCTGGTGGGTACAGCCTTGCCAGGTCACAGAAGAAGATGTTGCAGTGAGCCTTGATGAAACCTGATAAGCTAGGATAAAATAGAAGGCGAGGAGGTCCTCCCCTATAAGGGGACTAGGGAAAGAGCATAGGGGGAGAAGAGGGGTGGTGGGTGAAACTGGGAGGTAACAAGGGAGGGGGCTGCAGAGGGGATACAGTGAATAAACTGTAATAAATGAATGTATAATGAAATTTTAAAAAATTAAAATAAAAAAAAATTCCTGACAAAAAGCATGTATGAAATCCAAGACAACATGGAAAAACAAAACATAAGGATAATAGGAACTGAACTACAAGAAGATTCCTATCTCCAAGTCCCAGAAAATATTTTCAACATTCACAGAAGAAAATTTTCCCACTTTAAAGGAGAGGTCAATAAGCATACAAGAGGCCTACAAAACACCTAATAGTTTAGACCAGAAAAGAAAATCCTCCTGTCACATAATAATCAAAAAAGTAAGTATACAGAACAAAGAAAAAATATTAAAAAGTTGCAGAGAAAAATGCCAAATAACATATAATGGCAAACCCATCTGAATCACACCAGACTTCTCAACAGAGACTATGAAAGTCAGAAGGGCCTAGACAGACATCAAGCAGACACAGATGTCAGCTTAGGCTACTATACCTATCATCAAAACTCTCAATCATCATGGATGGAGAAAACAGGATATTCTCCGTCAAAAACAAACAAACAATACATACCCAAAAATCCAGCCTTACAGAAGATACTAGAAGAAAAATAGATCACAAGAAAGCTAACTACATTCAGGAAAACATAGGAAACAACACTACAACAAAACTAAAAATAAACAATAACACAAACACACTACCATAACCAACATTAAAATAAAAGGATCTAACAAGCCCTGATCATTAATGTCTCTCAACATCAATGGACTCAACTCTCCAATAAAAAGACACAGACTAACAGAATGGACGTGTAAACAAGAACCAACAATCTGTTGCATAAAAGAAATACACCTAAGTCACAGAGATAGACATTACCTGACAGTAAAGGGCTGAAAGATAGTTCTCTAAGCAAATGGATCCAAAAATCAAGGAGAAGTAGCTATTCTAATATCAAATAAATTAGATGTTCAACCAAAATTAATTAAAAGATATGGGGAATAGCACTTCATACTCATGAAAGTAAAATTCCACCAGGAAACATCACAATTCTTAACATGTTTGAAACAAATACAAGGAATATCACATACGTAAAAGATACATTAATAAAACTGAAACCACACATAGATCCCCATACATTAATAGTGGGAAACTTCAAATTCCACTCTCAACTAAAGACAGGTCAACAAAACAGAAATGAAATAAAGAAACAATGACTCTGACAGATGTCATGAATCAAATGGACCTAACCGACATCTACCGAACATTTTACACAAACAAGAAGGAATTTTTCTTCTTTCATCACCTCATGGACCCTTCTACAAAATAGAACATATAGTTGGTCACAAAGCAAGCCTCAACAGATAGAAGAAAATTTAAATAATCCCTTGTATTCTATAAGACCACTGAGGAATGTTCTTCTAGTTCCACATCCTTCCCAGCATGTGCTGTCCCTTGAGGGTTCGGTCTTGGCTATCCTGTTGGGTGTAAGATGGAATCTCAGAGTTATTTTGATTTGTATTTCCCTGATGTCGAAAATTTCTTTAAGTATTTCTCCACCATTAGGGATTCTGTTAAGTTCTGGAATTGAGTTCAGGCTCAAGCAGTATGCAAAAGCAAGAAGCATTTATTCTGCAGAAATTTACCAGCATACCATGTTTGCTTAGTAGTGACTCAGGAGGTGGGGGTGGGGAGATTTAGGGTTAGCTAAACATTTAAGAACTTTCCAGAGTTGCTAAGTACTTTTCTTCAGGTTGGCTAAATCATTATACTTAACCCAAGCCCATGATTTAACCTTGAAGCTGATTGAGGGCCTACGGGCTGCAGTTTCTCCAGAAACTGCTTTTTAAGTTAAAAAAAAAAAAAAAAAAAAAAAAACAGAAACTCAGGCTTAGTTAGGCAAAGTTGTATATGAAGCTTTCATGGAGATCAGCCAAATAGATTGGGACCATTACCTCACTCTTTCAAGAATTTCCCCTAATTGCCTTTAAATGGAGCCTCACTTTGTGGTCCCATTCTAAGGAATTTTGGCCCTGGCATGTTGGTAATTTTTAATAGAATAAGTGCTCTTTGCTTTTACATACTACTTGAATCTGGGTCTTTCTTTAGTGATGCTCAGACCCTAACACTATATTTCCTTCCTTCAGCCTCCTGTTGATACGTAACTATTTCTTGGCATTTTTTCAATAATTCCATGATAAATATGTATGTGCAAGTATCACCATGGCATGTTATACCCTAAATTGACACCAATTGTCATATGGTAGTTCTATCTTTATATTTAATGAGGATGATCATATTTCATAATGCTATTGCTTTGGGAATTTAGAAATTCTTTAGCAGTATCCTTTAAACAGTCTCTCCTTAATCTATTTTCACCTAGCTTCTGACAAAACTAAGTCTGCAAATTTTATCTCTATAAATTTATTTATATTGATGTCATTGTTTTTTATTTAAATTTTTATTTTTATATTAGTTACAGTTTATTTATTTTGTATCCCAGCTGTAGCCTCCTCCCTCAATCCATCCCAATCCCACCCACCCTCCCTCATCTCCTTTCTGACCCTCTCTAAGTACACTGATGGGGGAGGTCTTCCTCCCCTTCCAAGTGATCCTAGCTTCTCAGGTCTCTTCAGGACTGGCTGCAACGTCCTCCTCTGTGGCCTAGCAAGACTGCTCCTCCTTCTGCAGGGCAGGGTGGGGGGATTTCAAAGAGCCAGCCATTGAGTTCTTCTCAGAGACAGTCCATGTTCCCCTAACTAGGGAATCCACTTGGATAGTGAGCTGCCATGGGCTACATCTGAGCAGGGGTTCTAGGTTATAGCTATACATGGCACTTGGTTGGAGAAACAGTCTCAGAAAAGACCCCTGGGCCCAGATATATTTGGTCCTTGTGAAGCTCCTGTCCTCTTCAGGTCTTACTAACTCCCCTTGTTTCATATGATTCCCTGCACTTTGCCCAAAGTTTGCTTATGAGCCTCAGCATCTGCTTTGATACTCCACAGGGTAGAGTCTTTCAGGGGTCCTCTGTGGCAGGCTCCTGTCTTGTTACTTGTTTTCTCCTACTTCCAATGTCCATCTCATTTGTCTTTCTAAGTGATGATTGATCATCTTACCCCGGGTCCTCTTTCTTGTTTATCTTCTTCAGGTGTACAGATTTTAGTATGTTTATCCTATCTTATAGGTGTAGTACCCACTTTTATACCATGTGTGTCTTTGTGCTCCTGGGATACGTCACTCAGGATGAACTTTTCTAGATCCCCCTATTTGCTTGCAAAGGTCATAATTTCCTTGTTTTTAATTGCTAAATAGTATTACATTGTGTAAATGGGACCTCATGAAATGGAAAAGCTTCTGTAAAGCAAAAGACACTGTCATCAGAACAAAACGACAGCCTACAGACTGGAAAAGAATCTTCACCAAACCTATGTGTGACAGAGGGCTGATATCCAGAATACATAAAGAACTACAGAAGTTAAAAAGCAACAAATCAAGTAATCCAATTAAAAAATAGAGTATGTATGTATGTAAACAGAGAATTCTGTGTAGATGAATACTGAATGGCAGAGAAACACTTCAAGAAATGCTCAATGTCCATAGCCACCAGGGAGATGAAAAATCAAAAGCACCCTGCTGATTTCACCTTACACCCATCAGAATGGCTAAGATCAAAAACTCAAGTGACAGCACATGCTGGAGAGGTTGTGGAGAAAGGGGAACCCTCCTCCATTGCTGGTGCGAATGTAAACTTGTAAAACCACTTTGGAAACCAATCTGGTGCTTTCTCAGACAATTAGGAATAGTGTTTCCTCAAGATCCAGCTATACCACTCCTAGGCATATATCCAAAAGATGCTCAAGTACACAACAAGGACATTTGCTCAACCATGTTTTTTAGCAGCTTTATTTGTAATAGCCAGAACCTGGAAACAACCCAGATGTCCCTCATTTGAGGAAGGGATGCAGAAATTGTGGTATTTTATGTCATTGTAATCATAATGTAATCTGCAGCTTTTCTATCTATGTTATTTATCAAACATGGAATTTGTATTTTTCTATTTCTTTGAATAATTCAGTTCCTATATGACATTGTTTATGAACTCCTGACCCATATGCCTCTGATTTCTGATTTTTAGGATTTCATGCATGCCTGGAATTGCATAGTATTTTAAAGTTTCAAGTGTATGGTGGAGCATGTGTAATACTTTATTTCTTTTATATTAGTATGGTATCCAAATACATGTATATAAATATCTCATGATTTGATTATCCATTTAAGAGTTTATATGCATTAAAATTATTTCTACTTTTCAGTTTCTTTTGTGAATAGTGCTTAAATTTTGTACTAAATATTAGAATTACAGGGGCAGAGCCAAGATGTCTACTAGCATACACAGTTTCTGAGCTGTGGAAGAACTGAACGCCTGAGTGGGTGAGTAGAAGGACTTCTGAATCCAGGGAAATGATGGAGAGGCTTTCTAAATGGCAGCGAACATTGCACCAGGTGAGAACATTGGTCTTGGGTCACCAGTGGACTTGTTTGGGGAAAGAGAGAAACAATCCTTTGTTCTCCCAGCACTCCCCTTTCTTGGACCTCTCTCCTCCTCAGCACAACCAGCTCACCTTGATTCTCAGCTCAGAGCTCACAGCAGGGGATCTGCAGCAGCTAAAATAGAGCTCCTAGCCCCTTAGCAGCAATTGCTAGCTGTACCAGTCTTGGAGTCCCAGACCCATGGCACCATCCTCCCAGAGTCCCAGGTCTGCTAGCTGCCATACTGGCTCCGCAGTGTCTCTCAGCCACTGACTGAACAGCCCGCCCAAATCCCAGCCTCCAGCTGCACCTGGACTTCCTAACCTGATGGCTGCAGCAGCACTGAGCTGGCAGAGCACATCAGTACTCCAGCAGATAAAGCAGGACCAAACCAGAGAGCAAAGAGCCCGCATACCCTGATCCCAGCCAATGGGACCTGCTTGAGTGTGAGTGTGCCCTTGAATGTCTACAGAACTCCAGATCCAGATTCTAAAACAGAAGCCAGGCATCAGACCCCTCCTTCCCACATACCCACTGTGGGAAACATAGGATCACTTGGGACATTGAAGCCCCTGCTCTGTGGGTCCTGAACCACGGCACCATCCTCCTGGAGCCCCAGGTCTGCTAGCCACCGTACTGGCTCTGTAGGGTACCCCAGCCACTGACTGAACGGCCCACCCAAACCCTCGAGACAGATAATTTACTATATACACACCAAAGCCCAGCAAACCCACCATATAAGATAGGCATACCAGGCGCTGGGCCTCCCAGGCCTGAAGAGCACAGTGGAGGGCACTGAGGACTTCCCAGAAGGAATCTGAACTGGCATCCTGGTCTCCAGCTGCAGCTGGACGTCTTAACCTGGTGGCCACAGCAGCACTGAACTGGAAGAGCACATCAGCCCTCCTGCATAAGACAAGCAGGGCCAAACCAGAGAGCAGAGAGCCCAGATACCCTAATCCTTGCCTATGTGACCTGTTTAAGAGTGAGTATGCCCTTTAGAGTCTGCAGATCCCCAGATCCAGGGTCCTTCTAAAATAGAAGCCAGGCATCGGAACCCTCTCACCCACACTGTGGGAAACAGAGGTCACTTGGGACATTGAATCCCCTGCTCTGAGGGTCCAACTGAGAAGTTAAGGCAGTTAATTGTTGCAACCCGCGTAACCGTCTCGCCAGCAAGAACGCACACGGACAAAACAGGATCCTTCTGCAGCAGGCTTTATTATCATGCGATGAAAGGAGGAGACCCCAGGCCCCAAAGTGGTGCTGCTTAAATAAGCCTTGATCGCACTTAAGTGACGTGAAGTGACGTGTCATACCCTGATTGGCTGCTTACTCACTACCCGTCTGACGGCCCGGGGTGGGGCAGTGGCTTGGCACGTTTTTGCAACTTGCACATGTGCTCTTAGAGGTTGTTACCAGTACAGAGACTGGATGCCGGCGCCATCTTGTAATGACGTCTGAACCTCGGCTCTCCACAGTTAATGCTGGAAATTGCACGACCATCACCAGTGCAGGAGCCTGCATTTGCCTTTCTGTCCCACATACTTTCCTCCCACAGGTACAGATAGTGCACCAACGCACATGCTGAGGCCACAGGACCTCTCTTGGCTTCCTGAAGAACTCTCCAGATGCCAGAAAGAAACAGTACCAGTCTAAACTGCAATATCTAGAAACAAACAGGGAAGGTTTCAGATAAGCCAATGGCCAAGGGTGGGCAAAAGAACACATCCAACATAAATCAGGATATCATGACTTCACCAGCAACCCCCAATATTGTTGGAGACTCCAATTCATCAGAAGCACAGAAAAATGACTTTAAATCTAGGCTTACCCAATTATTTGAGACCCATAAAGAGGAAACAAGCAATTCTCTCAGAGCAATAGCCATGCAAATTCAAAAACTTAAAGATGAAATGAATAAATCTATCAAAGATTTGGCCAGAAAATTGGAGGCAAAGAAAGAAGAAATGGACAAAATTCTTAAAGAAACACAGGCAAATATGGCCAAACAGAGGCACAAGTAGATATACAATTAGTGGCACATAGAGAGGAAATGAACAAAAAAATAGAGACCATCATAGAGAGACAGGAATCCACATTCAAACAGATGAAGGAAATCGTGCAAGGCATGAAAACAGAATTAAAATCAATAAAGAAAACACAATCTGAGAAAACCCTGGAGCTGGAGAACTTGAAAAAATCAGGAACCACAAAGGTAAGCATAACCAACAGATTACAAGAGATGGAAGAGAGAATCTCTGGAGCTGAAGATACACTCGCAGAAATTGATACTTCTCTCAAAGAAAAAGTAAAATCAGAAAAGTCCCAAACACAAAATATCCAAGAAATCAAGGATGCCATGAAAAGACGAAATCTAGAAATAATAGGAATTGATGAAAAAGAAGACTCCAGAATCCAAGGTCCAGAAAATATTTTCAAGAAAATCATAGAAGAAAATTTTCCCAACTTAAAGAAAAAGATGTCCATAAATATACAAGAGGCCTACAGCACACCAAATAGACTAGACCAAAAAAGAAACCCATCATGTCACATCATAGTCAAAACACTAAATCTACAGAACAAAGAAAGGATATTAAAAGCAGCAAGGGAAAAAGGCCAAGTAACATATGAAGGTAGACCTATCAGAATCACACAGGACTTCTCATCAAAAACTATGGAAGCCAGAAGGACCTAGGCAGGTGTCATGCAGATTCTAAGAGACCACAGATGCCAACCCAGACTGCTACACCCTGCAAAGCTTTCAATCAACATACATGGAGAAATCAAAACATTCCATGACAAAACTAAATTTGTGCAATATCTACACAGCAAACCAGCCCTACAGAAGATACTAGAAGGAAAACTCCAATCCAATGAAAAGAACTTCGCCAAAGAAAACATAGCATATAGATGATATCCCAACAAAAATTAAAAGAAAACACACAATGGAACACAGGAAGACCACCGACTCCAATATGAAAGGAACTAACGTTCCTTGGTCACTATTATCTATCAACATCAAAGGACTCAACTTCCCAATAAAAAGACACAGACTAACAGAATGGGTGCGGAAACAGGATCCAACATTCTGCTGCATCCAAGAAATGCACCTCTGCAACAAAGACAAACACTACCTCAGAGTAAAGGGCTGGAAAATATCTTTCAAGCAAACAGACCCAGGAAACAAGCTGGTGCAGCTATCCTAATATCTAATAAAATAGACTTTCAATGAAAATTAATCAGAAAAGATGAGGAGGGACACTACGTTCAAAGCAAAGGAAAAATCCACCACGAGGACAACACAATTCTGAACATCTATGCTCTAAATACAAGAGCGCCTACATTCATAAAGGAAACATTATTAAAACTCAAATCATACATCAATCCTAACACCTTCATAGTGGGAGACTTCAACACCCCACTTTCACCAAGGGACAGATCATCTAGAAAGAAGCTTAGAAAAGAAATAAAGGCACTAACAGAGGTCCTAAATCAAATGGAGCTAATCGATGTCTACAGAACTTTCCACCCAAACACAAAAGAATTTACTTTCTTTTCGGGACCTCATGGAACCTTCTCCAAAATAGACCACATAGTTGGTCACAAAGAAAGCATCAACAGATACAAGAGGATTGAAATAATCCCCTGTATTCTATCTGATCACCATGGACTAAAACTGCACCTCAACAGCAATGGAATTAGAAAAAAAGCCTACAAACACATGGAAACTGAACAACTTGCTGCTGGGTTAAGGAAGAAATAAAGAAAGAAAATAAAGGCTTCCTAGAACTCAATGAAAATGAAGGTACAACATACCCTAATTTATGAGACACAGTGAAACCAGTGCTCAGAGGACATTTCATAGCACTAAGTGCCTTCAAGAAGAAATATGTGACAACTCATGCAATCAATTTAATGGCCCAACTGAAAGCCCTAGGAGAAAAAAGAGAAGCAAATACACCCAAGAGGAACAGATGGCTGGAAATAATTAAACTCAGGGCAGAAATCAATCAATTAGAAACAAATAAAACTATTCAAAGAATCAATGAAACCAAGAGCTGGTTCTTTGAGAAAATCAACAAGATAGACAAACCCTTAGCCAAGCTAACTAAATGGCAGAGAGAAACTATCCAAATCAACAAAATCAGAAATGAAAAGGAGGACATAACTACAGACAGTGAAGAAATCCAAACAATCATTAGGTCGTACTACAAAAGCCTATATGCCACAGAATTTGAAAATCTAAAAGAAATGAACAATTTTCTAGATAGAGTACATCTACCCAAATTAAGTCAAGGTCAGGTAGAAAGATTTAATAGTACTATATCCCCCAAGGAAATAGAAGCAGTCATCAA